>VZSZ01010714.1:405350-484900 GCA_013398815.1 Ibidorhyncha struthersii | reverse complement strand
GGGAAATGACAGGGAGAAGAACGATTTTAAAATGTATCATCCCCCTCAATGGTCCGATCACAGGATAAAATGGGGAGTGGGGGAATCTACAAAATATCCTTCATCCATCTCCGTGTTCTGGAAACGTGTTCTGGAAATGTGTCTGGACACTGCCCTTCATGCTTTAACATACAGTACATTTTATATTGAAATTTTTGATTGCACCTCATATCAGAAGGATTCCACCGTTCATTTAAGTCACACATTAAATCGCATGAAAAGTAAAAAAAAAAAAACCTCAAGAAAATAGTGAGGCTGTTAATTTTGAAAATCTGAAAGGCACAACTGAGCAAGACACATAGAAGAATTTAAACCCTATAGAATTTTTTCACCCAGTCAAGCACATTTTCAAGTGATAGCTCTGCTTCCCGGTACATATGAGTGAGTACCTCTAGAAGAGCACAGAGGAATGGCACACCAAGGCTCAAGAGTTCATACAAGTAGGTATAGTTATATGCATTGTCCCTGAAATGAAGATTGGTAGCGTGCAGAAAACCATGCATCCAGTTAGACAGGCGTCTGGGAATGTCAAGCAGATCCCTTGTCACCCGAAGGGGCCAGCTTAGCGTGCCCCTAAAGAAGGAAGTCAGGATACCTGGGGACCTGTCCTCTGGACTGCTAGCAGTAGACAAAGTGCTTTCTGTGGTGGTCTCTGTGGGTTTGGGTTCCTCTTTCTTCCATGCTTCTGTTGCCTCCTTATATAAAGCATTAAAAAAAATGTTAAATATACTTCTAAAAATGGAAAGTCCAGTTTTTGTAACTGTTTTCAAGTTTTTATATATATTGTCATTTCCCATTGCTCTTAAGTTCAACTTTACTTTGTCTAGGAAAAGCAAGTTTCCATTAAGAACCAGAGTATAAATACACCAACTTTACAGAACCAAAAGGTTACATTTTAGTATTGATTTTACAACTTCTGGACATCAGGTAGAAAACATCTTACACAACCGCTCAAGTACTGGACCCTGCTCCAGATAAAGCTGCCTCAACATTTACTGCATTAGTAACATAACCAGTACGTACCTTTCCCTGGATCTGTAATGTTGCTCTTCTCTTTCTGTGTTTAGTACTGATTTTGCAGTGCGTAAAATGAGGTTTACAGTAAAATTTACCTACAAGAGAAAAAAAAAAGTTATATGATATTTTATCTATACGCCTATGGGCTGAAACCCCACTGTTGCACCTATAAAAAGATGAAATCAGGATAATTAATGGTTGGGCAGCAAGAGGAATAGGAAATTTGCTACCTGCTCTGACTAGCTCGCAGCTCTGAATGGCTTTTGGTTACAGTACACAGATTTGCACATTTATTACGTAAGGCAAGGTCATTTAACTATCACACAGGTTTCAAAATTAATAAATAGCAGAAAACCAAGATTCTACGAAGTCACAAACCAACACAAGAAATCAAGCAGCAAAGAGTCAAACAATCAGTTCAAAAAAGTCTTTGCAGAAGATTCTCTGGTCTCCAGAAGAACCATCTTTGCCCTTGAGTCTTTAATCTTTCGTAGAAGGAGATCAGGTTAATACTCCGATCTACTCAAATCATTTGGAAGTGGCAAGGGAATTTCAATTCAGTTTAATAACTTCCCTCTAAACTTAAGAAATGTGCAGACCCCAGCCTGTAGGTGGGATTGAGTGCCCAAGATCTGAACCTTCCGTTCCACAGCAGACTAGAATAAATTACACTGCTGCTTGGCCAACACTACTGCTTTCAACTCCTAAGCCATTACATCTTCAAAGAAATAACCTATATTGCCCCCATCCATGTAAATCTGCCACTATCATGGCTTATCCTTATAGATCACCTTATTTAATGGCCAGTTATAAATGAGAGATGAGAATAATTCCATATTGTTGGAGAAAAATCACCTCCCTCCCTGCACTTTGACCTGTGATCATACAAACTACATTTTGATCTTTCAATTTATTTTCCACTAAGGATTTCTTTATTTAAAGCTCAGGTCTGTCATAAGTGGATTCTTCCAAAAGACTAGAACTGCAAGTACAAGGACTCGAAGATCAGCATGGACACAACCAACATACTTGGCAGACCTCCTCCTGACCGAGCTTCTCGGCCAGGTCTTTTTCCCTAGTTCCATTAAAAGCATCAATACTCAGACATTTTAAAATATTCTTAAATAGCTCCTATATTACCTTCTTCAACATCAAAGGCATAAATTCCTAAACGGAGTGTTGTAGAACATATTTCACACTTGAAGCACTCCCTGTGAAAGAAGTGGCCTTCTGCACTCAGCCGCTCCATAACATATACCCGTTTTTTGCAGAAATAACAAATGTCACTCCCCCCAATAGACTGAGGAAATTCTTTTCGCAGAGTTCCCTGTTAAAAGATAAAAAAAGAAATGCACGTAAAGCTGTTGCACTACACCCAGATATAAATTCTTATTAAGTGGGCAGCTGTTTTAGCTGCTTGAAGTTTTACACAGCCCCCTCCACACACAATTAAAATACGCATCAGTCAGCTTTTTTATTATTTGCTGTGATTCTGTAGGTTTATGCAGCAATTCATAAATCAGACATCACAAGGACTTGAAAGGGTGAGTTTTCAGCTTGCATCCAGCTTTGCTCTGGGAGTTCACCAACATTTTCTCCTTACTCAGGTAGAAGAGCAGCATAAGCCCCAAACGACCACTTCCGACCCTGCACCGCGCTGGCTCAGGCACTTGTGTCTCATGGCGGCGGCACTGGTGTTTCTCAGAAGAGGGCAAAGACAGACCCCACCAGCCTCAAACAACAGACATGCATTTGGAGCTAAGAAAACAGACACCCTGAAAACTCAGTTCATACACGCTCTGGAGGAAAATGTAGGCTTGTGCCTTAAGGTCCAGGAAGAAAAACTGCCAGTCTTTGATGATGGTGTCTGAACTACCATTTACATCGCTGCAGACGTGCTTTCCCTCTCAGCCGTGTTCCTCCTGAGACTACAGCCCAAGCTGGGGCTTGGTTTGTTTTTAAAAAAATCAATTTAATTCCTACTACAGACATTCAGAATATTTTTAACTCATTGGACTTTAAAATATGATCCATATTAGCAACTTGAAACTATTTTGAAAGTTTTTGCTGAATTTGGGCGGGTAACTAACATTCTTTAATTGGCACAAATCTCATCCTCTCTGGATATACATGCAAAAGGTACAGAAAAATAAATCATAAATGGATTAGATGCCACTGGCCTTGTGTTTTCTCATTAGAGGCAGGTATGAGGATGTTACTTTGCATTACTGTATTATGCTTAGTTATAGGTCGGTACAGATGAGCATCCTGTCTCTACCACAGCCATCACTGTCTCCCTTCCACCATCCCCACTGCCACAGGAGAGGTACCACGCATGGGACAGATGAGGCACAGGCTTGGCAGAGTCAGGCACATTCACACAGCAGCACACAGTCCACACAACTCGTCTTTAGTTTGCCAGCAAAAGGCAGCCTTGGAACAATTTTTTAATGTTAAGCGCAAGTCACAATTGTCATTGTAACATTGCCTTGTGCTTAAAAGTTGAGAATCCCATTGCAAATCTGCCATTAGCAATCCATTTTCCTGTGATGGGTCATTTCAGTGCATGAAACTTTCCAAATGAACAACCATGCAAACAGAAAAATATACAAATGCATTTTTAAAAATATGATGTTAATAGAATAGACAGTTACGATGAAGCGAAAGCAACTGAGTTTAGTGCTGGCTAATAAGTGTCATCACCACAACACACCACCTTATTTCGCTTCCCAATACCTGACAGCTCTGAGCAGTGGAGGCAGGAGATGGAGAGTGAGGAATGGGGCAAGAACCTGTAGCTCTGTCCAGAGACCGCTTCTGAATTCAACACAGAACAGTGTCAGAGTTTAAAAACAGCTCTCTTCAAAATGAGGCACAGTGATGCAGCATTTGAGTGTTAAAAATAACTGCACAAACATGTACTGTACAAAACTTTCTTTAGAAGCCACTCTGATTAATAAATGTCTTCTGTTACTAATTGTACCAGTAATTATGTTTAATAAAAGCATCCTGAAGTTTTAATTCATACAGACAAGTAATAAAAACATAAATGGAAGACACGGTGAGCAACATTTCCAGCATGTCCACACATCAGCATATTTTACCAATAGGCAACTGATTCCTTAATAAGTGTTAGACTAACACCTTCCATAACGTTTAAAGAGCTCCACAACCAGGGTCTTAAGTTCGGATAACATTCTGGAAACAACACTCAAGTAAAGTTATTATTTCTTTGTGGGTTCAGTCTTACCAGTTCAAGGGGGGGAAGCTGTGGCTTGGGTCTGTGATCATTCACATACAGATTGACAAGAACTTCAGCCACAGCTCCAATTGCACGTGAGACCTTCCCTACAGTCATCTAACCAGAAAAGGGGAGAAGATGAAGAATAGAAGGAAGAGCTTCAGTTATTTTGGAAAATGAATTTAACAGGAAAAGGACAAGAATGATTTGAAAACATGCAAACAATGATAAGGAGAAGCTAGAAGAAAGAGCAGAGGCAAAGTCTAGCAGAGCACAAGCATGTTCACGTGTGATCAGTACGGTCCAGCTGGTGGCCACAGAAGGCTTCCATGCAGCCCGCACGCTTCTCCCTGCGGACTATGGAGAAATAACCGCTGGGTGCAACTGCTGCTCCCACAGCACAAGGCCTGCCGCCGTGTCCACGAAGAGGCTGAGCTGGGAGCTACTGCCTGGCTATCAGGGTTGGACCATTCTGATAGATTAAAAAAAATCCTATCGTTCTCTTTGACTTCTTAGGACTTTGCTGTTGTATTTCAGAACAGGGGGCAAGGACTAAACTTCACATTAATGGACCACAAACAGCGGCATTTCAGGAAACGTTCCGTGAAAACATACTAGAAGTCCTGCATGGAAATGTTTTGTTGGTGCTCACAGAGCAACCATTCTGCCTCTCCCCAGTGACTCATCTTAATGCCAGGGAAAACTGGACAAACTACACTCAGGAAAGGAAGACATCTCCTTTAATCTGCTTCATCGCACTATCACAGCCATGAATATTAGGCTGTTTCTAACCAAATCTATCAAACAGACAGGTCTGCAAGGAGACTGCAGTTCCTTAGGCTGTGGCTCCAGATGTACCACAGCCAGACCACTGACTGCATGGTCCAGGCTTCCTTGCCAAAACACATGCCTGGGGACTGGAAAAGAAGAAAGGTGTGTGTGCGTGGGCATGTGTGTGTGAGCAGCAGGCAAGTAGGTAGGTAGTCTAGTTCTCTGTTCCTGGAAAAAAGTCAGTGAAAACTTCATAGGTTTACAGTAATCTTTTCTACCCTAAACCAAATTTCTTGTAGTGACTTTGATTTTAGTTCTGTAATCAATATAAGATCCCACAACCTCTCTGGTGGCAAAGGCAGCAAGGGCCATTCTGGTATGGCCAGGAATCTGATACTCTGCTTCTGAAGACAGGGCATTTTTTTTTTTTTTCCCCTAGAGGATCCATGATCTCATATCTCCATTTGCCTCCCACAGAGCCCAAATTTTAAGTCCCACACTTCTCAGTGAAATGATTTTTCTACTGCCACCACACCAAGTCTTGCTAACAGAAAGATTTTAAAATAACAGAAAGCTACCACAAAGGAAAAAAAAAAAAATAATAAAAGCAATAGTATTCATGATACTTTAAAACAATTTTAAAGCATTTTCTATCAAGCTTAAAAGCAACTATAATGCATTCTGGGTATATTTTCAAAAACTATGATGGATAAAAATATTCTTGCTAATAAAAAAAAAAGTCAGGTTCAAGAACTTGGGAACATGTCCAGCCCCTTACCTTTTGAGAGATATCCCATAATTAAATTAATATGCAGGCAGATACAAAATATGTATGTTAAGGTGACAAAGGCCATTCAACAGACAAATTTCTGTACTGCTTGCTTTCATTTAATATAAAGAAACTTTTACATATTCAATATCTGCACAACTTGTGGGGTAACAACAGCAAAGTAAACTGTTAATTACATAATGCAATGCTGTCCTAAGTGGTACATTAAATTATAAACCAATACTAGAAGTGAGATTACTTGCTACTACAGGAAAACAATATTCCTTTGTATTGCTTGAGATCACAGAAGACAAAATTTTCCTCCCCAGATTCTGCACCTCTGACTATGCTGAGCAACTTTCAGGTGACAAATAACTTAATGCCCATGAGCTTCTAAGTAAAAGAAAGCATGCAAAGTCAGTTCAAGCAGAAAGTTTACCTTGAACTAGTTTAACGCTGGAGCAATCATTTAAACAATAAGGCTATGCTTAAAGTGCAAGTAGTTGAATTTCAGGAAAAGTATCCTTGAGCCTGAACTACACCTTGTAATTCATCAGGTTGGTTGACTTCTGTTCTCCACCCATTGGAGCAATCTGTGTCAATACTAAAGCAGTCAAACCAAGAAAACTGCATGTTTATGCATACTTTAAGAAATGTTATTAAAAGGAAATGTTCTTGTAATAAATGCAAATTCACATTCCATGTAAAAGCAAATAGGATTTCAATTTAATCTAGCAACCAGAAGATTGCTCTCATCTCCTAATCAACAACCACCAACACAAACATTGCTGCTACTCAGCAGCAGGGAGGGCAGAAAGCAAGTGGACTCGAGGACTGTTTAGATCTTATTTTAGAGAAACTGTTTAATAATGACATATTACTGGGGGAAGATCTCTACTGGTTCTCCTTACTGAATCATGTACATGGGTAGTCAAGAGGAGATCAGTTTGCTACAGCCTTAATACCTTTCAGATGCCTTGCAGAGGGATCTAGATTGATTGGAGCATTGGGCAACGATTAATGGGATGAAATTTAGCCAGTCCAGATGCTGAATTCTGCACCTAGGATGGAGTAACACCAGGCATAAGTATAAATCGGGAGAGGAGTGGCTAGAGAGCATCCCTGCAGAAAGGGATCTGGGGGTGCTGGTCAACATCAGGCCCAGTGGGAGTTAGCAGTGTGCCCTGGCAGCCAAGAGGCCAAACTGCATCCTGGGGTGCATCAAACACAGGATAACCAGCCAGTCAAAAAAGGGGATTATCCCACTGTATTCAGTGTTGGTGCGGCCTCACCTTGAGTGCTGTGCGCAGTTCTGGGCCCCGCACCTTAAGAAGGATGTGAAGGTCCTTGAATGCATCCAGAGGAGAGCAACAAAGCTGGTGAAATGGCTGGAAGGAATGTCCTGTGAGGAGCAGCTAAGGACTTTGGGTTTCTTTAGCTTGGAGAAAAGAAGGCTGTGGGGCGACCTCGTTGGTCTCTACAGCTTCCTGAGGAGGGGAAGCGGAGAGGGAGGTGCTGAGTTCTTCTTGCTGTATCCAGTGATAGGACATGTGGGAGTGGTTCAAAACCATGCCAGGGAGGTTCAGACTGGACATTAGAAAGTATTTCTTTACCAAGAGGGTGGTCAAACACTGGAACAGGCCCAAGTCTGGTCGATGGCCCCAACTCTGTCAGTGTCTAACAGACATTTGGACAATGCCCTTAATGCCATGAATTGATCAGGCAGTTGGACTAGATGATCGTTCTAGGTCCCTTCCAACTGAAACATTCTATTCTATTCAAATGCCATTCAATCACAAAGTAGAAATATCAGGGCAAGACAAGAATCCACCAGAGCAGCCCCATGAGCAGGTGCTGCCACAATCAGAAACCCATAGAGAATGGGAGCGATGGGGTGTACAACAGCAGTGCTGCCCTGTAAGGCTCGTGACTTCTGCCCTCGTACAACAACAGCACAACCACCAAGCAACCCTCTATGTCTTCTCTAAACCTCACCCTGCTTATGGACAAGGACTTAAATAACATCCTCACCCATTTAATCATGTAAGTGTAATAAACTCCAGTTGCAAGAGGGGGAGTCTGACAACAAATCTACATACTTTCCTTTAGACACCCTGTCAGCTCTTACACGGCTTAGCTTTGGTCAACAGCACATGGATCTCTGCCTGCCTGATGCTGCTCATGTACCCTAGAAACTCAGCATACACATAACAGGTTTTATATTTTGCTCATGCACTTGCTACCCTTGAGGCTACTGGTATACGTGAAGTCCTACACACGCATGCAATGTTGTAGTGCTGGAGCCTCTACCAATGTGTAACAGGCTACTGCTCACAATTCACAGGCAGGTTTATAGCAGCAGCTTTAAATCCTTTGTTGGAAAGGAATCTTAAGAGCTACCTTACATGAAGGATTTCAGGAAACAACCAAGAAAACACTTAAAAATCCCCCAAGTGATTTACTAAGACTATTCACCTGTCAATGACATGTTGCCAAAGCTTTTCAGCAGGTTGATCAGGGTGGTTATTAATGTGGGGAGAGAAAGCTGCCTTCTGTATTTCCCCGTGCTATTGTTTATAACACCGCAGCCAACCAATTAGTAGTAGTATTTTCACAAAACAAAGGAAATATGCTCTCCACCTCCAAAAGCATACAATGCTTCCCCTTTGTTGTTTACATATCCTTAATGCTTTTCCTGATCTTATTTTGCTTTGAGGGTAACTTATTTACTTCTGGTACCACCTGCTACATGTATTTTAACTCTGAGACAAACAACATTTGAGTAATAAGTTACTGTGTGCAGGAAACACCCAAGCCCTGCTTACTGCTGGTAATTAGAATCACGTCACTGAAGGGAAGTAGTCGGTCCAAATTCTGCAGGCAGCAAAGCCTATTGATTGCAACATCTTCATAGCTCTTACGACGTACTGTGTGGATTCATTCATGCAAAGCTCAGATGAACACAGTTTTCTGAAGGTCAATCCAACTTTAAAAAGAAAACAGGAATAACCAAAGCCCAGCCTGTAATATAATATCTGTTAATTCATAATTCTACCTATGTGAATTTTGACAGGTGATTAAAGCTAGAAGGTAGTTTTGATTATTACTGGCAACTTGCATATAGTGTCATATAGAAGTTCATTTTTAATAAGTTGTAATGACTGTATGTCTTTAAAAGAAACAATATGCTTCCATAGCCTTCCTTTCAAGTGCTCCTTTCAGGACTGAGGCTTAATAACAGGTTTCTCTAATAAGACAGTATGATTTCTTAGCCACCATTTTCAATAAATATGCCACCATAACTAATACTGTTCCAATGAAAATTCAACAGATGTAAAGGATTGTCATGTCTGATAACAATCTCACTACTCATTTGAAATTAAAATGACAGTACTAACTAAAGGATAGGAGGGTGCTGATATTTATAGGTGATATCCCATGAAGTCTTACAAAACTTAAAAGAAGTCTTATCTTCTGTTTTTCTACTGGGAAAAAGTAGAAACACTGAGAGCGACATGAGGGAGCTCTTTCTGTTGGCTTACCAATCCTGAAGTCCTTTTTCAGACTGAAGTCTAGACTTACCTAGTGATATCTCTCAGAACAGAGACCAGGAATACAAATTCTGAGTCCTATAACCCCACACTCAAGACAACATGAACATGAGCAATTACCACTACATTTTCACAGCAGAGAGGTCTAAACATATTAAATACCCAGTATGTGAAAATGCACACTGCGCACCTGAAATATTATCAAATATTATTTATATAGCGCTGCACATTTAGCCAGTGTTTTATAGAGTATGATAAATTTTTCATGTTCTGAAACATGTGCAATCTTAAAAGATAAAACATGGGGACAATTTAACCATGGAAAGCCATGGACAGATTGCTTGTTATTAAACCAAGGATGCAGCAGATGTTCCCTGAAGATTTAATACTCCTACAGTAAAAATAGTAGTAAGAAATCTGCTTCTTGGGAAAAGTTAGCTTGAGAAATAACAAAACGTAAGCCACAACATGGCCTGTGTAACTTGAGGAGGAACAGAACATAAGCTGTCCAAGAGACGTAAAGCTAAAGTAACAGGGGTATCACAGGACTGAGTGACCTCACAGTACAGGAATAGTACGGAGAACTAAAGTCTTGCACGTCCATTAACACCTCACCAACATATCACCAACGCAAATAATGGTCCTGGATGTAGGTCCAAAGGGCCATTGAGCCCATCCCCTCTCCCCAGGGCAGGATCCACTTCACTTGTGTAAAGTAAGTGCACATTGGCATAACCTGCTCCAAAGAGTGACTGTGCTGCAGACTGCAGGCCTCCCCCCAGCACCCAGCTCCTTACTATTCAAGAGTCCCCTATCCCCATCCCCAAGCTCTCTATTTCCATGGTGACCATCCACCACCCCTTACTGTCCCGACAGCGGGTATGCAGGACAGGTAACCTCCCTTTCCCCACAACAGCCTTGTGCTGACGCCATGGCTGACTGACCCTGTCTAATCCCTCCACTTCCTCTTAGTTGCTCCTGTAGCAAGGACAGCACCATCAATGTCACTTGTATTCACTGGCAACCCTGGAAAGGAAACTTGGGGGTTTTAATTTTTAAAAAAATCTACTTATGACCTTTCCCATTGAAATATCTACAGTAATCCATCATCACCTGGGGTTCATTTGGATCAGCTTTCTATTACTGCATCTGCCACGAAGGGGAGGAAAGTAGAAGGTCGCCTGTTCATTACCAGACCTGCTATTTAAAAATTCTCAAGTATGTTGTGTCAAATGCACCATATTTAGACATATGTAATGCAGACAGTGTACAAGAGGACCTGAGCCTGTACAACCCTATGGAGCAGTGTACTGGGCATCAAGACGTTCATGCATGTGCATCTGCCAAAGAACACATGTAGTCCTACCTAACCAGCCAAATATTTGCCAAATCAGATGAACTTATATTTACTGTGCTGGAGACAGAACAAGATTTTCTTGCCTCAGCTATGCTGCATTCTGTGCCATTACCTCTGGAGAGAGCATTTGCAATTAAAGTAAACTCAGCCTGAGCGAAATCAAGTCACAACGAACTATTGCTACACCATTTAAATACAATGGCAAACTAATAAAAGGCTGTAAGTGCACTTTAAACAAAATGCAGTTGAATTAAAACACCCAAAATGATTGCTCAGGTCAAATGTTCTCTAAGAAAAAAATTCTAAAATCCCAGTAAAGTTATTGCTCACAGTTTCCATATGATCAAGGACCTAGTTCTCATATTCTAAAGGGCCGTTCACATAGTTTTTTGGGTTTTTTTATTCTCTTTGCAGTGTCACAATAGCTCTCCAAATCAAATGAGCAACAGGCCCTGATATTTTGGAAACCATTACTTAGCTTAAAACCCATCACATGCTATATACCTCCTAGGTCTTAAAAAGCAAGAGGTAAATCCAGGCAAAGGAATTATTCTGAAGCTGAAGGGAATTAGGGGATTACCACAGTAAGGCACCTGCTCGGCTTGCAGTGTCCTTGAAAGGCTGTGTAGCCTATATTTTCCTGGGGACTCAGAGGAAGGGACTTTTTTCAACACAGCTCTATCTCAACCGAGGAACATGCCTCAGAGACGGTACCCCATTTTGCCAAATAGCACTTCTTTCATGTGTCACGCAGCAGAGCCACCAGCTCTAGCAGCACCTGCATTGGGTCACAGCAGTTGCCTTCAATACTTCTAGAAACTTGACATTTCCACCTTTATTTCCACACCAACCCTATTCGATACTGCAGTGTTCCCAGACTGCTGCTACATAGTCTGTGGGTGAAGGAAAAGGAATCCAGGCCTTTACCTGCCCTGAAAAGCTGAAAAATATCAAACGTTCTTCAATTAAAATATATCTAAAACAACAGGAGTTAGAAGCCAACATCATCTTAACTGCCACAGATGGAAGCACAGCCCATTGTAACATCAGCATAAGTAGTAAGAGCTGAGTATCTCTGACTCAAGTGTTGTATCATTGCTTTAATTCAGAATATGCATGTTTCCTCTCTGTAAAGTTCGCTGTTACAAAGAACTGTATTCTAGCAATTAATGTGCAGAAGCAAGTTTAAGGTAGAAGTAAGCAAACAAACAAAACAACAATAAAATCTGTCTGTATTGACAAGTGCTCATACAATTCTAAGACATGTCCTCTAATTAAAATAACCATTATTGTGCAGATTGTACCCTGCAGTCCAGACAGATATTCTTATAAAAAGAAACACAAGCGCCACCCAAGAACAACTAACCAATCTCGTAACATCCAGTTAGCTATACAATGTGAAGCTCGTTCTCTGCTAGGCATGTCTGTGATATTATCCGACAACAGAACATTTAAAATAAGCAGCAATGCAAAATTTTCAGAATTGAAGCAAAAATTTTGTTAACTATTTGCCTTGCTCTTCAGCTTTATACCTCAACCATTTCTGACGATGACTTGCCTCTTACAAACATGCAGAATTAGTAACAGTGAACAAAGTTTGATTCAAATGTGAAATACAACCTACACAACAGATCTGCTGGCAGCACCTTCCACCCAAGCCATTTCTCAAGCAGCTTAGCGCAAGTTTGGATTTTACAGGAAAAATCTGTTAATAGAGTACCTGTCTAGAAGGAACAGCAGGGGAAGCTGAACCGACAGATGACGGAGAAGAGGCAGCAGCTGAATCATGAGGTAGAGGGCAAGAGGGAGTTGGGGGCTGAGAATGGGAAAAGCCTTTAGTAGGTAGCTTATTCTGTGTAGAGCAGAAACAGGAGAGTTATCCAAGAGACAGTGACATTAGCACAGGTTAAGAGAACAATTTCACAGTCATGCATCCAAAGACTAGAAAAATAATAACTACAATTCTGCTCTTTTCTCTATTTCTGAGCAGTGAGAATAAGCCTTCAAGGCAAGTGATATTATTGTAATCAGTTTTCTTATAAAAAATATTTACAGTGGGCAGTAAGTAAGATAGTGCTGGGGGAAAGCATAACAAAACATAAGAAATTCCAGATTGCACTGACTAAGAGCTACTGCTCACCAATTCATTAGAAACTGTGAGCTACCAGTGTATAATTAAGCACAAGACACGGTTTATTCTAACACATTTCTCTTGTGCTAAAGTACTCTGACTAGCTTTATTATTTAGATTGTGTTTTATCTCAATTAAATTATGCAATAACATTTAAACAAAGCTTTGTACCAGTTTCAGTGGAATCCACATTACTTTTTAGATCCACCCAGGATGAAAGGAAAGTTAAACACAAAACCACTGCAATTTTTTCCCCCCGTGAATTCTTGTACATCCTCTAACTCAGCACTTCTTGAGGTGCAAAACCTAATATTCACCTTTGGAAACTCCATGTATCCAAACATTGAGGCAAGATGTGCTGCTTTCTCTTTAATGTTCTTTTTATGGAACTCCCTATTTGCTATGGTCTGAGCTCTTTTCTGCAATAAGAGCCATGGAAGGAAAGCCAAGAAAAGAAAGAGAGAAAGAGATTTCAGTTAACATCACATACATCATCAGAATACAGCAAGTTCATAGAAAGACTATTCATTGTCTTAATGTGACCAAAGGTCAACTGAGAAAAAGCCAGCATATCCAGGGAAAATACAGTATACAGATTAGCATACACAATCAAGAAACAGAAAGGAAAAGAAATTGCTTGTCACCTGTTTCATTTTTTCCTCCAGGTGCTGAAGACGCTCAAGCACTCCAGAAAGTACAAATGCCGCGGAACAGGCAGATGAGAGATTTTCAGAGGTTTCTGACAGACTGGGCTGGGTATCTGTTTTTTGTACAGTCTTTGCTCTCCTGGCCATATGATCAGAACCATTTAAAGACTGTTTGGGTTCCCTGACCTCGTGTTCACTCCTAGCTACCACCTGAAACTGGGAAACACTTTAAGTGAAAAAAATCTGCTTTCTGCACTACCATGCAGTATATGCAGCTTTTAAGGATGCTTCCGAAAGCGCAGCACAGTCATGCACATAACTAGAAATAAAGTGTTCTCACATTATTTTTTGCACAATCTACTGCATCTCTGATGCTTGTGTCCGTGCACTGAAATAAATCAGTCCTGCATACCTTATGCAGGTCTTGACATCCTTCTCTAGGTTTGTGTCAGTTTTTATGAATAACCCCAGATAGCATCAGTGCAGAAGAACATGATGCTACATCTCCTCCTAGGGTTTTTAGCAAAGGTTTTGGATTGTCTGTTTGTTTGTTGGTTTTTTTTTTTTTTTAGCATCACATCTGCCTGAAACTAAACTTACAATCAAATTGTAAGAATATCAACAGTAATTCTTGGCATAATTCTAGATCTATTCTGATCCAAGTCAAGCTATAATGTATTTCAGACTTAAAGCATTTTCTGAGGAGTTCAGAATAGGTGTCTGAATTTGAATCTTCATATAAAATAGGTTTTGAAGTAAATGAAACATTTGAACCAGTCCAGCTTTATCAAATTCAGTCTTAAAAATTACCTTCCAAGCTGGTCCTTTCATGAGTTTTCTACTTCAATCTGTCCAATTCAAATAAATACACAAACTTCCCAAATTTCTCAGAATTAAAATTAAAAAACCTAATGCAAATCAACTTGCAGCATGCTCCTGATGTTTTGTGATAGCACCCCTGTGTTTAAAACAACCACTCTCAACTGGTTTATGAATCTGCATTTTTCATTAAGCTGATCTGCAGATTCCCACATGCAATGCAGACCTCATTTCACTGCAGACTACTCTTGAAATGCCACTACAGGATACTTACTTCCATTTAAAACCCTAATGTAAAGTGAGTGTCAATACCATTTTATATGAGATTGCTTCATTGGAAGTAGTAAGAGAAAAATTTAGACAATGTATTCAGAAATTTTGCCCCATGTATATGATGCTGCAAAAGAGCTTTCAGCAGAAATTCGTATCACAAGCTCTACTTATAGAAATAAAAAAACTAGGCATCAATATCAGGTTTTCAATGCTCAAGCTTTTATCTTTGACATTTTTGTCAGGTTTCTCGGGTTGGAAAACTCCCTTTGCCTTATCATTACAACAGCCCAAAGCATCGAGTACATGCACAGACAAATTTTAAGGCGCTGCTGTAGTTTTCACACACATTAGATGTAGCTTTGTAATTATATTTATACAATTTGGAGTCTAGATGTGATAACACAGAAATCAACACCTAAGTTTTTAGGGTTTGTTCTACACAGTTACTAATTCTTTCACGTAGTTTTCTCATCTGGTCAAGTAGGTGTAAAAAAGCCATAAGTATTAATATGGTTTTCGCAATTCTCAGCTAAATATATCTGTTAACGCTGCAGATTGAATCCAAATATTGTTTTGTATATTCTGCAGTTACACAATAACATTGAGTTCCCAGCAGTAAGAGAAATTGTGTGCTTGTCAGGTGTCACCCGTTTGAGTTCCTACCTGCCTTTTTGGTTGAGGTGGAAGAAGACTTGAATCCTTAGGTTTAGCAAAACGAGGATTAACAGGAGGGTCAGAAGAGAGCAGGGCTGGTCTATCTATTAGCTCCTTGTAAAGTATTTTAAAATTATAAAGACAGAGTGGGGAAAAAAAAAAGAAGGAAGACAGTAAATAGAATTCAAAGATCTTTTGAGGCAGAAAGAAATAAAAGCTGCTTTTAAAGAAACATTACTGTGGAGCTTAACAACACATTTTGCAGATTTTTGTCACCTACCCATTCTACCCCTTCTGCCTTCAAAGATATACTTAAAATTCAGCACATACAGTATTCTTTAAGAGAGGTTATGATCAAAAGGTAATGCATTGAGGCTTCCTTCAACGTGGCCAAGCAAACCTCTACACACATATCGCACGCAGAAAGCTCAGGACATTGACAAGTAGCCAGGTAGAGTGTAAACAACAGCGGTTCACAGACTGCGAAAGGCACTTGACATCTATAAAGCCTACACTTCTGAAGAACTTAAATATGTAAATAAACAAATGGATACAAGCACAAAGAATTATGAAAGCCACCCACCACCCTTGACAGAACCTCGACACCTTGCTCATCCTTCAGATCTTATAGACCCAAACTCAGCTGACTCAAACCATCTCACTGGCTAAAGTGTGATTTTGAGCTGATCATCCCTACCTTGACAGCACAGGATTATTTTTAAAACGCCACTAGTCACACTAACAACAAACCCTGAAAATGCTGTGGAATGTACAAATATACTCCATTATGCCTACTTTAGGAATGGAAATGACAGCGGGACACATCTTGCAAAAGATGAGGTTCCTTTCTTATGCTTTCTAAACTTTCCACAAAGAAAGAATCCACTGTTTATGTAGTTTATTCACAGAATATAGGGAAAAAAAGTCTTTCTGCAATACCATATGCAGCCAGTTTAAGCTTCCACACAAAGCAAAAATTCTACAGACTGGCTTACAAGAGATTTCTAGACATTACAATTCCACTACACTTATTAATATAATAGATATTAATACATTATATTAATATGCATTAGTCAATCTATATTGTTCATCTTTGCTAAGTATTGAGAGGAATACCTCTCAATATAAAGTATAAAAGTATAAAAAAAAAAGACAACCCACTTCAAACACATAACAGATCAATTTTTTCCTTTGGAAATCTACATCACATTCACAAAGAGGGACTACAGTTTAATTTCAGAGATTACTTTTATGTTCATCTATGACCTACCTGCCTCCGAAAAATTGTATTGGGAGCATTCTCTTCAAACTTTGCCAGCAGTTGAGTTGCCATTGATTTAACTTTGTTCTGGTTCATTCCTTCTCTGCCATCACTCTGTTCTTTACCAGCATTTGTCCCTTGACTTGAAAAGCCTGAAGCCTGCAAGGAAACAACAATCTATGTTTTTCTTGAGTTTACCTATGATACTCACGAAGGGAGAGAAAGAGAGAGACAACATCCTTATCAGCAAAGGGTGAAAGGAAACACAGTCTACAATATATTAAAAATGACATTGTTTCACATGCAAAAGTCACCGAAAAAAATATTTTCTTTGGTCCCAGAGTACAGTAAAAAGGGAACAATCAGTACCTAGTGATGATAAAGCAGAGTCACAAAGGTAACTAATCAGAGAGGGGCTAGGAACCAACCTGCAGGGCAAACTCTTCAAAGAAAACTTTGTTTAAATAACTGAGTTGGGAAAAGGGAAAAAGAAAAACCCGATACCTTAAATGTTCTTGGGTCAGAAAGAATAATAGTGCAATTTTGGTAATGCTCTCCTCCCTACCAAATGATTTAAATAAATTTAGCTCTTCTTCAGTGCACACCACAGTAAATTCAAGGTTTTAAGGGGACAGGCCTTGTGTTCCCAGCAAGCACAAGAGACCAAGCCGTGGCCCCCAACTCCTGCTGTTTCCACAGCTCTGGTGCTCATCAAGGAGATGGATATGTATGCACACCACTGAACACCAACCTCATCGAAGACACCGAAAAGACCTTTCCGACGTCTTTTGTTAGTCTCATTTTCTTCTGTTTTCCCTTCAACCTGAAACAGTAAAGCCAAAACAAGTTCTACAGATTACTGCAGCAGTTACCAAATTTACCCAAGCAGCTCCTCCCAGGATAATAACTTTCATAACCAGGCAAGCATGGTCTGGCCTGTGTTAAACAAGGCAAACACAGGTGAGCAGTGCGAGCATGTGAGGGTCCTCATGGCACTGGTGTGCCTCGCTAGGTCCCCCCAGCTCAGCAGGATCATTCCTCACGTAAGGAGCGTGGTGGCTCTTGTGGCAGTTACCCCTTATGGAAAACCTGCCCTGTAGCCCCTGACTGGGAGCTCTCGCTGCACTCTTGATGCGTGAAAATACATGCTTGTAAGCTTTGTTGAACACAGGCCCTGCAACTTTGGTGTTTAGCTTTTCCTCTTTCATCACTGATGAGTTTATAATTCATAAAGCACTGGCACATCCTTGAAGAAAAAGGCATTACATTGTCAGTTATTCTGTGAATTTTAATCTAGACTACACTGGTTTCCAGGTAAGTAACAAAATCCAGAAACGTCTCACTCTTTCACTAGAGCCTCCACATCTCTTTTAACCTAGACGCCTGCATGCAGATCATGTGTTCACAGCGCAGACATATCTCCTTTTTTGAAGCAATTATTGTCTGCCTTAAAGGTCTGTCTCCCTTGTAAGGTTCATCTCCCTGACTATGGTTTTACATTACAGTACGTAAGCAACTAAACTGCCTATTTTGTGCTCAAGCTATGCACATATTTAATGATTTTACTGAACTAGAGATTACACAAATGAATAATACTTCATATTCAGCCCGCATGAACCTGCAAAAGAGTCAATGCTTAAAAATTTGGATCAGTTATTAAATTCAGTCTTGAAGATTTGATCTCCTTTCAGGGAGAGATTATTTTTGTCTGATAAATGTCATGCTAGGTTATACTTTATGAACAATAAACTACATTCCACTTATTTGCATTTACCAATGCTGTAACTTAGCGATTTCTCAGCCAACTTGAAAAAAAGAATAAAGAGAGAAAGATCAAAGAATACAGGCTTCCTTTCTACATATACAGTGTTTGTAATAAATCATTATGCAGTGAATAGAAGTAATCCCAAACAACTTCTGGGCAAACACCAAAAGAATCAGATGACAATATTTTGATTACTTTGTATGCTTTGGTACATTGTGTTTCAAGCCCCAGCTCTCAGTAACTTAGCTTTACACTACCTATAGTCATTAGTCTACCGAGGAAGAGTGAAACATGTAACAGCACAATGTATTCTGCATAATGATTTGGACCACATAAAAGCAGAATTTGCCTAAGTGAATGGAGCAAACAAGATGTTGCCTTTCAAAAAGTCTTACATAAAGGACTTTCATTAGCATATTTACAGAGAAGTGAAAGACAAAGCAATTTAATTGCATAGCAAAACTCCAAGAAAGAGGACTGTGTCCTGTATTGTGTAAACACCTCCATTCATTTATTAGTCTGGAGCACAGGAAATCTCAGTTCCTCTCCAGCCCAGCTGACACTCGTAAGGAGAATGGAAAACATTATCCAGCCCAGTGCACGCTGCCAGAACAGCTACTGCCACACCAGCTCCAGGCCCCGGGGTTCCTGGGCTCTCACAACCTGTGCCCAGATAAGAGTCCCTCTTTCAGCCAAATAAAAGGACAAACTAGATGGTACAGATATTTTAGTAAGCAACACTCTGTAACCCAGCTGGTTTTTGACTCTGATACACGAGTGCTCTCCTACAGTCATACCTAGATAATGCTCAGCACCACTTTTTGCAGGGGAAAGAACCATAAAACTGAGGCTACAGCCAAACTCTTAAGCCGTTGTTTTCCAAGGAGCTTCATTTACCAGCTAGTTTCAGATGGTTTATGGTACTTGCAAGTCCCTGTCCTAACCCGAGTTCGGTGTTTCTTACTTAGATTCATGCCCCATCCATGACAGGGCTGCAAAGCCTCAACAAAACAAGGTCTTGACAGTCCAGCTCCCCAAGCTGATTTAGAAAACATCACTTCCACTTCTCATTTCAAATGAGCCCCTGTAATGTGAAACCGAAGGGGCACGTCAAGCAAATTATCTCATGCTTTCATGTAGTGCCAAGAACTATAGCTCCTGTTATGACAGAAGGCTTATTTCATGACAGGAGGTTAGTCAGAGGGCTATACAGCTTAGTAATGGAAAGCTCTCCCAACTACGAAAAGTCTATTTATTTCTGCAAATAACTCATGGAAAAACAACAACATTGTGGTCATGAAAAAGGTTTTTCTTCTAAAGAAGTCACCCACAGGAAAAAGCAATGTTTATTTTGCCTATTTGGTTTCTCACTGCTCAGTTAGCTGGGAAACATGTCACTTGGTTTTGTGTATATGTGGGTGGCAGGGAAAAGTTATTTCCTAACAAGGATATATGAGGTTACTGGGCAATGGACTGTCCACAGTTTTTGAAAATGCGTTTGTGGATGGAAAATATTCAAGACGTAAGACAGTCTAGGAAATATCTTGAAATTCTGAAGTAACTCTTCAGGTGGAAAAAAAATACAAGTCACATTTCTACCAAAACTGAGAAGATAAGATATAACAAAAAAATTAAAAAGCAGTATATTAAAATACTGAGAAATGCAGTACATACATGCACACCTGTACTTTTATTAGGGACACTGAATTCCAAAAGAAGTAGGAAATCTGTACTTTTGCAGGCAAAATTTAGAGTCTCTGCATAGGTGTAAGTAAAGCAATACAGTTAAGCATTAAGGAGGTATGTTTAAAAAAAAAAAAGAAAATAAAAGAAAGAAAGAACTTGAGAATCATCGTAGTAGATACATAGTTTCTGGCTGGCTGACCCAGGAAACTCAAAACCTGGAACAGTTTTGCATTGATGTGTGCTTCAGAAAATGCAGAAGTTACACTTATTTTGGTGGAGCAGTACATGGTGCTGTCTAACTTGTGCTGGTTAATCTGCAACAGTTGGACTTGAGACACTGCGGCCTCTGAGCCAGGTTGTGCAGACGCTCCCCACTTCAATTGAAGTTAAAATGAAGGTAGGCTTGGCTGTGAAAGCGAAGCCCCTCCTCAAAGGTCTCTTTTCAGAAGAGGACCAAGTTAATGAATAGGCAGAAGGTGAAACAGTTTATTACTGAATAATGTCATTAGAGTAACTTTTAAATTAAATCCCATAAAACTTTTGAAGTTATAATCCATTTATAAACACTTAGACAATACTCTCACTGCCCATGGTTCTATGCCAGACAGTATTAACTCAGGTCTCCATAACCCTTCAAGGCCCTGGAGTCTTTAATCGCAACATGTATGGGCATGGATATGTTTCATACAGGGGCATAAACAGAGCATGTCAATAAGTTTTCATTAATAAGTGACCAAGAGAGAAAAAGTACATAGGTATGACTAAGAGATCATTATCTCCGAGTCATGCTAGTCAACCTGCCCACCGTTGTAGGCTTTATGCATCTATAAGGGTTTGATAGCTTCCCTCCAGAACCCTGGCAGCATCCACAAACTGTTCACATTACTGCTTTTGTTAAAAAACAGCACCCCCTCCCAATCAATAAGCCATCTAGCATACCAGTCATTATTTGAACTGATATATAATATTATGGCTGTATATTCAACTATAGGAATACAGAAGTACAGTACTATTTTTCTTAAAGGTAGAAATAGCCCAGAAAAATTNAAAAAAAAAAAAAAAACCAACCAAAACCAAAGCCCCCAAAATAAAAAACTTAACATCTAGCATTGCACAAAACCTCCTAAAAACACCTTCTGAAATATTTCTAAAAATAAAACGTAAAAGACAATACATGTAATGGAGACAAGATCTCAAGTATTTCAAATTGAAAACGGCAACTTATAAACACAGCATATAAAACATCCTCCTCCTCTCACTTTTACCTACACTGAAGAAGATTGACGTGGACAATGGATACGAATTCTCCCTAAGTACATGCAAATTCTCACTGTGATTCAAAATTTTGCATTTACAGAGAATGCTTAACTGGGACTACTATTAATTCTTCAGCAATTTGGCACTGACAATGCTTCATTTTTATCCTTACAAACATCATGATTGAGTGTACATGTGTCTGTTAGTTTTGCTTACTGTGAAATCATATTTTACTTTTTAAATATGCTCAGAAATCTCCTTCTACAGGTCTTTTAATAGTAGGATATATACACACCCTTTATTTCTGAGCCTGACAGTTTATTTTCATCTTTTAAAAAGAGAAAGATTTATAGGGCAAGTCTTCCTTCAGAACTTACCTTTGGTACTCGTTTTCTTGGTAAAGTTAAATTGATATAATTATTAAAGATGAAGGTTGATGATTTTGCTGAACAAAGATCATTATTTTCTCCATTTTGCTTGTCACCAGCATCTGTTCAAAAAACAACTGCTTAGGATATTTATTCAAATTTCTTTTTTAAATACTTTGACTAAGCCAGAACTTTTCAGTTGAGTACTGGTAGCAATTATATATAATAAAGCCAGGCAAATAAAAGTAAATACGTACAATGTAGGGTGGCTTTAAAAGAGGAGGAGAAACACCCAGCAATAGACATGCCGTATGCAGTCATCCTTACCAGAGAATCACTCTAACGACCTGATACATGAACTTCATGATGTCAAGCAGCAGTTATCCAGCTGCTCCTGTTCTTTGAAACCACCAAGGACCCACAAAACTTTAGTCTTCAATCAAGGTTTTCCCCCTTTCCTTTTTTAAGCATAAGGTAACTATTGCAGACAGAAGCAGGCATGCTCGCATGCCAGAACAGCTCAGCTGGGAAAGGACTCTTGGCTCAAGAGCAGTGCTGGTAAGCAACATGGATGAAGTGCTTCTGTTCCCCAAACTCGCAAGAATTTGGAGCGGCCTGGGTTAGGCTTACCTACTGCCCGCAGAGGTGTGCCCCTGAACAGTTCGTAAAACTTGGAGAGGTACATGACCATGCTGAGCTTGTCGGGCTCCCCAGCCGACCCCACCTCCTTCCCCGTGGTCACAGGGGGGATCCCAAACTCCTGCTCAGCAACGTCAAACGCCAGCTGGTTGTTTTTGACAACGTCCTCTTCATTCAGAGCATCAAAGTCGCTGCAGGGACAACACACTAGCATCAGTGGCAGTTTGCGCTTTGCTCCCCTTGGAAACACACAGTGCTCCCTTGCCCCTTGGAGAGGTGCAGACAAGCCCCATGAATGAGGGCACAGGCATTTCACTGGGTCTAAGCTACAGAGTCTACACAATGCCAGAGGTAAGAGTCTCTCACAAATACCGTTACTACAAACCCTGGCTTTGCCAGAAATGTAATTTAAAAGCAGTTTCACTGGACTGGATTTTGATGTAGCCCCATGAAAAATGAATCCCTTATTTATGAAGAAATGCAATTCCTCCTCAGGTCTCCAAATACAGCTGTGGCACTACAGTTTCACCTGTTAGCAATTGACTTTTTAGTTTCAATTAGTTCTATAAATCATCAAAGCCAGAAGTAGTAAATTTAGGCTAGCATTTTACGAAACAAACATGTTGTATGTGTGCGCACACACGTGCGCAAGCATTACCTTTCTTTTTAAGGTGTTACAGACACAGTTTGAATGAGGATCTCCTGCCCATGTCATAACTGGATTTAGTAGTCCACTAAAGTACATCACACATCTGGAACTCCATTATCCATTCTCTAATCCATTTTCTATGGGACCTATTCTAAGACTCTGATCCCTTGAACAGCTTCCAAAATTCATGATTAAAATAAACGTGAATAAATTACAAAGCTGCAGGCAGGGTAGTTTCTTTCGCCTCATAACGAATGTGAGGTTTTGAATCCCCAAAGAATTCCTCTCTCTCCCCACCCGCCCATGCTCTGCCTATTTCTGGAGCAGGGGGCTGCNCCACAGACAGCTGCCTCTCCTGCCTGCCCGGCTTTCATCTGGCCAAGTCCTTCAGCACTCCCATTTAATACAAAAAGCCAACAAGATCCGAACACAATGTTAATTAAACAGTAGGAGGTCTGTTAGCTCAGGAAGATAAATCTATCAACTTTCTAGAGAGCGGTGCTTAAGAGATATGCTTTCTAGAGACCGCAAAGATTACNATTCTTACAGCATTAGCTCTTCCTCTGGCAAAGCTGTACAAACAAGCAACCTGGGTATTGCTCCTATTTTTTTACAATTTATCACACCTCATAAAAGAGCTCAATCATTTCTTTCATTTATCCATGATAAAGGGAGGCTGACAGTAATTCATTCGTGACTCCTAAGTCTGTGTAGGAAGGCAAGAGAATGCATCCGCCGCATTTTGGAGACTGGTGGGAGGACAGAAGAGTCAACCCACCACTGACTGCATCAAGCAGGCCCAGTAACCCAGTGCCAGCACTTGCCATTTCCTGACAGCTGTTTCACACCCACCCTCTCATATCTAACTGAGGAACCTTACAAAATGTTCACACACAAGAAGTCGGGTCTTGTAGGGTTGGGATCCCAGAAACACCGTCAAAAGGGGAATGGCTGGCTTACACTGCATCCCTAAAGCAGTTAATTTTCAAGGGCCAGCCCTTGCTGCACAACCCACATGCAACGGCACCGCGCTCTTCTGGACAGAGTTGTGCAAACCCACCATCTCCTGTGCACCTCCATGGCCCAACATTTCCCTATGTGACTGTCACAGCAACCACTACACCACACTGAGGTTGGCTTAATCTAAGGCTCATCCAGGTATTTCTCTAACTCATGACAATGCCATTATGGCTGTAGTTTTAAACATGCACTAAAAGTCTGTCTCCAGGGACCTGGGAATGCAGCTCTCACATTCTCCAAGCACTGCAATTTTTGTTTTAAATAGCTATGTGACTCCCACAAACATGATCATAAGTCATAAGGTTCAAAGCCTTGCTAGCTCTTTGAAACCATATAAACTTCGTTTTAAATAGTATGCAAGGACATAAAGAAAAAACAAAGCAAAACCAACCCCACCCTCTCCATCCCTTAAACCCAGCAATGGTGTGCACCTCTTTGCAAAAAATGGCAATAGAAGGGGACTGTAGAGTACCAACCAGTGTTGTTCTGGTTGGTCTTACACTACTATACTTTGGTAAATGCTTAATACATCCTACACTCAACAAAATCTACAGATGTCACTTACATGAGGTCAGGTCTGAAGCGATGGATAATTGCACACAATGCAAGGCCACTTTTCCAGGAGGTAGTCAGGTCTGTAATGTTAACGTTACGGTACCCTTCTGTCTGTTTCTGACACCAGGTCAAAAGCTTGTTAGGTCGAATATCTGACTCTGCAGTTACAGTGGAGTGCAAACATTTTGATCAGTTTTTGTGTGCTCACAAGGCTCCAAATATTAAACCGCAACAAACACGAGACATCACATACCATGTCTTGAGAGATTCACTGATCTTCTAATGGAGCTTACTCTTTCAAGAGGGCACTGTTGTAACTCATTGGTAACATATAACTGCCTCACCTACAAGTAAAAGTGATTAGCAGCGTAATGTTAGAATTGCTTGGAGAGGAAAAAAAAAACCAAACCTTTCTTTCTAGGTTAACTTTATCAACAGCTGGTTCTAAATTAAGAAGTCTCCTGAAGATTTTGTTTATGCATTACTTGCAGCCCTATTTCTCCTGGACAAAAAATGAACTGTGATTTCACAACCCAGCCTTTTATGTACTGACCTGGTGAGGTCGAACACAGCTTGAGTTCAAGTTCGGGTATCTTGTTCCTGGGTCAATGGTATACTGGTCGAAGTTCTTGTTAATATTTTCAGGGGTAGTCTGTGGCAAGAGTCGATAAATGCTCTCTCTTATAGAGAAAAAAGATGCAAGAGATATTGATTAAAATAAATATTTATTATATAAAGAGTATTTTATTTTATTTTTTGCAGCTACCTGCACCTTATTTTGATTCTGCCAGGACAAGTGTTATGCACTAAATGCATAATGCATCCATCCCATTTCTTATCCCTGCTCAGCAGAAGAAGAAGGTCAGACAGAAAAGGGACAACAAAAAGACAGGCTCTTAGAACTTATGCCCATACTCTCCTGTGGCAGGAAGCGAGCAACAAAAAGAAAAAAGAAAAAAAAAAAAGGAGGTTACATCATTCAGTCATCTGGTTTCGCTTTAACCTCCACCCAAGGAGTAACTTCTTTACCACATAACAGCACTAAATCCCATCATTCTGCAATTCCTATAACCACCACAGCCTTTTTTATTATGCTGTTCAATTTTCCATTTGGGACTATGTCATGTTTGAGTCATCCCACAGGCTTCTATCTTAAAACTTCTCAAAGCACTGTACTTAGTAATGCTTCTACTTGCATTACCACAACCATGACTATTTCTATTATGTATCTGCCCCGAAACAGCCTGGGCAGCTGTAGTGGAGCAGGGCAGTTGCCGTCAGGACCAAAGTCAGCAACTTCAACCATCAGACCATAGCGACACCAGGATTGCTGGTGTACTTAACAACAGATTTTTTTGCTCTGGTCAAAAAGATATTATATAGAGAAGCTTATGATGCAGCATTATAGCAATTCTCCTTTGCTGCACATTTATCATTCTAAATAAAGAGCGCATCAGGGCTACTAAGCTAAAGTGAAGAGTTAAAATCACAGGTATCAACTATGAAACTGTTGAAGTATTTCTTTAGACTTGTTTCAGGATTTTTTTTTTTTAATTAAAAAAATGAGGTGCTGAAATGGTTGGAGGGTTAGTCTTTTGACACAAGGTATTTTTGTTTTATTTCCTTAAGGATCTCACTTAATTCTAGTCATTAGTGATGTAAAGTAGTGATTTAAATCCATGGCATGCACATTGCTGGACCTCTGTATTAGTGTGCAGAAGCTTACAGAGCAACGGTCTACTACGACTGTCAATGGTTCAGTAACCTAAAGGAATGGATAATTTCAACCCAATAACATTGCAGTGAAGAAGATTTCTCCTTTTGGCATTCCGAATTCCACTGCCTTGTACCAATACCACAACTCTTTGAAACACTGGAAATGATGAAGACGACAAAAGCAGCACTCACCGTTCAGCAAGGATTTCTAACGGGGGTTTTCCTTGAGCCCAGCTCCGCACCATCCATGCAGTATCAAAAGCAGCTAAGAAACCTCTTGCACAGCCAGTACCCATTGGCCAGAAGGGCTGTAAGAAGCATTTACATTTTAATTCCTTGTATTTATTAAGTTCTTATTACAAAAGTAACTTGCAATGTGAATCTGGAATGCAGGGTTTCATACTGTCTTAGAAAAGTAGCCCAGGAAGAGTTAAAATACACCATAGCCAACTCTTGCAGTTTTTAGATGTTTCTCTCCTCCAAGCCTTAGGTAATAAAAAAGACTGCTTTCACTTGTTCTTTTTTTAACTTCTGCATTTAAAAACAAATTTCTTAAACTCAAAAGGTAAGGGCTGAGAAAGAAAAAAAAAAAAAGACTCAATACTCAGGAACTAGTCAAGGAAAAAAAAGACACCTTCTCATCTCCTAACTTTGCTTTGGACTGATCTTTTCAAAGACTTCAAGGCTGTCAGCATGAGTTAAAAAAAAAAAAAAAATAGTTGCAACATACACTTTTCACTTCAGAAAGAGAACACATTAAGGCAAAAAAGCTGCAATAAAAATTGGGACCAAGTTTTTCTCTGTGATGGAAGTCAGGAAAATTATGCCATGCACCCCAGCTGAGGACACACAGCGCTCAGTTTTCAGACAGAAATACAACTTGCATAAAGCAAAACAGGATCTCAGCCAGAGACTGCCAGCCAAGTATTAGTTATGACATAAGCTATGCCATAAAAAAGAAAAAAAAAATCTATTCCAAAGAAGGTACCATTGTTTCAGGACATGTAAGAGAAGATGGTTTGTTTTGTGGGGTAGATTCAATGACTGGATTAAGGGCTTAAAAAAAAAAAAGACTACTTGGAAGACATTCCAAGATATACCTCAAGCAAACTGTCTCCAACAAGTGCCACAAGGAGCTGATGTCTGTGCCTTTCTCTCACTAGCGCAGCGTTTTCAGATGCATACATGGAAGTAAAATCAAACATTGCTACATCTGGTTGCCCATAGTGATTAATTGCAAAATCCAAGGAAGGCAGCTGGTAATTGGTTGCAAAGTCAGCAGCTTCTCTGGCATAGGACAGCAAATTGCTCTGGTTCACATTTTCCCCACAGAGGAGCAACTCAGTGTCAATATAGTCCTGCAAGGAGAAAAGCGCATAGGATTAGATGCTCCAACCATCCTCTCCGGATTGGAGCGTTGAAGCCTCAGAGCACATCTTGCAGCATAAAGAACCAAGTGAGGTTTGTCATCTCCTTCAAAAAGTTAACACACAAACATAGGTTACTGTATGGCACCAAACAGGAACTCTCCATGCCAACGCTGAATCAGCAGCTTTATTTTCAATAAAAGATTATAGTGCCTCCCAGTTCCTCGGTTACATGTTAATTTTTTTCATAACATTATTTCCCTCCCATCAAAAGATGTTATCATCATCATCACTACAGTGTTCTTTTGCACGTGTGCACCCCACATCTGAAATCAAACCAGAGCAGAAATACTGATGTACTGATGACATAACATGTGGGTCTCAGCCTGAAGGTTTGACTTAGCATCTCAGTAACAACACATTCAAATTTGGACTGTAGAAGCTTTTCTGTTATTCTGTTTTGGGCTGGTTTTTTTTTTTTTTTGGCCAGTGTCATAAAGGACCCTGCCTTTACAGGTCATCCTACTTAAAGCCAGTGATTATTAATAAGGCAGTTTCTATTTACAGCTTAATCGTGGATGAGACCCCTAATCGCAGGGATGATACCACAGAACCGCTATTAGCCCAGTTGTTTTAGACAGACTGGGGTTCCCGCCCCCCCCCACCTGAGCAGGTCACAAAAACAGCTCTGAGAGGCAACAGCTGCTGTTCCACTTCTCCAAACTCCCCGCAGATCTCCTGGGACTGCTCCCACCTACAAACACCAGCCCCACAACCCCAGGGCCCACCTCCTGCTCCCCCCCCCGCCACTGCTGGGGGCTACTGCCCTTCCCCTTTCCACCCCCGAGCTAGGAAAGGTCAGGTGCTCTGCCCTGGGAGACCCTGTCCTCCAAAAGGGCAGGAAAACATGGCACAGAGCGAAGCAGTCCCATCAGAAAGCCAAGAAGCCGCCTGATAGCTCCCCACAAGTACTTCCTTCGGGGAAATTATACTCAACTATTTTGGCACTGTCTTACTTTGCAAGAAAAACTGACCTCTCTTGGGTTTCCAGGAAGAGAAATTTAAATGGTGCCAAAACACTTTCTAGAAACAAAAGAAAATAAACCCCTACATCTCACAGAAGAAGGAAAAAGAAAAAAAGGAGAAAGGAAAAAAAAAATAAAAACAAGGGCCTCAAAGTCCCAAGTCTCTTTGAAAGTTCAGGCCATTGTGTTTTATAGCCTCCTCCTGTCATGTTTCACTCACTACAGAGAATTTGCAATTTAGCCTGGGGTAGGTTTTAATGCTTCCTTATTTGCCCGATAAAACCAGACATAGCTGTGCTAAGTTCACCTTTAAATAAATGAGGTTTTTATTTTCTGGTGTGACGACCACACCACGTATTTCCAAGGTGAGTCAAGATCCCATTTCAGCCAGTTTCAGAACTGACAAATTTAGCAAGTATTGTTTTCAGTTCTCTACAGAAATTTTGTGCTGACTGGAAGGAGAAACAAAACAACAAAAAAAGTCAGAGTAAGATCTAAAGTGATCTGAGCTTTAATGAAGTGATCTAGTAAGTCTATAAACACCCTCTATAACATGCAACAACATTTATGCAGATGTTCACACTTATTCTGTGCCAAGTAAATAAAAAAGGGGTTTAGCCAGCATTTTTACATACATTAATAATCACTCCTTTGTCCAGAAGACTCTGCTTTTTTGCTGTCATCACAAAATAATGAGTGCTATCCTTATAGTAAACAATATTCTCCAGGTCAATTCCTGAAAAGAGATAATACATTTGTTATCAGGTACAGTGCATTGTCAGTGTCATTTACAAAAACATGTCATCAGTCCCCACAGGTGTGTTTCCTTCTTGGGATACATTCACTTTCCCAGCTGGGATGAAGCATTAATGGACAAGATACTACAAAACAAAACAAAAGAGGAGATCCGCCTTATACCACAAGAGTTTGCCTCAGGATAATTTAAAGTTATTTAGGATCCTTTTAAGGAACAGCCAGTTCTCTACAGCCTTAATCTTCTGAGGTAGAAAAGGGGAGCCAACGGAACAAAGTGCTTTTTAGGTTGCTAGGGCTCTGGCACTGGGTCTAAGCAGGAGTTTTGGTTTCTATTATAATAATAATTTAAAAAAAAAAAAACATCAGCTGTAAATCAAGAATGGAATTGCTTGTACCAACAGTGGATGCAACTATTTTGAAGCCCCTTTTCATGAAGATGTATTTCACAGTTTATATTTCAAGTATTTATTGCAGATTCCTGTCTAGTGCTTTTCAGTTTATCAGATCTACACATCAAAAAGCAAGAATAAACTCCTCCCAGAAGGGCAGAGCCTTTTTCACAGGATTTAAGCTGTTCAGTATGTGAACGGATACAAACAAAACAAACCATGTCTTAAGGGAAATCTCTGGGCACTGAAGTGCTCTTCTAAATTTGTTCAACATAGCAGACATTTTTAGAGTTGACAAAAATTTAAACATTAAAACAAGCTATGATGTGGCAACGCCCAAGCTAAAAAAAAAATAAATCCAACTGTACCATAAATGGACACCTTCATCTGCAAGATTCTGACATCAACAGCATTTTATCACTTGTTTTTTTTAATACAATATATTTAAATTGATGTTAATAGGAATAGGAGGGTGACTTGGCACATAAAGAGTTCCACTACTGCCTCTTGTATTTGGTTGTGGAAAAAATGAGGATGCACCCACCCGTTTCCTCTTTAAGGTCCTGGAAGAACTTCTGATTGAAGATGAAAGCAACACCACTAATTTCTTCTACCTTGGCTTCTGCAGTTGTATTTCTGTTTATAAAATTGGCAGTGATAGCTATAGCCAGCTTTCCACGAAACTCCTTCCTTCTGAAACCTGATAAGCAAAGAAAAGAATTAAGAACACTGGAAACTTCATGCTGGACTTCCAGGGAGGGTCAGCTCAAGGCAGTTTGGTCTCTTTCCTAAGTTTAGTCCTACACTTCAAACAACACACCATCAGCAGATTCCATCATTCCTCCAAATTTCCCTTGAATGCAAATAGTCTTTTCTCCTCACTTCCAGATGCAAAGCTGGAGCTCTACTGCATTCANTGGCTTTTGTGAACAGCATATTCTTTATTAGTTAGTATGAGAGCTGGCTAGTTGGAAACCAAAAAAACAACCAACCAACCAAAAAACCCCCCCCAAAAATGGTCTGGAGGGGAACTATGGGAAGAAGTTAAGGACAAAAGATGGCTAAAGAAAAACAGACTGAAATAGAGCAGATCAAATTTAATGGAGGGAAATATTTTTAACATGCTAAATAGCAAATAAGAGTTGCGTTATATAGGTGGTAAACAGCATACGAAAAAAACATGCAAGAAATCAGCAGTCAGAGCAGCAAAGATCTGAAAAATAGAAACCTCTGTAACAGTGCTTAGGTGCCTACACTACTAGCTAATGAGGTTTTTCAAAGACAGGGGTTGAAAAATATTCAGTGGCTTAACTGTTATATTTCTAGGGTGAGAGTGACTGTGAAGTTACTTGCTCTCTCGCTCCATCCTCTTTTCACAAAAAAGCAGACCGCTAAGCCACAATCTTGCAATCACATATTTAAGTATTTTGCTCTGTGTGTTCCCCTTATCCGTAACTAAATTCTGAAGTAGGGCAAAGGGTCCTTAGGGTATTTTTAGCTAATTGCAGATGACTTTTCAGAAGATACATGTATTTTATAAGAAGAAATGAATCAGCTACGAATTTTTGTCTCTGTGCTTCTTGATATGCTCTCGTTATTTCATTGGGATAGATTAAATATGACAATACCAGCTTCTGTACATCAATGTTATTCAGTGCACCAAGCATTCCTTTAGATACTGGTACTATGATAACCATTAACTTCTCCGCTCTCGTGAGACCACAGCTAGAACACTGCATCTACCTCTGAAGCCCTCAACATAAGAAGTACATGGACCTGTTGGTGTGGGTCCATAAGAAGGCCAGAAAGATGATCAGAGGGCTGGAGCACCTCTCCTGTGAAGACAGGCTGAGAGAGTTGGGGTTGTTCAGCCTGGAGAAGAGAAGGCTCCAAGGAGAGACCTTATATCCCCTTTCAGTATTTGAAGGGCACCTACAAGGGAGCTGGAGAGGGACTTTTTACAAGGGCATGGAGTGATAGGATGAGGGGAATGGCTTCAAACTGGAAGAGGGGAGATATAGAATAGGTATTAGGAAGAAATTCTTCACTATGAGGGTGGGGAGTCACAGGACCAGGTTGCCCAGAGAAGTTGTGGAGGCCCCATCCCTGGAGGTGTTCAAGGCCAGGCTGGATGGGGCTTTGAGCAACCTGGTCTAGTGGGAGGTGTCCCTGCCCATGGCAGGACTAGATGATCTTTAAGGTCCCTTCCAACCTAAACCATTCTATGATTCTGAATAGAGTCTGCAGCTGAGGTAAGAATAATTTCATTTTGTTGATACCTGACTATTTAAAAATCTTTAATGGGAGTCACTGGATAATACTGTGGGGAAATTTTTAAACAGAGCATTATAAGGAATTAACTCTAAGCATATTGTAGTTGGCAGATGTAAGAATAAGCAGACAAACTATGAAGCTAATAAAAAAAAAAAAAAGGAAATAGTGTATCTAGTGAACTCAACCTAACATGGATATAATTAAAGCTACAAGGGAAATATATAATTAAGTAACAGGTTTGTTCACGTGATATAGGAGCACTTTAGCTAGTGTCTTGAAGACAGACAGCTCAGGTGGTATGAATTCCCACCAGTGACTCAAGATCATGAAGCATTTCCCCTCTCTCCCCCCCAAGCCTTAGCGTTACTCTCTTTTAGTATCGTTTCCAGAGTAACTGCTTCTGAAGTTAAATCACCTCTATAGAAGAACAATACCTCTGATGCCTTCATTAAATACCTGGCATTCACGTTTTGGTCGTTGGTTCAAACATAGAGTGCAAATTTACAGCACAATAGCAAAGACTATGCAATTCCTGACAGATATCTTGTCAGCCTCAAAGTTAAATCATTGTGTAATTACTTAACCTTGAAGCAAGCCCAATGGCATCATGATGCATTTTGCAGACAATGCAGATACACAGTGCTGAGAATTAGTAAGGACAGTAAATGTCTTTATTTGGAGCTATAACTTAACAACAGAAGCAGAACATACCACATAAAAAGTAGCTTCCACACATAAAAAGTAGCTTCCACACATAAAAAGTAGCTTCCACACATAAAAAGTAGCTTCCACACAGACTTCAGTAGATTGAACAGCAGCCTGTTGCTTTGTGTTCTCCTCTGACTGTCAGGCCTTCCTAAAGACCATCAATAAGGCTAAAAGCACATATTCACCTACCTTCTAATGTGTTTCTGCGGCCATCTGCACCAATAATAACATCAAATTCATACTCTGACAAGGGGTGATCCACGGGGAGAAATTCAGCTCTCCAACCTATCTCTAAAAACACCAAGAATAATACTTATTCATTCCTCAGTAATACGATTGAAAAGTGATTTCAGAGTCTGAAGAAAGGTCATTAAGGTAAATGGTTCATTTCTCATTTAAACAGAGTTGAATTCTGCCTTGGTCTGATGGAGGGAAGTTCTGCTGCAGTCAAAGCTATGTTCAGGCTGTATTAGCAAGGTGTCAGACTTGTAAACTGGCAATAAAAACAATATGGAAGCCTTCATTTGGGTCACCTAATGCACTAAACTTCCTCTCAGACCCACATCACAAGAATATGATTAAGCACCTCATTCTCACAGATCTAGCCCCACAGTGACCTTATCAGGACTGTACATACAGGCAGTTAGGGCAAGGAAGAGCTGGGTATTAGAAGAAGAAACATAGCGTTCCATCATCAATACTTTTAATTGTCTTCTAAACAGAAATTACACAGAAGCATACTCACAAAGCTAAATTTAATCTTTAACACAAAATTGATTATGTGAAAATGTTTGTATTGTCCATATTAAAAAAATATATATTTGCTTTAACTACTTAAAACAACATACTTACTCTGCTGTCACTATATGACCATTTAAAATGAGATAGCATAGTATTTTAATTAAAGTAAAATTTTAAAATATTGTATTCCTGCTACACCCTAAATACTAATCTTAAAAAAAAAAAAAAAATGGAAAAAAAGAGAACTCTTCCTTTATTTTGTTTAAAAACCTTGCATAAGATGGCTGATAAGACTTTGCGTGCCAGTGGGAGTTTTATCAAATGTGAAAGTAAAATGAGGCCCAGGGAGCTAAATCCATCTTCAATATTTATATTATCAATCAAAAATTGTTTTTGCAAGAAGATACCAAAAAGCCACACCAGACTCCCTACAAAGCCTCAAACACATGCCAGAAGGCATAGTGCAAAACCTCAACTTCTCAAACTGGGTTGTATTTTCAGAATTATCACTGCTTTATCACAACGATACTTATCATGCCTATGACTGCATATAGGAAATCTAGGTGAATAAGAAGGGCAAAAAAACCTCTCATTTCTTTAAGCAGAATTCAGCTGCCTTGAATGATTTCACACAATGCTTGATGTAAAAAGAAGTTACTGTGAACAGAAATACATTATGATAAACAATACTTTGGTTTTCTTGATCTTCAGGAGGTTCCAGGACTTTCACGAATTCTAGATTCACATGGATTTCAACTCCTAGTATAAGTGCAACTTTGAAGAGGATAAGTTGAAGTTGTCGAATACCTGTAGACAGCAAGTAACACAGATGTATTTAATACGTAAGCAATCACAGCTGCTACCAGCATACCACTCAACTGATATTCATTGTTAACACAAGCATGCAGCATTATTATTTCCCGTACTGTGACAAATTCAAATGTAGCAACCACGACAGGATGCTGTTCTCTTCCGTCTCATTTTCCTCTTGCAGTACAACCTCATAGGTAATAAAACTCATTTCAGTGAGTTTCTTAGAATACTTTTTTAAAGCTCTCCCTCTTAGCAGATCCTTTAAATACCATTAACCATTATGCTGACCATTTTAGGATAAAGTTTTACAGCGTATTTCCCTGTAAAATATCCCACTTTTACATATTTTCTCATTAGATTAAGGGTTGTGTCTACCTTCAACATACTAGAAGGACTATCAATATTCTTCATACTTTGTACAAAAAAGCAATTGCTTAACAAATCCAGACTAACAAAAAAGCTGCTCCATAAGACCAGCATTTGTTCAATTGCCATCTTGCTTAAATGAGACCACTTTTTTCCCCTCTGTGTGTACGTGTGCACACACTCGCACATGTTTAAAGCGGATAAGCTTTCTGCCAAATCAAGTAAGTCTCCATTAATCTTCTGGCCTCAGTACACCTCTTATCTGAACAGTGCCCGTGCCCTCAGATACTTACTGATGTGATCAATAGATCCTGCACAGAATTTTCCATAAAATTTCTTTGCTCCCAGTCCCCTGAGGTCATGGATTGTAAATGGCCAGAGATGCAACACATTGTTTCTTGAAAAAGTGTCCCGCTTCTCCACGACAACGACTTTGGCTCCAAGGAAGGCAAGTTCTATGGCAGTCCGCAAGCCACATGGGCCACCTCCAATAATTAAACACTAGCAGAGAAAAGGAGGAGTCTTACACAGTGTTTTGTATTGACTTCCACACAGTTTCTAACCTACTCTGTTGGTACGACTTGATATTCAACCAGACTTATGCTACTGAGCGTATATTCAAGTAATCTATTTAAAGCAATAAACATTTAAATTTTGCTCACACGTGGTGTTCAGTGAATTTATACATGAGGATAAACTGTGCTTCATGCAGACATAAAAGCATCCAATAAAAGATGCAACAGAAGAAAGAGCAAAAAGCCAAACACTTTTGAGCATCTGCTTGTACATTTCTAACTCACATTTAGTGTTTCAAAAGCGCTGGCAGTAAACAGGATTACAGCTACATAAAAGGCAGGGGAAAGGAAGCAAGTGTCTTGGTGTAGGCTTTTTTTGTTTTAGAGAGGAAATTGGTGTACGTTTGCAACATTTGTTAGACAAATCTACGATAAGCCAGTAGTCTTACAGTATTAGTTACTCCTCTCTTTCAAGCGCGGGCATATCCTGAATGTAACAGCCTAGTTTAGTGCTGTAAAGCAGGGCCATGGGCATGTCAAGGGAAATCAGCAGACTTGTCCTGCTTCACCAGGGCTGGGGATCTCGGACAGTCCAATTCCATTTCACCCAGTGGTCAACACCCTCACCTTCAGGACAATCACATTTTAGGAGCCTAAATCTAAGTTTGGGCATCCTCAGAAGAACCGCTTCAGAAATGATTACAGAGAATTCTTGCCCCAATTTTAGTTGACAGTTGTAAGTTTTCACAGACTAACATGCAAAGGATTTCCAGGAAGCAAACTAATTAAAACCCAAACATATCTAATGCTTACATTTTCCTGATTACTAAAAACTGATTAGAAACAGTCTTATAGCTGGACAACATTGCTGTTCCACACCTCCCCCCAAAACCCAGCTCATCCCCCCAGGCCCCAGACAGACTTGACAAAATCTGTGCCATCAGTCCCAGCTCCGGGCTGGGGCAGGGAGAGAGGAGGTGGGCCTGAGCGGAGGGGAGGGCTGCGGCTGCGAGACCGAGCTCTGCTGCGGTGCAAATCCAAACCCATTATCTCACACGCCAGACATGCTCCTGTGCGCCCCGCACACATAGCCAGACAGTGATTACAGTTTCAAAGCAAGCACGGACCGTATCTGGAGGCTTGTTGGATACGAGTCTGGTTCCCATTACATTTTAATTTCATAAAATAGAGTCATTTATTTATTTTGGTTTGTTCATCATTTGTTTTCAAATTTAACAACTTAAGCAAAAAAATTATCTGGTGCTGAATTTTGTTCATGACTTGTCCAACCCAATCGTAGAAGTGCAAATTTTTTTTTTAATTGAATAAATAATTTGAATAAATTCCCACTGAAAGAAGAGCTCCTGTGAGGTGCTTTTGCTTTGCTTTAGGCAAGTGTTTTGTTAACTAGAGATATTAAATAAGTTAAAGTTAGGTTGTTGCATTAGCCACTTGGCTTTCTTCCTCTTAAAAGAACATATTTAATTCATAATTTCAGAACACTCCTCACTGCTTGCTAAATATTAAGAAAACATCAACAGATGTAATTATATAAAGGAAGAAAATAGAGTGCAGATGTTGCCCTGACTGAAGAGGATCACTGGTGGAGTCTGGGTCAGCTCTTTTCTGTACATGCTTGGTGATTAACATGGGAACGCTGAGCTCTGACAAGTGACTGCCTTCACAGCTACATAGTTTTCCAGCAATGTCCAGCAAGCAGTTAGAAACATTTTAGAAATAAAGACCATACATGGTTTGATAAGGTGGGGTTGTTTTTTTGGCTAACGAACTGTATCATATATAAATAAATGCAACTTTTAAAAAAAGCAGTCTTTTGAGATTTAGTCATAGTAGGTCCTGCCAAGTAATAAAACCCACACAAAACACTGTTAGTTACCCCTGGTACTCTGCAACAGTCTGTTAGAATTTTAAGGAGGATTCTGCCCTCTCCCCTCCTCCTATCACCATTGACAAAATATCTTCCTAATTGCCTAGAAACACTGTGAAAAATGGTTGTATATTTGCCATCATCCATGGTTACCTTCCATAAACATATTTATCTATGTCTCAGAAATATTTGTTCTTTGATTTATTAAGGACACTTCCTGCTGGTGTAGAGCTTATTCTTGGCACTTTGACATCTTTTTTGAAACTTCTGGGGTCAAAACCAGCACAAAACCCTTGCAAAGGTAATTCTTACTGTGTTTACGTTCCTACCTTTATTAAGTAAAGAAAGGGTCCATACCACTGTCCTGTCCCTGCCCTCCCTCCCCAGCTCTCTGCTTGCAAAGTCACAGGAGAAACCTTCTTGTAGTCCGCCTAGAATGAGCCTTGAATGGCTTCTTATTTTCACCTCCTGTTACCCCAGTCTCCTGGCTTGCTTTTGAAAGTAGTTTCTTGCAATGTAACGCAGATCGTGACAACTGACATCACGTAAGGGATTCTCAAACCATCAGTCCTGAAACATAACAAACAGGGTTGGACAAGTGCCAATGGTTTCTTGACGTCCAGATTGCCATTCACAGCTCAACTGTCTTTTAATGGTACCAGATCATCTCCTAAAAAGGTATAGGGTAACTTGATTTTTCAAAGCATCTTCCGCTAAAGGGTAACTTGACTTTTCAAAGCATCTTCCGTAAATTATTCAAAGTAACAGTTGCTAAAGAGGACTGACAAGGAACTTTTGCATATTTCTTGTTCAGGCGGGAAATGAAGGGAGAAAGACTTGGATAAGCTGCTCTGTAATCTATACAAGAATAAGATCATGACTATAGACTTCTGTGACCTGCCTGAAGAACCCGTATCACATTGGATGTTATATCTTGTTTTACTACCCAGATTATACCACGTTAGTGCAAGATAGCAATACTGAGAGAAGGCATTTTTTTCAGTGAAAACCTCGTAGCATAAAGGGCTGATCTGCCTGCAAATGTATGTAAATAGTTCCTGTCAAATGAAAAGCTTCATTAAATTTAGTACACTCCCCAAGAATAGCACCTACATTACAACAAGACACAAGTAGGCAAAAGAACAAATGAGGATGGAGAAAACACCACAGTTATGCATTCACGTGGCAGACTAAAGCATGTGATTTTAAAATGCCGTTTCCTTCTTTATGACAATAATCTATTTTTGCACATATTTTATCTAAAGATCTTATAAATGCTTAAAATATTGAGCATACATCCTCTAGAAGAGGAAATGCACACAGTGAGAAAGGGAGCCAGGACAAGGACTCCGACGGGGCTGTTCCCTGGCCCCAGCTCTCACCACTGCCCAGGGCTGCACCCAGGAGTGCCATGGGGAGAAAAGCTGGGCACCCCCAACACCCTGCACGCACCCAGACAGTGGCTTGTCCTGCACAGGCACACCTGAGCTCCATCGCCTCACCGGCAACAGCACTACGTAAGGGTACGTACAAAGTCCCTGCACCAAACTCCAACTACTGGCAGTACTGCAGAGACTGCCCACAAACACCAACTCCTACCAGCAACGGGCACCACAAGCACTTTCCATGAGAATTTTATGTAAGCTGAATTAATCTATTCTTCTTGCAAATATCCTGAATATGAATGATACTAATTACTGATTATGATAAATGCAACAATGAAAATTTTACACTGACAATATAAATTATCACAAATACATGGTCACGCTAGTTTGAGTTAAACGTCTCCAAGTGCGTTTTTAGAATACCAGTTACAAAATGCCCATTTAAGAGGGCTAAACTTAGGACTATTTCAGTCTAAAATTATAAATATTAAGTAAGGCATGGAAATTTTTGTACTTCAAAATAACACACTAATAAGCCCATGCATGTTTTATAAAAGCTGTCTATTTAAGCTGCTAAGTAAATACTGTGTTTCTATGGTACTGTTAAAAAGTACTGTACTTTTCCCTAAAAGATAATTGTTTCTGTATAAATCTTGTCCCACACTATAACCAAGCACACTACTCACTGCATTATTTATCTTTATACTGAAATAGAGCAAAAACTTCATGTATTTTTTTTCCCCAGTACAATTAAAAGATATCAGATATAAGCATTCACAGCATTCGGTAAGTCTCATAAGCTTGACTCTACTTAAAGGTCGATCTGACTGTACGAGATACTAATTTCTTTCTATTAGTATGTTTAAGAATGGCAGTGCCCTGAAAATCTCCAGAAAACATTTCTACACTAAGTCTACACCTAATGCAGAGCTAAGGCAGTACACGTTACCTCTCCAAAAGCAGAATGCCTTTTGTGCCAGGCGCAGTTTTTCGGTATGATCTCCTGTACATAACGTACAAATACATGACTTACAAAATAGAAGGGGAGGAAAGGGAGAGAGGGATGCAAAGCAGGGGCCTCTTGCAACCCCTCCTGTCCCCCACTACTAAATCAGCAGCCTGTGAATCCAGACACCTATCTCATTATGGAAAAAAACATATGCAGTTTAACAGCTGAGAATTTGCAGAATGCCTCCACTGGTTTTCACACAGTAAAGTAAGCTTACAGAAACAACCGAGGTTTTTAGAGAAAGGAGGGAGAGAGCAAGAATAGTAGCACTATGTTTAACAAAAAACCAAAGTACCACTCTACAATGAGCTAGTCACAAAAAACTCATCCACTTTAATAAGTGAAAGGCAGAATCTACTCATTGACCCTGAAAGATGTAAAAAAACCCCAAAACAACACGTTAGGTCTCAGCATTTACCTGCTCACAGTAAAGGAGCCCTGGAACAGGCTGCCCAGAGGGGTTGTGGAGTCTCCTTTTCTGGAGATATTCAAAACCCACCTGCATACATTCGTGTCCAACCTGCTCTAGGTGAACATGCTTTGACAGGGGGGTTGGACTAGATCATCTCCGAAGGTCCCTTCCAACCCCTACCATTCTGTGATTCTGTGAATCTATCAGTTGGTAGTAGCATGTGGGGGGGAGATGCAATCAAACAGCACCTCTTTGCACAGTTAAGAATAGACAAATCCCGTTGTAGTGGATTACACTGTTATCATCCAACTCTAAGTCACTCCTCTCCTGTCCAAGGTACCCAACCATTAAACTAGTCCTGGAAAAATATAAGTGTGTTCAATTATGACCCACTCCTCGTATGTCCTTGGGATGAAGACAGAAGCTACGGTCACTCCAAGAATTCAAGATTTTCTCATTTCTGCCTTTCAGTTGTTTTGGAGGTGAAAAAGAGGAGATCAGTTTTAGACTCCAGCTCAACAGCAACTAGATAGACAGAGACACCCTTCGTTGTCCTAAGTCATGCCAAATCAGAAGCACCACTTCTACTGTTCAGTGGAAATGCACACATATACTAGTGCAAAAATAGTGAAAACCACTTGCTTAAATTATTTAACTTCTTTAGCTTACATGTAATATTTACCCAAATCACCAGATGGAAATCAAAACCTACAGGAATGGCTCATGCTGCTAGAAGTGAGCACCAAGGGGTGGCTTTCCCCACACACCTCGAAGCCTCTGCCTGGTGCTGCAGGTGCCTCCCCACACAGTGACAGGAGGCTCTGCCTGCAGGATGCAGAGGGACAGAATGCTTTGCCTTTCCATGGCAAACCCTCTTCCATTGTTTGCTCTGGGCCTCAAGTGTGTTCATTTCTAATGCCACCAGAGCTGGGGCTTCACACCGGCCCCGGCCTTCGTGCAAGGTCCAAAGCGACCGGGATGCACCAAGGATTAATTTGACTGATGCCACAGGATTACATCCTACATGGATTTGGGCAAGTGTTTATTCGTGACAGAGCTAAATGTGATGCAACACAAGATAGGCACAAAATGTAATGAAACAACACATTTTCTGGATCAGCAATGACTATTTCCCTGGAAAGGCTCCAAACAGAAACAGCTGCATAAGCAGCTACGGCAGACAGCTACCAGAAGCTGCAGCAGAAGCTCTCTCCACCACAACCCTTTTCACTTTATCCCTAGTCACGAAAATGCTTCTGGCAAAAATAGGACTGCTCAGTAGGACATTCCTGACTTACAGTTCCTCTCACATTTGTAGTCTCAGATTTTTATCACATAAATTCATAGACAGCCACTGGATACAACAGTGCAGTCAAACGTACCCTGAAGCCACTGAACAGTCAATATAGTTTTTAAAGTTTGAAACATTATAACTGAAGACACCAAAAAATAAAATTCTATATGCCACTTCAGACACTGAAAGTGTCAAAAGCTAAAGCTTTATTTAAAAAAAAAATATGAAAAAGAAAAAAGCGTTAAACTCCCAACAGGAATGACATGTTTTGTCATTCTAAGATGCGAGTCTAATCTTGCTACAGCCCTGGTCTACCAAAGCACTTCAATATCTGGTTGCTCCCCTAAACTCAACATCACTGTTCAGCTACTCGCTGCTTCTCTAGATGAAGACCCCGACGCAAAATGCTTGTCATCGCCTTTTCTACAAACCAGCCCAGCCACTGGCACCAGCAAAGGATGTGTCACTATGGAATAGTTCGGTTACCAGACACATTAGAGCTACAAGAGTATAGCACTCTCGACAGTAACATGCCTTCCGTTGCATGAGACACTTGTACTCGTTGCCTGACTTGTTGAACACTGCCATACCTACGCAACTGGTTTTACTGAAAGGTAACAGAACATGACCCTGTGAAGAACAGTGATGATAACTGTAGCTAAATATGACCGTGATTTGGAAGGTGTCCATTCAACTACATACATATATAGAAAAGGGAAAGCGCCAACCTAAAACAAGAATTCCTGTCTTGATTTTTAGAAAGAAGCCAGATAACCAAACAATATACCCCAGATTTCTGTGGTAACAGAGCTATACTACATGCAAATATTAAAAAAACCCACCAAACTAATTCTTCCATCAAAGGAAAGGAAAGGAGAAAGTATAGGAGCTAATTAAACTCCCCCTACAAAAATCAAGTAATCTTTAAAAGTGTATTTTCCTCTATTATATTATGTTTTACGAGCTCCTTATTTTAATGAGCGGTCCTAACTGTCCATAAGTTTATGGGAACACTACTTAAATGCACAACAGATAGTTCCAAAATCTACCTTAAAATATTAAGACTAGCTGGATCTTGCTGAACAGACATTTTTGGAGAGTGAACACCACATAAATACCACTGTTGGGGAAGTTCAAAGGCAGCTGGGAACAGTGAGGCTCATGCACCCCCAACTGCCACCAAATGCCGCAACAAAGCCAGGACAGTACAGAAAGCACAGCACAAGTTCATTTCTGCTTTCAATCCCGCCAGTATTTTACCCTTTGTACCCGCAGCTGAGCACCTCAAAAATATACAGCTTTGCCAAATCCTGCCAAAAGGACTTGTATCAGCAATTGGCACGGAGACACATATTTTTCTTCTTAAAAGACTGTAACATGGATTTGAGGCTACCTAATCTAGGCTGATTCTGGACAGAGCTCCTTCCCCAGCACTGAGCCTTGCAGTTGCTGCGCTCGCAGCTGGACATGGCACAATCCAGGGATCAGAGGATCTATCTTTATTGCCCTCCTGTTTTATTGGGTCAAAATACCAGAAGTGAAACATTAGTAGATTTATTGCATTCATTTGGCTCATCTTTACTGGAATTTTTTTCTCTTTTTTGGAAGATAAGCTTCTGCATGGAAAAAAACACGTGCCTTCATTTTTCCTGGATGAATTTGGACACACGTGTCCATCCATCCTCTCTGTCTCTCAGATATATGTACTAATATTAGATCTGCGTATAAAAACCTTTCCATAGTTTGAAATTAAAACAATGGTATGAAAGACATCTGAAAGTTATAGTCTGCTATGCAACACATTAAAGAAAGGCTGTATGCATTCAGTGTGCTAGAAGGTCAAATGTTCCTTCGTTCATGCACCAAAGCTGTCACGACTTGGTTATCTGGAGTTTTTCTGAAGAGCTCTCAGGTGGCATTGGTCATATTTAAATACGCTGACTTGCTTTCAGATCTTTTGTAAAAATTCACAGAAATAAGTTTAAAAAAATTGCAATTGGTAGACATAATACAGAAAAGTATCTATAGAAATTTCAGTTTCCCTGAACCACAGTTACAGTTATCTGAAGAAAACCTGCACATCATCTGACAAGAAATGTTATACTATTTTTGATAAATAGATTATCCACCAGAAATCACACAAGCGCTTTAATCCAAAAATCTCCCCAAACAAAGCACAAAATAAACCCTCAAACACCCTTTGGAATTAAGAGCGTATTTGCTGTTTTCTTACCTGTCTTTCATTGTAATTAAAACAGGGGGAAAAAAAAACAAACCACACCCAAAACCCAGAAGAGATTGGTTTCTTTTCTGTTTTTTTGCCAGTTGCTTAAACAATCAAAACGAAAACAAGATAAACCTTGCAGAAAGAATGTTGCCTGACTATCCCAGTCATGAATACGGTTGGCAGCATTTAAGTACCTTGCCTTTTTTTTTGTTGTTGGCTTATGCCTGTCATACCAGATAATGCTTTAAGGCTATCCTTAAAAAATTAGTAAAAAGACCAAATAAAAACCATGAAACAAAACAATTCATCCAGAAACAGAGAACTGGTGAACAGAGATGAAGAAACAAAGGCACCAAAAGCCTCACCTCTGAGCACAGTAGAGACTAAGCAGAGACCAAGCCTTGAGTCTTGGGAGCCTTGTGAGTAGTAACACTCGTGAGATTGCGATTGCAAGAAAATAATTAATCCTCTACATGGTTTCAGGGTCAGGGGCTGACCAGCCAATAGAGGACTTGTCTACAGACCTAGAGGAAGGGGTCTCTCATGCTTTATGGCATCGAAAGCATGCAGACAAGTTGGTCAACAACCACGGCTTTGCTACTGGAAGAAGCTGGTAATATGCCTTTTAAAAAAAAAAAAAAAAAAAAAAAAGGCAAGCACTGTTGCTACAGCCTGGTCTGTCTAGAGAGATGAAATACTACACTGAACCTAAAATTTTTAACTAAACAACAATCACAACAATCTAATAAATCAGCTAGGCTTCCACTTATAAACTGGCTTTTTAAAGTGGTGAGTCAAGTTATTTCAACGTCATTTCACAGAATATTTTAAAATATTTTCTAAAATACATTTTTATACTAGGTGCATTATTAACCCATACCCAATTAAGTAAGACTTGGCTTTCAGAAGCCAGTGCTGGGAAATGAGCTTATACAGAGCTAGCCATCAGGTCTGAGTCAGAATCCAGATTTTAAAACTATTTATTTATTTATTTATAAAGAGCTGGATCATTTAATCCCATCATTTCTAACTCTCCTAAGCAGAATGACTGTACAGTAGTGTAAGGCAGCTACAGCTGAGCTCAAAATGCAAAGCTGTACAAGTAGGTAGCAATTCTGGGCTCCTGATCCCTTCCAGGCCATCACGCAATCTTCAAAGGCACTGCATTTCCCAGGGCTAGTATTTACAGCCACTTAACTAGTAAAGTCAAATACAGCTCCAGAGAGCGATAACCTGGGGTTTTTTTATCCAGTTTATTTAACTGGTCACTTGCACATACCCCTTTACCACAGGTAGACAATGCTTTTACATTTTACTTTTTTATTTACAACTTGAAAACACTAGGAATTGATCAACCAGCACCTCTTAGCAACATGGCATCTGATAGTGTCAACAAGCAAGATGAACTCCAACAGTTCAAACAACTAGAATTAGAAAATGTATCTTTAGCGTAAAATTTTTTAGGAAGGTTTTCAATAGCATGGAAAGTTAACAGCACTCATACAGAACCAACCAACCAGGTTGCTGGCAGCATATCGCGCAGCGAAAGTTAGATTTCAGCACCTCTAGTTCTTATTTCCAAAACTTTTTTGGATGAAAACAAAGAAGGTACATAATAGCCCTTATTACTGAAGGAAAGAGTCTTGAAAAATAAAAGTAAATATAAAAAAGGTGAAAAAATATGAAAAGGAGCATGTTTCAAAGAGAGGGGAAGGGAGTTAAAGATATAAAATTTGGCAGCAAATTGCACATCACAAGGTGTAATACTACTCTCTCTTACACCAACATCCGACACAACAGAAGGGAAATAAGTAAACACTGATCTTCTGTGTATGTTTACACAGCCAGGTATTAATGACTCTGTTTTCACATTCCAGCCAGGGTGAAATTCAGAGGCACCTGCCCGAACAACACCGGCTGCGCTTGTTCTGCCACTATGGGGGGTGCATCTGTGCTGACGGTGAACTTCCTACCCCAGGTGCCTACTGCCGGGCAGGCGATGGAGCAAGCCAGCTCAGCCCTTGTGGCCCTGCCACCAGCCAGCAGACCCAGCGGCAGCCCCACCGGTCACAACAGCCCTCGCCTGTCAGGAAAGGCTTCCTACCATATGCGACTATTTCCTACCTCGCTAAAAACCAAACAAACAAGAGGAAAAGGAAAAAAGAAATCCGAGAGAAATGCCTCTGCCTTCCACCATGCGCTTGCTGATCAGCATAACTTGTTATTAATGATCTGGGTGTGTAGCCCTTGGCAGGAAGCTCACTACCATCTCTTGCAATGTTTTCTAATCTGAGTTGCAATTTACCCTGGGGCAGTTGTTTTATCTGAATTGTAAATCCAGCGAGGATGGCAAAGTACAGGCCGGATGGGGAGGTGGACACCAGTCACAGAGAGAAGTATTTGCTGTTGCACAGGTCCTTTTAAAGCTGCTCTTGTAACTCATTGTTGGCAGTGGAAGTAAGCAACACAAGACTAATTCGCAGTGTGGCATAACCACATGATTCCTCCTAAGCTAGTATCTTAGTCAAATGAACAAATCCAGAGAGTGATGCAAGACAAGCAAGGCAGTATCTCTTCGTTGGTTTCTTAAGCAGAAAGAGGCATGACCTAGGGAAACACAAGCTGTTCTTCAGGGCTGAAATAGGAGCAGCAAATGTCCAGGGCAAAATGTAAACTTTGAAAAACTAATCAGAATTTGATCTAGCAGTGTTAGCCAGACTATTAGAGAGAAGGTGAAATGAATAACAGTTCTGGTTGTGCTCCAAGTAACTACAGTGTTCCTCTTTGGGTTTTCCCTAACCTAAATTAGGTGAAGGTGTTTAAGCCTCTCCTACAGGTCATGTTCTCTAAAGCTCTGACCATTCTTGCTGCTCTGCTCTGGACTTGCTCTAGTTTATCTGCCTCTTGCCTATAACACATGCTCCAGTCTTGGCGAAACATTTTAGCTGGGGTTTCACCTGCACCAACAAGATGGGAAGGACACACCCCCAGTGCCCTCAGACAGGCTCCCAGGATCAGCTCCCATTAGGTCAGCACTACACTCTATGGACTCAGGCTTGGTGTCTGGTCCGTTACAAGCACCGGATCATTTTCTGCAGCATATTTTCTCAGGGTGTTGCACTCCTTCATTAAAAGGGTGACAATTTTCTAGTAGCTTTTAGGAATTTTATCCTCTTGAGCTCAGAACACTTCTTCAACTTTTCAAGACTTTAAAATTCTAATCCTGCATTTCAAAGCAGTTACAGCTCTTTCCAGTTTGGCTACATCTGTACCTTCTCAATCCAGAACCCAAATTTTTAATCATAGAATGGTTTAGGTTGGAAGGGACCTTAAAGATCATCTAGTTCCAACCCCCCTGCCATGGGCAGGGACACCTCCCACTAGACCAGGTTGCTCAAAGCCCCATCCAGCCTGGCCTTGAACACCTCCAGGGATGGGGCCTCCACAACTTCTCTGGGCAACCTGGTCCTGTGACTCCTCACCCTCATAGTGATGAATTTCTTCCTAATACCTTTTCTAAATCTCCCCTCTTCCAGTTTGAAGCCATTCCCCCTCATTCTACCACTCCATGCCCTTGTAAAAAGTCCCTCTCCAGCTCCCTTGTAGGTGCCCTTCAGATACTGGAAGGGGAAAGAAGGTCTCCTTGGAGCCTTCTCTTCTCCAGGCTGAACAACCCCAACTCTCTCAGCCTGTCTTCATAGGAGAGGTGCTCCATAAGTATGACAAGTACCAGTCTACAACAGGAATCACTAAAATGAATGCATTTCCCCAGTCTGGCACGAAACTATTGCTAGCACCACTGTAAGTGCAATTCTTTAGCTGCCCATGTGACATAATTTAATGTAAATCATATTCACAAGTTTGCTCATTAAAACAAGGGTGCTATGAGGGTCGTCAGAACGTCAGAATTTTGAGAACGACACAAAACAATCCACCTTTAAACACTGTAGCAGAGAAAGTAAGGCAAATTAATCCAATTTCAAGGGCATTAAAGGGGAAATGTCTACTTTGTCATAAGAACAGATCCCAGTTAAACCTTTTTTTGACCACAACTCCATCACTGTTAAGGCTTTTTAGTGAGAAAATACAAATAGAAATTCGGTTATTTGCTTAAGACAATCAACTTCTACAAAAATATTTTACATTTCCACTTCTGTGCTGTGGTATTTTACATTCTACTGTAAGCATATTAAAAGCAATCTGCGCAAATGCCTAAACCAGAAAATAACATAAAATTAGATTTGTCAGCAGAAAGAGGAAAGAGAGCAACAACATCCCCAAAACCCCGGTTCTCAGGACAGATATGGGAACCTCGGGAAGGACCTGAACTGTAGGAGACAGGAAATTGCCGTATTGTCTGAAATCTGGTTTTTAGCAGCCAAGTGTTTAATCACTTCTTGGTAGCAAAAGTTATGTATTTCCTCACTTATCAGTACACAAACATTACCAAAGTGAAGCTGGAAACGTAGCTAACAACAAACCCCTAACAACCACATCTGGTACCGTCGTGGCCTCTCTGAAGCCAGGAGAACGGCCTGACCCCAGCAGAGGGCTGTGCGCCGGGGGCCAGGCGAGAGCACCCTTCGCCCCACACACACCACCCTGCCTGCGGGATGGACACTGGACACACAGCCCCGCTGCTTCTCACAGTCAAACCCAAAAGCACTACAAAGCCACGGTTACACGCCCTGCCATAACCTTTTGTTTCATTCAAACTTAATTAAGCCACTTGTGGTGACAATAGTAGGGTTTTGTGTGAAAGTGACTGGGTGCCACTCCCTGTGGGAATCTCTATAAAATATCTAGGAAATCAGGTCAGGGTGGGACAGTTCCCTTCTGTCGATTACTTGCAAAGCCATTAAGCAAGGGACAGAGAAACAGCACAGTGCTGTTAAAGTACAGATGTAAAGCTACTGTTATCTTTCAAGCCAAAAAATTTAAAATTCCCAAATGCCTGAAAAAAGTCTTATTTAGGCTGTCTGATTACGTTACTTCAGCCAAGCTTCATTGCTTTTCATGACTGATAACGCTGAAAAATCGTGTGTTTGTGGAAATGTCTGTAGGATAATAAAAATAAAGTGATTTCATTACCAAATCACATGCCAAACATTTGCTTCTGCTGACGTAACTTGGCCCAATCTCAGTTTAAAACACAGCTCAAAGAGTCGAATACTTTGTTTTGTTTTCAAAGAACCCTGTCTGCTGTGTGTCCTGTCATCACCCCAGCTTCTCCTCACCTCCTCTCTCTAAATCCTTAGAGAAATGAATGCATAGACAGTGTTCAACAACTGTGGTTTCACTGCATGTTCACAGGTGGTATGCTGCTTCTCCCCTCATCTCAAACAAGTCTTCCTTACCACTCATTCCCATTAGTCCCACATTTTCTATTACTTTGAAATAACTCTGTAAAAGCTACTTATTAAAATTCTGGAAAATAAATTTACAATGAAAATCCAGTGCAAGGCTTTAGGTGCCATGTCCTAAAAGGCAAAAGCAAAGAACAGCTATCAAAATAAACAGCTTGTCTTTCAAGTACACCAAACACATCTAGGTGCCACTTACAAGAGTCAGCAGAATACATGGCACTTAATACCCCCAACACCTCAATAGCTTCTGGATTCTGCTATCCAAGCACTATATGTTTGGGTTCAAAAAAAAAACCAAAAAACCAAAAAAACACAAACCAACCAACAACAGAAAAAAAAAAAAATACAACCCAAACCCAAAACCACGAAAACACCCCCCCAAAATAAGCAGCTGAATGTCTTTTTGTGAAAAGTCACAACCTTTCATTCGCTAAACTTCCTATAAATATGGCAGTCAACTTCTAGTTTCAAGTTTTATGACCTTCACAGGAATGCATTTTTATTATAATAAGCAAGTTAGCAATGCTATCTAATACATCTAAGATAAGTTTGGTGTGTTCATTATAGACCCTGATTATCAGGTTTGGAAATCTCCCCATTTCAATTATTATTTTGAAGAGATTAGTAAATCCACCAAAAGGGATGTGCCATCTGGATATTTGCTCTTTACAGAATAAACAGGTTACAGTTTTCATTATAATAAGGATATTTTTTGAGTTGGAACACAACTAGCATTCCCTTCTTTCATCTTACAATTCAATTACTCTCTTAAGAAAACAAGTATTTGTCTCAAGGGACACAATCAGTCATGACACTTGAACACACAAACTCACTGGCTTCTGTACCAGTACATACAGCACAGGAGAAACCTGGCTGGAAATTGGAGTTGCCTCTGAAGGACCAACCAAGCCAGCGCTTCAGGAGGAAGTTTAGCCACAACACCAGCAGGTTTATACATGCTGGATGATTTGCTTAATTAAGAGACAAGTATTTGTGTGGCACTACAGAGGAAGGTGGAGAGAGGGGAGAGGAAGACATCTAGAACCCAACATGCCTCATTTACCATGAGGGGCAAGACTGCAGATTAGGATGTTTGTAAACAACTGAGGACTGGTAGGAAGCCAATTTCTACCTAATAACAAGGAGAGACAGCTGGTATCCACTCCTCATCCTGCTGATTACCCTACGGCTACCTAACGCTGCAGCACCCAGCACGGCCCGGCAGGACCTCTCCCTTTCTCAGCTCTGGGGGACAGAGAGCACCAGGCAAAGTAGGTTTTATTAACTCCCAAAGCATTCATTTGACATCTTCTTTAACAGAAGATGACATGAAAAGGAGCAGAAGGGGTTTGGCAGATAAAGACTGTCCCATTTTATCGTTTGCGGGTACACCAGTGTGGTTAGTACAGGGAGACGAGGCTCGGGGCCATTGCTGAGTCAGTTGCAAAACCTCCAGCCTCCATCCCCATTTCTGACCCAGGGCTCCTCTTCAGCTGACTCACACCCTGGTCCCTGACTCTCCTCTGCTCTTGTCCCCCCCTCAAGCCACATGCTCGCTGTAATGTTGCCTCGGCTAGAGCAGCACCCCACTGGAGGAGCCTGTGGACTCTTCCCTACAGCAGAGACGCCAATGCCACCAAGTCTGGGCAGGACTGACAGCATATGATGCTACTGAAAGGAGCCACTCTGTTTTTACGCAAGTCCTGGAAGTGTGGTCATAACTAATTTTAGAGTCATTCTCTTGCAATAAATTTCCCAACAGGATTTTTTGGAAGGGAACCTAATCTATTCTAAAACAAGCTTTGAAAGGCCAAGTCCAGGAATGAGGAAAAACAAGAGAGGCCAACAGGGACTGAGTTCAAGATCACTTCATTTGTCTTTTCAGGAATCTATATGATAGAGATATATATATGTATAACACATATACCTACAAATGCACATATATACATATTTATATACACAGCACTCAAAACTTCTAAGCTCAATTAAATTTACTTGCTTTATGCTAACATTGTCCAGTTAGGCCTCAAAACCACTGCTCAGACTGTACAAGTTCTCTGCCCAGGAACCGTGCCCAAGGTGGGGTCTACAGTAGAGACAGTGCTCAGAAGCCCAAAGCCGTGCGCAGGAATTTGCCTCTGCCATCCCCACCACATGCAAGACCATCATCCGAAACCGGGTATACCCAGAGAGGAATGCTGGAGTCTACCAAGGCAGCTGAGAATTACACATTAGCACTTTAAACAAGTTTCCTTAGTACTCCTCAAGTGTAAGCATGTGTTTTGAAAAAACAGCATATATGTTTGAGAGAGAAGACACCACCACATTTGCATGCTTCAGAGAATCAACACCTCCCTTCAGAGTAAGTCTGGGGTGTTTGCATGTGCCCCGATCTCTGCTCCCCTCAAGCATGAATCTTCAGTCATGGGAGAGGCAGAATTTCAGGTGCACAGCGTGAGCCAGCTCCTGCCCTCTGATACATATACACACACACACCTCAAACATCAAGTGGGAGCCTCATGTATATGTGCATACATATATCTGTATCATTTACACAGGTAAACTGCCAGTAAATCAAGTGCAAGTAAAGAATCTACTCCATACAGAGAAGTTCAAATAAATGTTTAGAGAACACTCACATATGTCTTAAAAAGCCTATAGAATACACTCTGTAACTAGCTGGATGAATTCTTGTTCATCATTGTATTATGTTTTGCATGTTCAAAAATTTAGAGAGACATTCAAACTGCTAACATGGTGAACAACATATGTTAAACCTTTAATCTTCTTCAATTGTCTACCTACGTTTCACTCCATGAAGAAACACATAATCATTACAGATTCCAAACACACTACTCTGCATTGATTCGTAAAAGATGATGTCCTGGTTTGAGGTTAAACTGGACCAATTTTGTTCAGTAACTTCGCTTTTTAGCTGGGCCTCTTCTAACTACTGAAATTAACAGCATATTGTGCAGACAATGTTCACTCTCTCAGAATGATAAGACCTATGTTTACAGTTGATGCCCAGGCACGGTATGCAGAGAGGCTCTTGCTTATACTTATCGCTGTAACAGCCAAGGCCAACCAACTTTGTTGTTTGCCACGTTGGAGGGTCGGAAGCGGAAAAGCGTAGTGGGGTCCCACCTGCAGGGAGGAGCAGACAGGCCAGGTGACCCAAAACTGACCAACAGGGTATTCCATCCCATCTGCATCATGCTCAGTATAAAAGCTGAGGGTGAGATCCCTCTCGCTCTCTTGCTCTCTCTCTCTTTTTCCGCTCTCTCGCTCTATTCACTTCAATCGTCTGCCTTTGGTCCCGATCCTGAAGGCAGACCCGGAATCCAGTTCCCGTCCGCCACTGAGTCCAGCCTGGGAATGCCCCAGTGCCAGCCGGTGTCGTGATTGTCATCTTGGGAGCTTGATACGGTTTTGTATATATTTCATTATTTCCTTGTATGTTATTAATATCTCATTAAAGTAGTTTAGTTTCTTCTAAACTCGTCTCTTTTTCTTCCTCTGCCTCTCTTTTTGAAGAGGGGTAGAGGGGAGCATCTGTCGGTCCCATCTGGGGTCCCCCATGTCCCCAGTGGCCGATTATGGCCTAAACCACGACAGATGAAAATGAGAGAGAAACTCTGACAGGATAATAAAGCTGCTCTTTTTCTACACATATTTGCAAAAATCACAGTATGATTTCTAGAGTTTTGGTTACTTAGGACAGACTTCTGTTTCTCTTTAATGCTGGTGAACTGTGCAAATGCCAGCTATAGAAACACCTGTTCTGAACAGTGATCATTCCCATTTTACAAGTTTGTGATGGAAGGAAGTGTATGTTTGATACAGATTAAACATACATACAGATGGACTCCTACCGTTTCAAAAACGGTTTGTTTCTGCCCCAAGTTTGTACATGTCTTTCTGTGGCTCTTTGGGTTTTTTCCTTCTACAAAGAATTAAGGGGGGGGGGGAAGGCCACAGAAAGGCAACTCTGAAATAGCAGTGGGTTTGAGCTTCTTGAAAATTGTTCAACTTGTTTTATTCATCCAGCTTAAAATCATACCATTGTAGAAACTTTGAAAGCCATATTTGGCAATGTTCTTCAAGAGCAGTTAAGACACTGGATTATTGTTATTTAGTTTGAGTGGAACGTTCTGTATGTACAAAACTTGTGTATATTGTAATGAGTAACTTAAGTGTGGTTGAAGAGTTTATAAGCACAAAAATCAAGTACTGCATTCAGCTCTTAAACTGTGCAAAAAAAATGAACAGTTTTGGGGTGAGGCAGCAGCTTCTTGATTTAAAAAAAGAAAAAAGAAAAGACAAGACCATAAGTAGTTTAGATCCTGATTGCGTTTTATCTCCTTTATCGACTCCAAAGATTGGGAAGATTGAAAGAAGCCAGACAGATTGCAAAGCCGTATCTGAGAACTGCAAGATGCAGACTCAGCTACAGAGCTCATGGCCACAACCTCATATAAAGCCTTCAAGGCCTTTTTTTTTTTTTTTTTCTTTAAATGATGCCTACTAGCAACCTTGGCTCTGTTTACAGAACTGCAATTGCAAAAATCCACTTAGCTCATTTTGTGATCCTGCTTTAACAAGTAAGATTTTTACTCCAGGCTGATCTACTTCAACCAGTCCTGAGGCAACCCCACAGAAGCGAGCACTGGGCACTGCTGGCAGCATTTAGCTTGCTAACTCCTGTTTGCCTGCTTAACTACTAAAAATGGTAGCTGGCATTACACACAAGAAAGTCAGAAAGTTAAAATCACCAGTTGCACTGAAGGAAAATTGTGGTACGTATATCGTAGCCTAATCTCTCTGCACTGGCATTTTGGTTGGACTGACAGCGTTTCTGAGAATTCCTTATCCGTTAAGTGGGGCTGTCAGAGTACACCACGGCAGTGATCAGGGAGTCCTGAGCCCTCTCGCAATGTGTCTCCTCTCATTCATGTTGCATAGATAGGCTTTCACAGCAGACTGTGATTCACATGTGAGGAATGTTTGGTAGATATCCCCTCAGAGCCTGCAGACTGCGGTTACTGCTTTCATTTGCTGCAATCTGAAGATTCATGTTTCTCTCGTTAAATCAGTGATGACACAGTGAAGTGCAGCTCTGGGCACAGTCTAGGTTCATAATGAATATCTACAAGTATTTCACAGAATTTCTATACACACACTGTTCATATACAGACGTTCAATATTCATTTGAAGTTTGATCACATGTGCATCACAGATATGTCTGTTAATTTCTGCAAATACTTACACCGTGCCATTAAAAATAAATCTTTACTCTTGAAGAGCAGTAACACCATACTTTCAACCCTGCAGAAGGTGTTGTTTAGCCTCCTGCTTGGCAACCTTGTAAAGCATTACACAGGCTGTATTTTATGTACCAATCGATTTTCACAAGTCTTCTCACCACACATAAAAATTAATCGCTTTGGTTAAGAACTTTGCAGAACCAGGTGTTGGCTCTGTAATGTCACACTTGAGAGAGGAGGACTTCATTTTTATATTTCACATCAGTCTTAAAACTGCTTTTTTTGCATTGCATATATTTCCTCAAACTAACCAAGGAAATTTGGACCTGGGGCTCTATGTATAGGTGAGGTGCATGTGGAATATATTCTGTAATTTGTTAATCATCAGACACTTTCTCATTCCTTCCCTTTCCTGTCTGTTTTCATCACAAAGATGATCAGTGACATGTGTTCAAGGCCTTTTCAAAGAACAAAAGGGAGGAAGGAAGCACAGGTCAAAAAGGGAAATGAAGGGAAGAAGGAAAGCAGAAAAACAGGCTGTCAGGAAAATAATGCAAATAGCTGTAATAGCACTCTTCATTTTCTAAAGGAAACTGTAGTAAGGCCATTTATTACCTTAGAAAAAGTTAAGAATCATTGGGAGCTTATTAAAAATGAATAAACAAAACCAGAGGCCTCTGTATGTACTGAAGGTAACATGGTGTCCTTCTCCCTGGTGCTTTTGAGAAGTTTCAGTGCAATGACGCAAATGAGAAGAGACTTTCAACAGTGCCTATCTACTGAGTCCATAAAATAACACTTCAGTGATTTTAATTAAAAAGTCTTCCACAGTTTTGTGTCTAGTTACACCCCACACCCCCCAGATGCCCTTCCTCTCTGTTCTACCTCTATACAGTCAAGTAGATTCTTAAAAACTTACCCGTCTTGGGGCAAATTTTAGCAATCACTTGGCAGTAAATAAGTGAATTGCTCTGAGACAAAACTATCAAAAATATTCTGTGATAGCGAGATGAAACAAGTGGTGTGAACTACAGTATTTTGTACAGTTTTGTCAACAAGATTTATACTAACATTCAGTGGTTCTATCAAAATATGGTATTACATATTTTTCTGAAGAGAAGATAATTTCCTGTCCTTTCCACAACCAAGCAGACCATGCCTTCAGTAACTACCACATAGCAATTATCCACATTGTGCTTGCAAAAAAGCAGTTACAGGGAAGTATTTAAATCCATAAATAGTGCAGGATTTTCTTTTTGCTGTTGTTTAGCAAGTAGAGCCAACGCTAGGTGACAAAGATAGATCCCCAGACCTCCAAGCAGCACTTTCCAGAGAACAGTTTAGAAACTGCTGTTGAAACACATTTGGCCAGCCCTGCTATCTTACAGCATGCACCAAGCAGCAAACTGAGGAGCCTGCTGAATATGCAACGATTTCCACCTTGCAAACCCTGTTTAATAAAGCAAATAGTTCTTGTGAGCCTGTAACGAATGAAGCCTACTGCCTCATGAGTTTACATCTCGTGCCTGATTAACACTGATGTCTAAAGAGGGCAGAAAACTTTTCTGCCATGACTAAGGCAGACTGTAAAGCGAGGTGCTTTTAGGATCACTCCCACATGCTGCGTGTTTCCACAGAACTTGCATAACAAAAATACCTGAAAATTTGTCCAAATCAGTTGGTATCAACCATAGTTTCAAAAAGTGTATTAAAGGGAGGGTTACATGAGTAGACATATTAAATGAGATGGTAGAAACCTTGCTTCTGCAGAAAAACAAGTTTAAAAGATTCTAAGCTATGAAACCCAAACCTGAACTTCTCCACTTACCTTAGTGTTCATACAAGATTTTCCACGTTTATACTCTTTGTGACTTGCTCTTTTATCAAGCTTGTTCCACAAAGCTTTGGCCTTCCATGTTGTCACTCTTGACTTCAGTTTGGCATAAAAGTTTCTATTGTCCAAAGGATCTAATTCAAGTTGGCGAGTGAGAATATTAAAGGCCTGAATGGTACCTTTGCATGTTGACGCTTGCACAAAGTTTTCAAATATCTGGCCAGCTTGACTGTATTTTTCATCATCGTTTTCCCCCATGTTCTAAGAGAAGTGTTTGAAAAGGATTAAGCTGGAGCTCTCGTGCTGGGGTACAGGTGATCAACACTACCAAGTACTTCCAAGCATGTTACTCCTAGAAAAGACGAACACAGGTCATGTTAAAGTAGGTTCCGTCTAACAAAATTAAACCCACAAACTGCATATCCAATATGAACATAAAAACACAGCATATGGCAACTGGATAACCAAGTACAAAAAAGTTGATAATGGCATCCAAGATAAGCATTACAAGTAAACATAACCTACTTGCACTGTCATGACATGTACTTCACAATGACTGTCATAATAACCCTACAAACTCAAGCCTGCTGCTTCAGAAAAAGCCTGCTGCTTCACTGAGGGCCTGAGGATTTCTTTAATTTTTGTCCAGTGATAGATGCTAGATACCAGCTGAAGAAAAACCAAATGTCCAGCTGCTTTTCCCTAGCAGAATTTATGCCACAGCAAGTACACCTCTGGTAACACTTTGGTCTTAAGAATTCTTAGACACCCGAAGCCGAAAAGTCAACACTATTTGAGGTAATTTTCTCCTATTGCACAAGCTAGGGCCAAGAGCGCAGCTTAGCCAGAGCAATTTAGAATTGGCACAATCACTTGACACAAGCAAACATACAAAACAGGCTAAGCAGAAACATTTTCACAAGTTACACCAGAACTGAAGAAACAGAAAACAAGTAACCACAGAAAGCTCCCCTTTTTTTCTAACTCTCTTGCCAAAACGAGAAAGGGTTTGGTGCTTTAGTGGATAGAAAGGAATTCTATCTTCACGTTTTCACATGTTAAATGCAAAAGTTATGTGTTTTGTGTCTTACCTTGTCAAGTGCTGATGATATAAGGTAATGATGTTTGGCCCACTGAGCCCCATCGGCTTTTCCTAGTAACATGCTCACTGTCAAACTGCGCCTGATATTCCAGATAAATACTCTTACATTCTGTAAGAGCAATGCTATTCTAAATTAACATAAGTTTGCAAGAACTAAAATACTTTCATTGTGGCACTCCCTTATCCTTCTTTAACCTTGCTCTCAATCTCTAATGGGGAGCGTCTTAGAGTCAGCCAAGGTCCACAGAATATATCCAAGCGGCTTTCACATTTTCCAAGAAAATTGTTACAGATTATGTATAAACTTGTCCTCAGAAAAGGGTCTATGTGGACTCAAGTCCAGAGATTTAAGTTATGTATTCTTTCTCTTCCTGTTAAAGAATTATCTACCAGTCCAAGAAATCAAAAACTAAATCAATGCTTGCCTAACCTCCCAAATGATTAGTTATTTTGCTTGGAACATCATCTGTTGGCTCATAGTTTTAGAATAAATTGTTAAAAAGGCCTTTGAAGTTACACTTTTTAATTTAACACTGTTCACAAACTATTCATTCTCTGCTTGCATTTCCTTCAAAGAAGAAAGAAAACATAACCAGTGTATTTAAGTAAAGAAGAGACCAACCATGTCTATCTTCCAACCCTCTAATGCAGAAAAATATTACACAACTTATTAGAGAGATCCCATGGGGAGATATAAGGAAGCATTTGGAATACTCACATTCCCTGGCTGCACTCAAAATAAATAACCTTTGTGTGCACATCATCAGTCTGTTGTTGGTTTGTGGGTAAAATAAATTGGCAACATTGAGAGTTTGTACATTTTCTTAGCCCAAATGTCATGATTAAATATTTGGTGCCAAGAATAAGTCAGGAAATTTTTGTTTTCCCCTCTGAATACTTCATTTATAGCATGCTCCATGCCCTTTTCTGAAGAGCTTTGAGGTAAAAGCACAAACATTTTATACGCCCTGACTTCCAGAAGGTCTAATTTGTCAAGAAACCAAGTGCCATGAACTCCCATTGACTCAAAAGGAGTTGAGGACAATCCAGCACTTCCCAGGTTCAAGTCTTCAATGATTAACAAGCAAACCCCTCTGACAATTGCATGCCAGCAGGAGGGAGCCCAGCCACACTGGCTGCCCCAGGGGAGGTGCGAGGAGGACCCAGCATGACCCTCACCAGCCCCGGCTTTGGGAACACAGAGCTACACAGCGGTTTTGGGGTCAGTCCAAAACCAGCCAACAGATCCAGAAGTTCCTAGGAGAAGAGGAAAGATAAGGAATCACCATGCAGAGATGCTGATACAGCTAAAATATATGTCTGGGCTTAAGCTTTACACACAAGGGACATTACAAGGGAAAGGCAACACAGGGCAACTAGAGATAGCAATAGCACAGTGCAAGATGCTAGGATATGACTTAAACAGGTTGATACACAGGCACCCCAGGATTCGAGACCCAGTGAAAAAAAAGGGAATTAAAAATCAAGGATAAACACTTACTTTACGCGACTTAGATACCTGCCCAAGATTTTTTTTTTTTTTCTAATAGAAAAGCCAAAGTATTTTTCTTTTCTCTCAAAATAATTACAGAAAGCTTCTTGGGGAATGGGGAAATTTCAGTGAAACATTCCACTTTGGATGTTTCAGCTAAGACAATGGCAGCCAGATTAGGTTTCCTTAATGACTATAAACTCACATTGCTATTGCCTCAGTGCTACCAAAGACTTTGACCGACCTAATACCTATAAAACAATACTTCCTCTGCATTGTTTTCCTTAACTCACCACAAGACTTATGTTCGTATAACACAAAGATCTTTAAAAGTTAACTCTGGCATAATTAATAAGTCAGTATGATTACAAGCTCTTTAATGTAGTATATTTTCTGCTCACAGAGAAGAGATTTTTATAGCCTCAGCTGTTCCATCCAGCAAGGAAAGGAGGAAGATAAAAGCTCAAAGAGTGGAGCTGTATCTGAACCAACCAAGGAAGAAAAAGCAGCATGTGCCAGGGCCAATAATGGCAAGGGCAAGAAGACAGAAGAGATGGTCAGCAGGAGCCACCGCAGGCAAAGGGAGGGGAGGAAAACATTTTTCGCATGATGCAAACCAGTGGCAATAGGTGTGCACACATGCACACACACAAGCACAGGCAGCAGGCCTGGGCATCCTCTGCCTTTCCACTGGGGAAGGGAGCAGTTGGGAATGACAGCCAGGACACCTTCCCCAGCCTTACAAATTCCCTCCTCCAGCACCACAAAGCCAGGACTGAGGCTATCGTTTTTGGGCACAAAATTTTCTCCTCACAAACTTCCAAAACAGTCCCATCTTGTCCACACTGAAAAGCTGTGGAGTGGCATCTCGGCAGAGACATTTGCTCACCAGTGAAGCATTTCTCCTCACTGTGTCAGAGGTCATGCTCTCCAAAAAAGCCACATTTTGTGGTCAGAACAGCAGGATGAGACAGGAGACTCTGGTTACTGGGGTTTCTGGCTTGCTGGAAACACCACTTTTTTTTCCTCTTTTTTTTTGGCATGAACACTGTGTTGACAGATGACAGAGAGGAAGATGGTGCTCTAAGTAAATACAGCTCATAGAAAAGTATGCGTTTTTCTCTGAGGAGCCACCAATATTTCACTGCAGTATTGTACATAACTCACCAGGAACAATGCAATAAGGAGAAGAAGTTGAACAGACTAATTCTTAACTGTAATTAAAGTTTCCTGTTCTGTAACTGACTCGACTTAAAAGGCAAGGCATAAACTGCTTACTTGTAGCGGGGAAAAAGAAAAGCCTGTTTGGGGAAATACTTGGGTTCTTAGAGTATTACCATTTACCTTTTTTCTTCCTTCATCATACAGATCACTCTAGGGATGAAATACAGATCCAAAAGTCTCATCAAGGTGAGCACTGATGCTGAAACTGCAAACTGAAAAAAGCGATCACTGAACTTCCTCTGGAAGCACAATCCAAAAATATAATGAAGTTTATTTGAAATTTTACTGAAGTGCTACAGAGCCCAATAAAAATTTGGGCCACAGAAAGTAAGAAAAATAGAGAGCAGGAAATAGCCTGGACAAACAGTTCTTTTAAGTCGGAACTGAAGCATCCATGGGTTAGATTCACAGCTAACAAGAACGGTCATTTTAGGTCCCACACGTGATGTATTAAGCACATACAAGGATTTGGCCTTCCACGCAGCTGCCCGTGGTATTACAGTAGACCCTGGAGGGCTCCCAGACACAAAGTGCAAACACTGGGAAGAAGGGTTGCATTTTGATGATCCCTTCTACTGTAATAAGTTTGCCCAACCTCCTTTCTGTCTCCAGTCAGGTGCAAACAGGAATGTCAGATAGAAAATCTGAGAAGTGCTGTTCATGCCCGGTGGCAACCCAAGGAGAAAGTGAAGCTCTTATTACAACTTAAAGGAAAGCAATGGAAAAAGGGAGAGAGCGAAAGAAATTAAAGCAAAGGTGCATGTACAGATGTATACGTATGAAAGCAAATGCCTCCAGTCTTGACTGATATTTCCTGTCAGTGAAACAAGCTCTGTTTCTACAGATGATTTTGAGAATAGTGAAAAAATGCCTTCATTGTTAGGGTAATTCCACTAATTATCACTAGTTAAATGGATGTATGGAGCTGGTTCATCTCTGCACATGAAGACTTTCAGCATAATACAGCAAGGAATAAAATTGACATATAGGACTCATTAAATGAAGATAAATTTTTGACAGCAGTATCATGAGTATTGCCTGTCAGCAGTGTTTTGAGGTAGTATACTGAAAAATTAAAAACCTTTTTTGGCTTAGTTGTCCCACTAGAGAGAGAACAACCCTAATTTTAGTTCAGACCTGCAGCACTTAAGTCCTGCCTTAGTCCCTTAATGCTCTGTTTCTAATATTTGAGAACATGTTCCTCAGAGAGATTGGAAGCGAATTAAATTCTTCGCGTTTCAATACCACTAATCCTGATTCCATTTTCAATACAGCCCTAATTCTGCCATGTTTACCAAGAATAAGTTCTTTTATTAAGACTTCAGTTTGGCATGCAGGATACAATACGTTTATTGTTTGCTTAAGGTTAGAAACCTCAACAGAAATGAAAGAGTGGATTCTGCAGCATCTGTAGTAATCACTTACTTTTGGCCTTCCTTGTCATCAGTAAAAAATAGAGCATTTCTGCTGTCTCGTCCCTGACATAACTATCTAAAATCTCAATACCATTACAACAGGGGAAATTTGCAAGTGAGACTGCTTATGTTACAGGACCTTCTGGGTTCTTCAACTTAGTTTCTACTCACATTAGGCACTTTGTGTTCATGGTGACCATTTTAAATACAAATATTTCTATCTGGAGGAAACAGCTTTTTGGTGGTTTGGTTTCTTTGCATGTTTTCCTAGGACTGACATAAAAGGAAAAAAAAAATTAAATGTGATTCTGGTAACAACTGAGGCTCTCCCTTGCTTTGCTTATAAAACTAGTTAAAAGGCACAAAAGTACATTTGCCTAAAATAGTTGTTTTCTATTGGTGACAAACAGAAAACACATTTCTTAAGATGCACAATCCTAACAGAAACATCAATGAACATAAATTGCTTCTGAACAAAGCCTCACAAACAGTCTCTCTTTATAAATAGCCAGACTACTTTTCTGTATTTTTATAAAAAGCTGACTTCCCCAGAACTCCTGCAAAATAACTTTTCAGGCCAAGTATGGAATTCAAAACAGTTCCTACTGAGACACTCTGTGCCTATGAACTTACAAGGTTACCGTACATGCTATCAGCTTGTTTTGCCGACGTTATATGAGACATTTCAAACACGAGCCTTCCAACAAGTGCTGCTGTGCCGACTTAACCTGCTACATCTGGAATCATCCCACAATAAAATATAGCTGGAAGCATGTGCACAAGTATACTAGCACTTTGCAGTGAGTATTTTAGATAATGTTCACAGGAAGCATAAAATAAAATGACCTATCTGTAGGATTTTATCTACCACACAGACTAAGTCACATTCCACACATTTTAAAGCTGAAGGCTTTAAAAATAGTCCAGTTTGTTTCTTGATGTTACTGGTCTGAGCTTTCCAGTTTTACTGTGAGAATACACTAAGACAGTGACAAGTAAAATGAGATCAACCACATAAGCCAGCAGCTTGCATACGCCTCCATTCATGCAAACACATGGTGTTGCCATGGGTAAAGCACGGGATGCTGCCTGAGGAGCCACACGCGTAATCCCAGAGATGGAGGTTCAAACGTCTGCCCCTGCCACTGCCGCTGGTAAGGCCCAAGCCGTGCTGCATGAGCTTTGCCATATGGCTGCTCGTGCACCCCAGAGTTCAGGTAACATAGAACAGAAAACTGGCAGTCACAGAGTTCATACCATTCTGCTGCCTGCACAGAAAGTCCTGCCCTGTGAGCATCACTAAAACTCCCAGATGCTCATTTTGCAAAGCACAGACACAAGTACTTCAAATGAATAATACAGTTTCAGGCATCTGTATGCAGCATATACTTAAACTGCTCATCAAAAATACTGATCAGAAATACTGATGCATTTCTGAGGAGTGACTTGTAAAATAAAGAAATTTTCTTTTTTTTTTTTTATTAAAATAATGGTGTTGTAGCTCTGCTACTGGAAATTGTAGCTCTAAACTTTTAAGTCCAATGGTTTTGAGGAAAAATGTCTCTAGCCCAATTTTTATTCTGTGCAGGTTACAGTAAGTATTTAAAAATTATTATTTCTAACAGGTGTGCTAAAAGCTTCGTTACAAGGTCCCAAGTTTCCACATAGTCTACATCTTCAAAGCTAACTGTAGATGATTAAGCCACAGTCATTAGGGGTTAACGTTATGCATAAACAAGATATTAAAACCTGACCCTTGTTTAGACCAGTTACAAGAAAGAACATTTTTCAGCTCTGTTTAGGGGATTAGAAACACAATATAAACAACAGTAGAAAGGTTATGCTGATGTTTTGCCAGGTTAGGATCACAAGAGCAAAGGGAAAGAGTATACTACAAGGATTAACATCAGGCAGCAAGTGTACCTCTTAAGAAAACGCACCTGTTATTTAAGTTAGAAAGATGTTATGAAAATACTGTCAGTGAAAATAAGTAAAAGGACAAACTTTAAGCTCTTTGAAAATCCTGCCTTTCTCTTCCAATAGCAACACTTACAATTTCAAGCTCACAAACTGCAACAGCAGAGGTACAAAAGTTAATCACAGAACAGGCAGTGGGTTGGTTGGGTTTTTTTGTTTTTTGTTTTGTTTTTTTTTGGTTTTTTTTTTTGTTTTTTTTTTTTTTTTTTATTAGCACAAGATTTTCTACTTTCAATAGGATTTTAGGACATTAGGCTGGACTAATTCAGAAGGCAAGTAATATATCCTGTTTACCGTTCACCAAAATCACATCCAGCGGGGAGGCAGCAGGACCAGGCGCATCGAGCGGGGGCGGACGACACGAGAGGATGATGGAGAGGGAGCTGCAGCACCACTCCTGCCCAGCTGCCAGTGGGAGCTTCGACATCCCACTCCCTCTCACAACCCTGTGTCCTCCTCTGTGAGGAGCATGAAAAAACGCATACCCACTAGCTGACAGCTATGTCAGCAAAATCCTTGGTATAGATGCAGCTATACCAACAAAACTGAGCCACATTTGGCAGCAGCAGTTCCTCTAGTACAGCTTTCCCTTTGTATGCATGCGGACATAATTATGGAGGTAAGCACACCATGAAAAAAGAACAAATGCACGAACCAGGAAAAAGCAGACTCTATCAGTCACCAATCATGGAAATAACGTCAGTTCATGTTACTTTGAGAACAGGGATAATCCAGAAGGATGGGGCAGCAAAATAGGCTGTGAATTCACACAGCAATGTAAGACTGCCAAGCCTGGCAGTGCCTGAGGAGTTGCCACCACATTTCTAGGCAGCTGGTGGCCCCCAGCAGGGAGCACGGGGCAAAGGGGGCCACCAGTGTCGGTGCCCTCCTGCTCTCTCCAGCTGGGAGCCACGCAATACCCAAATACAGCCTGTCCCCTTATTGTGGCCACTCTTGACCCAAAGGGGCCACAGAGCAGAGAAAGGTGATCAGCACTGCTGCTACTCAAACTGCCCAAAGACATCAGCTGTAGACAGCAGAAAGCGCCTTGCAGTGAGTGACCAGAGAACAGGGGATACCAAAATAAGACTGTCTTTTGTATCCCCTCAGGTTTTCTGTAAGAGGAAATTAATGTTTGTTTGGTGTTTTTTTAAAGCAAAAATATGAAATTATGGCTGTGCTGAAGCAAACTGCCCAGGATATGTCTTGGGGGAAGAAAAAGAACACCACCAGTGTTAGTCTTCACAGAATACACGCCAAAAGCTCTCCAGAGTATGTTTCAGATTGTCTTTCCAAGTGTGGATCTCTGGTTATATGTCTTCGCCCCAGTACGTGTCCGTCTCATTATTGGGGCTGCAGCAATTACCCAAGAGCTGAACTGGATGAAGAAACAGTCAGCACAAGGGCTGCAAGACCCCAAGGGCTCCAGGCCATGATAATTCATTTGGCAGAGCTGCCCTCATCTGTAGACATCAGACTTCCAGATCAGTAACCAGGATTAATCCACTGAAAACACAGACAGTATTGCATTGCCAATAATCAAAGAAATAAAACATTGTGGGCAATATTTCATATGTATACACACACGCTTTTAGGAATTAACAGATTCAATTGTTACAATTTTTTTAATGCAAGCTAGCACACAACACTTCCTGCGGCTTATTGGGATCTTAGTGTTACCAGGCACACTGAAATCCATGGGAACCACAAATAAGTTAAAGAAAAAAAAGAATTAAAAACCCCCAAAGTAGTTTTGAGTTGTGAATGACAGCCTCCTTGGTTAGAGTAATCTCAGTGCACCACCGAACACCAGCCGCTGAACAACACTGGAGAACTGTGCAGCCACACCCAGACAAGTCAGCCAAAGGGTGGTGGAAAACCAGAAAATTTAGGTTAAACACCAAACTCTGCTCCAGGGAACATTTACATGAGAAGACAAAAAAGAGAGCAAGCTACTGAGATTGCTTTATATCTGTTTCCTTTTTTTTGTCCGTGTGAACTGGACCGATACTTACCAAAAGAGACTAGAAAAGACATCACTTCTGAAAGTAGAAACAGTATTTTTGGAAGGAAACGTACAGGACAATTTCTACCCTCTTTCAGCCTTGACTTCCAAAAAAATGAAGAAAAACAAAGTCTAAAAAACCCAAATAAAGATTCCAAGAGTGTTACAAAAACAACATCCATTTCCGCTGCAGAAAAATCCTCTCAAACAACAAAATATATTTCAAAACATTATTTGGGGGAAATCCATCAGAAAAAAAAAATCTAACAGTGGGAATAAAATGTTAGGAAGCAGCCCCTTCAGAAAAAACCTCTGAGGGCAGAACATCATTAACAAATAATAGGAGAGATGACAATTGCATCACTGTTTTGATAAGGCAAGCTGAGATACAGTCAGAATTAAATTATGACTCATCTTCTCCAGCACAGAAAAGTTTACTAGAAAACGTGAAACTCCAAAAAGACACTTCCTAATAATAATTGTTCATCACACAGTCCAGTTCCAAAAGGCTGAGGTTTAAATCCTCTATGCCAAAAATACTGAAGGTCAGAGGTGGACGCACCTTCTCATATTAAAGTCTTTATGCAACACTGACCATTTGCTTCCAATCACCTACCAAGCAAAATGGCCTACGCTTAAATACATAGAAGACGTTATCATCAGGCTCTTCGTTTGTCATTCTTTCATTTGGAAAATTTATTTTCCCACATACCTGTACTTCACTGCACGAGTAGACAGTGTAGGAATGCAGGCACTTTCAAGGGCCAAGGCAAAGAATTATGCCAATTTTTTCTAAAAAGTTACCTTTCTCCCTGTCCTGTAGTCCTAACATTCACTTTACTCTATAGAAGATCCAAAATTTCTTAGTGAAAGAATGCATCTGTAGGAGGCTACAGCCAACATCAACACATACATATCTGAAAGTCAACGTTAACAGTGCTTTTACAGAGTTGAGCATGTGTAAGTGTAAAAACATTGCAGGTATGTTAGATATATCCAGAAAGTTTTAAGACAGTGTTACTGTTTCATTCCCGTATACTAACATGAGGGTACATGTAACAGCTACAGCTGTTTGGGGATCATGAAATGATACCACATGGTGACTATGTGTTCCTTATTTGAGAATAATGTTTGCAGTACCAGAGTATATTAAAGGCATCGCATTTCTTCCCCTTCCTACCACTACAGGAAGACACAGCTAAAGCTGCTTTGGTGCCCCAACTCTCAAACAGTCTGTAATTTTCAGAGAAAAAGGATTAACTGGTTCAGGGTTTGCAGAGTCCCTGGTACACGAGGTCCTGATTAGAGCTGGCTTTGTTAGAGAAAACAACAATTTAGGAAGGAAAGTGGTTTACAGAAACATCTTGGGTCAATTTGGGTTTGCTTTAACACAGCCCAGCCACTGCCCTCCGGCTGGATGCCCACTGGCCCGCACCGCAGCTGGACCCCAGGGCCACACTGGGGAGGATGTGGCGTGGCTGTGCCCTCACCCCAGCTTCCATGGGGCTGCCCATGGCCCCTGCGTGGTCCCCGAGTCCAAATCTGCACAGCCAGACCCCTCCAAGCTCTGTGTTCCTCCCTCACTGCACCTGCTCTGCAAAGAGCAGGAGCTGGGGAACTGTCAAGAGTTTTTTCAAATACTGGGGAAGACTGGAAGTTTTTACTCAACTTCTGATCAGAAGAAAACCCAAATTCCGTTCATCCAATGTGCTTACATAAAGCAAACCAACTGAAGACATGAAGATGTATTTTTCTTACAGTTCCTTCATATATAGTTCAAACAATTTTCATATTCCCAACCTACAGAGACCAAGGAGGAAAACAGAGAACTGACCATCAGAAAAAGGATGGAGAGAAAAATTTCTGGATGTAAGCTATTCACAAAGGAAATATTGTTAACTTCCCCACTTTACAAATACGATTTTTAAAAAGTGTTTTGTTACTGAGCCCAAGACCTTATATTAGCTTGGACTTCTCTCCAGTTTTACATTAGTACAGATTTCTCCCTCTTTTCTGCATACAGGTAAACAGTATTGCTTTTATTTCACCGAAATGCATAACCAGATCTTTATCTACACTCCAGTTATGAAGCTTTAGTTTACTAGGAATAAAAAGTTAGCTAATGCCCTAATACAGTGGCTGTACTGCCATCGCAATTAAGTACTAATGCAACCAGTGCCCCAAGAGCTATAGACACAAACCAGCATAGGCTTTGTAGCAGCATCTATCAAGAGTAGGACATCCTTGGAGCTCACTATATGGGGCTCTGAGTGTTCATAAACCCACAAAACCAGCACAGAACTAGCCTTTACTTGCATTGCACTTCCTTTACCATTTAATTACAGACTGTAGCGATCTGTATTTGGCATCTCACTCTGCCATTGCCATACTGAGCCTGACTTTTGGCTGAGGTGTCAGCACAGAGGTGGCTGTTGATGGACAGGTGCAGACAGAGGAGAGTAGATCTATGTTTGGAGCAGACCAAATGCTGCCATTGCCTCCATCGCAGCACAGTGACAGACCCTGGTTAGGATGAGCAGCTGAAGGACCCCCACGCAACACCACTCACTAGAAAACCCAAATTGGCAGAAACACCCCTAAAGATCATGTAGTACTTTTCAGATTTGCAAAGCATTGGAAGGGAGGGGGAGAGAAAAGAAAAGAGAACTTCAGAGGTACGGTTGGATGCTTTTTGCTCCTCAGCTTTTCTTTCCAGCTGGGACTTGGAGTTGTTGGTTGGTTTTTTTTAAAGATTCATGAGTATTTTTATTTTTTCTCCCCCTGAGCAGTTGTTTGGAACTGCTACTTGGATTACCAAAGAGAATGAGCAAGTGATAGACTGTGTAAAGCAAAGAAAAGCAATGATATTTTCTGAAGTAAAAGCTGAACTATGATGTAGTATTTCCCCTTTCAATTTTGAACTGAAGTTAAAAACGGCTTCTTTAGTAAATGCTGTACCCACATGCACGTGATCACAACTGAGTTTCAGGTATTGCAGTTATTGCATGGAGAGAAGGCACAAAGAAAAAAAAAAAGGCATACACCACAAATTTTGGACAGTTGGCACACCAGGTCCAAATGGATACAAATTGCATAATATGAGCTCACCCCCTCAAAAAAAAAAGTAGTGAGCCAACATACAAACTGAACTTCAAATGCAATAACCTGGAGAGGAAGAAGTATGGAACAAGTTTAAAGGGAACTTATATCAGCCCTCAAAGCAAAATTTTCAAGGCACAGTGCTTCCTTTTGCATGCAAGTCACACTACAGTCATATACTACTTAAAAGAAAATTCTCAAACCAACAGCCAAAGAAAAAACATTAAAAAAAAAAAAAAAGAAAAAGCACAGCAGCATGAAAAAAGCTTGTATGCCAGTCAAGAGATTTCCGTAATGCATTTCAAAATCAGAAATCTTTATGAAAGAGAGCTGGGAAGTGACTGCAACACTCACAGAATCGGTCCATTTCTTTAAGGTACAACATGGGAGATTTTACCCCGCCCTCATTCCTGCCAAGCGCAGATCACTATGAAGTACATTAAGTGCAAGTACTCCAGAACCTCCTCCGTGTGTAGCACAGATTATCATAGCAAAGACTTTGAACATCAATGTCTCTTTGGTGGTGTTTCTGGTGCCTGGTTCTGCTAGGCAGGATGAGAGGGCTGTCAGACCTCATGTTTCTATCAAAGCTAGACTGAGCGTGATGTCTCTGCTGATGCTATCAACTGCAGGGAAACTTTCAAACGAAGACCATCAGACTGCACCTAGGGAAAACAGGCTCTCTTCTAGCCAGATTAAGCTGCTACCTTAAAGTGCCATATTTAAAACCACATGCACACCCAAAGATATACTACAGTGACTTGGTTTGTGAGCGCATGTCCCAGGGCTCCTGCTGCCACTAATGATGTGAAGCCTTTCATGAAAAACTCCTTCGTCATATTTCATATGATGGTTTATCTGTGCTCCATGATCCAAAGTCCTCCTTACCCCTCCATGCATAGCTGAGGCTCTTCCACCTCTGCTCATTGCTGACCACCACTGCTGCCAGCAGATGCGACCAGCGCGCTGCCTCCAGGGGAGCAACACAAGCACGCAGAGAAAAATTCAAAAGCCTTAGCAACTAAGTGTTTGCTTACCAGATGCCCTAACACAGCAAGTCAATGACACCCAGAACAGTTTATTCCTAGCTTTCTATGATTGACGTGATAGGATTCTTCAGTTATTAACTTATTTTTTCACTGCAACAAAAGATGCCGTATGTTTGCATAAAAGAAGGAGACTTAAAAAAATTGTAGAGACTGGTAGGTTGCAGATGTTGAGTTACACCAGTGGCCACTACAATCTCTCCTGTTGTTGCCTACAGGATGTGCACATGAAACACCGCTTTGATTATATACATTGGGTCTAAAAGAGATTACTATAAAAAAAGTGCAGAAGGCAGCACATCATTGGATTCCTAATATCCAGTGTATCGACTAATTATGCATCAACTTTTACAGGGCATATTTCTCCAAGGCATCTTGGCAGGCAGTGTATGGCAACGCGTGAACACTTCACCTTGGTATTTTCAGGTCAGACTATATCCTAAATGGGTCAGTGCAACATCAGGCAGAAAGCACCCTTCCTTTCTAAAACCAGCAGCTGACAGCTTTGCACAGGCCCCTCACAGCCCATCTTCTTGCAGTTGGGGCAGCTGCACTTACTTGATTACTCCTTTTACCTCATGGCAGACCTTTACCGTCAGGGCCACCCCAGAGTAACCATGTCTTATAGCGCTCTGGCAGAGGTCTATTAATCATCAGCGAGTTAAAAGGTCAGATTAGTAAATCTGCTTAAGGCATACGCCCGACAAGCAGGGGCAAGCATCTCAACCAAGGACGTTCAGCACAACCACTGCTAACGTGACTCCACTTCTTCGGATCTACAAAATGCCCCAGCAGGCAGAGAAAGCACCCTGTGCTCGCAGGCGCTACCTTCACGGAGTAAAGAGACCATCCAGGCTCTCTCAGACTGATGTCACCTCATAGGCACAGATACTTCATGTGTTAAGAAGTACAATAAATCCAACATGCTTATATTTCCCAGACAGAAAACCCAGATTAGCAACAGTTACCAACGCAATTACCACAGGAGTTTCCAAATGGATTTCTCTACATTCTTACCTACATCCTATTTTTCTGATCCCCATGAGGTTGCACCCCAGCACATCTCACAGCTTAAAGCTGAAGTTTTCATCGAAAGCAATAGGAACATAACCTAGAATAGAGGCTTAGAGGAGAGTAAAAAACAGGTAAAGGCAGAAAAAACTGAATTAGCAACTAAAATACAATTTTGATGGAAGAAAAAAGAACCTTTGGCCTGAGTCTCGCTGCAACTTTGACACTTTCTTGCAGAAGTTCAGGACAGTTTTGTAAGTGACACTGACCAACACCTTCAAGTCACAGTATCTCGAGTGAAATTTTTAAACATGCTATACAAGCAAAAAGTTCAGCTGTTTCCACCTCCCCTCTGCATCAGCAAGGTTATCATTACACTGTGTCACTGCTGTGAAACAAATCCAGTCATCTACAATTGCACCACAGAGAAGATGGCTCTGCTGAAAACAGGGGAGGGACTGCATCTGCTGGGGTGTGCCAAGCGAAACTCATCAGCATCACAGCACATGACTAAGCACGTATTCGGGTACATCAATACTCAACCCTCAATTTGAAAATAAAAGTAATTTCTTCTTATTTCCCCCCTCCCACCAATCTGTAACTACAGGAAAAGACAGAACATTGCAAATTAAGTTTAAAAAGCCTTAACAATAAAAAAAAAAAACAACAGTCCTTACCCAGGACTGTTAATATTCTATTTAAGATTAAAATGTATCAGGTGAGAAGTATTAGAAATTAGGATCCTGTTTCTAAAAACAGAAAAGTGACTGCAGATACACTTGACAGAGACTACACATGTGAATACAGGCCTGTGAGGTAAAAAATTAATTAACGGAAATGTCGCCTTTTTTGCTTAATTCTAATTGTGAGAGCCAATACTTATGTTGCCAATACTAGTTTCTAATGACTGGGTCCAGAACAATGAATTAGTTTTGACTTTCAATTCCCCAGAACTGGCAGAAAAGAGAAAAGCTTGCTCTCTTCTGGATATCTTCCCCCAAGAAAGCGGAATAATCATTTAAAACCATGATGGAATCATCAGTCAAAGGAATAAAACACTGTTTGGCATCACTTCCTCCTCCAAAATTAAAACACATTAATTTCAGCCCTGCTTTGCTTGTCTGTATGTTACTTCAGTAGAGCAAATAAAACTGAAAAGTAGTGTTTCACAGTCTGTTTGCACATTAGAAATACTGGAGTGAAAAGCCTGTGATATATTTGCATCAATATTTACTTCTAAATTAAAAATTGTATGCAAATACAGATCTGCTACACAATATATGCCATTCCTCTACTTATCTTAGAAATCAGTGAACTAAAAGTGACACTTAAATAATTATACTGCCATTTTCCAGAAGCCAGTGTTTGTAGTTATATTGGCTTGAGATTTCAAACAAGCCAGATCACCTTAGGAACACATACCCTATTTTGTTCTGGGTCAGTTATGTCTTGTTGAATGTTTTACTTGTCAAAGAACCCACAAAGCTTTACCTCAAAGGGCAAAAGAGTTTCATATTGACATTGCTTTGTAGAACTACCTGCTCTAGCTGACCATCTGAAGGATGCATACAAATGCTCCGTTAGAAAAAGCTGAGTCAAGAAACTGTCAAAGACAGTGTTAAGTCATTTATGTATTTTATCAGATGTCAGGTTGAACCTTGGACTTACCTTTGAAAGAGGAAAGCATGGTGAACACCACACAAAAATGTCTCACCTTGCTCTGAAGTAGCCACCTAATTCCTTTTGGTTTGTATTACTGCATAATAAACATAAAATAAATGGGAGACAAATCTTTTTACTCCATAAGTGAGCTTGAAAAAGCTTCTACACTTAAGTTACCAATAACATCAATCCATTCATTAAGTCAGGTAGTAGCTAAAGAAGTAGCTATATGCAGGTTTGGTGGTATATATTTAAATGAATGCATAAAGAAGGCCTTAAGATATTATCAAGCTTCTGCATTTGTCATGAAATAGCATTAGAAATATTACTGGAGCCCTCTATATGCATGCATTCAGGAAACAATCACAACTCCTTCCTCAGTAAAAAAGAAAGTGGAGAGAAAGAGAATAACCCTGCCCTTTGCATTTTTGCATAGGCAAGTATAAGATAAAGACTTTGTGGATCTCCTTTCCCCCATATATACACAGAGGAAAACTCGCAGATTCCCGGATGAGAAGAAAACCCAGACAGAAACCTTCTCCTCCGAGAAGGGGGCCAGCATCCACTGCTGCCACCCTCCCCCAGGCCTCTGCCAAACTCCCGGCACACAATACTGCTCCTCCTTCCCATGCCAGCACCCGCCGCTTCTGCTTCGCATCTCCCAAAGCCATCTCCCTGGCAGGTCTGCAGTCAGCCCCAGGACACCTTAACTCTGCGCTGAGGCACAAGACATGCTGAACTGCCCGAGGTCAGCATCCTGCCGAGTCCAACTCCAGGGGAGAAGTGGTGTTCCCAAAGGAATAAAGCCATTCCCCTCTGTACGCTATTCTATATTAATCTTGAAAATTGGTATGTGACATATTCATTAAAATTACTCTGCAGAGGACACTTAAGGCAATTTTTTTCCCCCACGACATGCACAAAGCAGGTTCGCCTACTGCACATTAACCTCTTTTCCTGTCCACTTATCTAAGCATCTAAGTTACAAATAAGATGTGGCTGACCTGTAGCACTGGTTGTGTCTTACTGTGCCGCACAGAGTAGCTCTGCAGTATGTGCTGGGGAGTATTATGTTACTCATCACCCCTCTGCTGCAGTTTCAGCTCAGATACCTACTCCCAAATATATACCAGGTACCCAGGACAAGACCTAGTGCTTCATTAAATATTTGGCACATTGTCTCAAATTACCTTTGACACACAGGGTTATTTATACATCATGGCACACTGCATGCCTCTGCGACAAGATAGCATCACACAATACTGTATGTCAGGAATGTAGGCAACAGATTTAAACGAACCCCCACTTCAAGACACTTTTACTAGGAAGCAGGTCACAAACTGAGTAATATCCGTTTTATGCACTGAAAAATGTATGCTATTCATTTCCAGGAAATAAAGTCAACCACCCTAATCCTTCTCCCCTCTCACATACACCCCCCATCAGAACAACAGAAAGACGGTTTCTTTTGTCTTAACAGGTTCACCGTTGGCATGTATTTAGTTCTCTATGCAAGTCTTATTCTTCCCAATGCATTTGCTAGGACACCTGATGTTGAGTTGATGCAAGGGCAGTGTTTCAGAAATTACAGCAAGAGGTATTTGGTTACATCCACTGAATTCAGATTTGAATATGCACCAATAGTTCATATTTATGGAGCTTGTTTCCCAGCCTTAAACACGTGGACATTTCTGATATTCATTCAACCACGTTAATGTTCTGAACACAAATACTGTACAGAGGAGTGTCAGCTGTTACTTTTAAAAATCCATAGATGGAAGTGGGAGGAACCTAGATCCTGCATTCATCTTATGAAGCAAAACTCTGAAATCCAAAAAATGGCTCCAGACTTCAATATTCTTCTGTCCCTACAGCCATGCAATTACTTAAACATTTTTCTGAATGGATAGAAATGGTTGCATGGGTAGCAACCATAAGAATCCTCAGCACTCAGTGAAAGAGGAAAACCAAACACCGGGCAGGAGGCTCAGAGTTTGGATCTGAAAGAGAACTCGTTCACATTAATTATCCAAACCCAAATATCACATTTCATCAGCAGTTCCTTCAGTCCAGCTAGGATGGAAATGAGACCTGGAGAAGTGGGTTCTTTTCTCAGGATGTTCGCTCCTTTACGACCTCTAACAGGAGAAAAGCAATGGAGTGTACAAGTATATACTGTGCCAGATCCACAGCTGGGGTGAAGTGACAACAAGAAGGATATTTAAAATAAATAAAAATATTCATAAAATCAGCACTGACTATACATTTACTACTACGAAGTCAAGCCCAAGTACCTCCTGCAACAGAAGCCCTGAACTTTCTCCTAATCAGTTCAGATTGCTACTTAAAATTATTACCCAGCACAGCATAATGTGACACAGAATAAAGAAAATCCATAATAACAGTCTGATAACAAACATATACAGTAGATGATCCTGTACAAAAAGAAGCTGATTTCATGAGTAAGCAGAAACCAAAAACTACCCACTATCTCATAAAGTTCATTAAGGGTAATGTTTAACCAGAGGTTTTATTCAGCTGGAAAGGGTGTCAGCAGAGAACATTGCGTTGCATTATTGATTTCTCTCTTGCTTTTAGCAATGGCCTTCAGAGACGGCACTTGTTTCTCTAAATCCTTCTGTGCCGCTCCCTGTGCGCACAAGTTTAGAGGCCAAGGGTATTGCACATCCCTAACACCACTAACAGATGGGACTCACCTCAGCCAATAACACAGATTATAGTTATTGAAATATACTCTCATCCGATTACATGCAAAAAAGAATTCCACTATCTGCCAATCCCAAGTCTTCTCAAAGAGAGGAGAAAATGCATCTTCTGCTCCACTTTCTGTTTTCCTTTTTTTTTTTTTAAAGAACTGTTAATTTTTTGCTGGACTCCACCATATATGATTTGCACATGGTAGACTGGGAAAAAATGTCTTGGAAGATTTAAAAGCCTTTCAATTGGCTTTTGGAGTTGCCTATTCAGGTAAGAAAATGGCAAAATATCTTATCTGAGCCAAGTAGTATTTTGATGTACTCAGTCTTTCAAAAGTAACGCTATATTAAAAAAAACATAAATTATGCAGAAGAGTTAAGATAGGCAATTGAATTACCAAAGACTATTTAAGGTTGATTCTAAAACGTCCTCACATATTCCCAACAAAAATTTCACATGGCTTTGGAAATTCTATTTTGATGCTTGGCTACAGCAGTTACACAGAAGGATAAACTGTAACACCCCCTTGGGCATTACTGCAGTCTACACAGGCAATAAGCTGCAAGCTTAAAAGGTCTGAGAAGGATTTATCGTGAACTAATGGATCCAAAGAACCCGGTTTTTAAGAAGCCAAAACTCCACAACACACACTTACAATGCCAGGCACAGTCATTTTAAAAACTGAATTGGTAATATCCACTTGGCTGAATGTAGCAAGTGCAGAAACTGCTGGCATTATTTGTCCAGACCAACGCAGATGAGATGCTGATGACAAGAACAAAACTTTAAATCTAATTCATATATTCCCATTACACAATTCAAAAACCATCTGCCTGAAGGAGTCAGGCCCCAAATAGGAAACTTTTGGAGACCAATTAACAAAATGTAGCAAAGTGTCCAGAAACAGACAGGCAGGTGATCTCTGAACCTATGTGCTGTCTTCAGAATTATTCCCTCCTCACCAGGTCTTACCATCACAGCTCTAGGAAGAAAAACATAAGGAGAAATGAACCCAAGTTCAGACCTTCCTCCTAGTTACATCGTTGTTACTGGGACACAGAGATAATCAGAACACAAAATGAATATAAGCTAAGGCAGTAGCGTCTATCATAATCTGTGTTGAGGTAGGGTCTACCTCTCCCAACAAGGAATAGGGCTTCTCTTGTTCCCTTCCCCACACAGTAGATTGCCCACAAAAATTTGGAGGGGATAATAAAACAAAACAGAAAAAAAACCAAAACATAACCCCTCACTAAACAGCAGCTCAGAGCAGGAAGAGGGCTTGATAGCACATGCAGCTCAGATTTAAGCACAAGTCAGAATTTTTTTTCCTTTCATGGAACTAAGAGTCTGAATATGACTAAAGATCATTTTGGGGAAGTTTCTACTTGCTTGTAAACGTAACTACGCATAGATGAAAGAGTTATTCTTAGTCATCTTCTCCATGTCAAAAATAAACCCAGCAATGTCCAGAATGTGTCACAATACAATATTAACTATGTATCTGCACAGTCATTGAATCAGTGGACACTTAATAGCCTTAATTTAGTATATCTGTATTTTCTGGAAACAGTCTAACGTACCGCCCTGGAATACCCAGAACTACTAATACCGCTTCTAAAGGAGTCAATTTGCAGCATAAACACCTCCAAACCTGGTCCTAGAGATGAGCAAAGCAAACAGTGTGCCAACCCTCAGCAGCCAGGGTGCCAGACACAGAGCAGAGGCTGCATTCTTCAAATTAATGGACTCCTCACACAGAAAGAGCTTGAAAGGAGAACGTGCATCAGAGGAACAATTTGCTCACATACCAAATGCACACGTTAAATGCAAACTATACAGGTACAAACGTATGATACAGATACATGCATGTCGGGCTGCCTGTACAGCCATACAAAGCAAAACCACAGCCTTCCTGTAGCTCGTTGGCTCCGGATACAACACGCAAGCAAGCTGAGAAAACAGAAGGACTGTAAGGGGAGGCAGACCTCAATTTCAGATGACTGAAATTGTCTTCATTTTAAGGGAATCAAAACACACCATATGCCCCTAAGAAACAGAGCCTCTTCCACTAGAAAACAGAGTTTTTCTGCTGACGCCAGGGGAAACAACCCGACATGAAGGACTCCTGAGGAACAGATACACGTTACCAAGGACTCACAACAAATGTTACAGCCACGTGGAAGAGTCCCAATGGGAAATATATAGCATTTGAAAGTTTTCCCTTGAGTTTTCAAGATACTAATTATAAAATACCAGAGCAGTGAGGCAGCTGGAGCTGATACAAGGTACGTGCTAAAAGAGGTGAAAGACTTAAAGCATACTCACAGAGAAACCGGATAGCAATCACCTCTCTTGTTTTATAGTTTCTTAAAGAACATCTCCAGCCAAAAAACAGGCTCTCTCACCTCCACGAGGAATGGGACACGGACACCAGACAAGAAAAGTCTGCTTCAGAATGTCTTAGAAAAAACAAAAATCTTTTCAGATCATACTTATTTCTAGATTCTAGACAAAACTGAAGGAAACTTGAACTCCTCACAAACAGCAGTGCAACCCTGATATCAGGGATATTTTACTGCTGTGCATCTTTAGGGCAGCATTAAGGCAACTAAGAACAAAAAAAAAAAAAAAAAAAAAAAAGAAAGAAATTCAGAGTTTCAAACAGAGACAACTTCTCATTTCTGTATACTTTACTGGTTTGCTATGAATTCACCTAGTTTTAAAGATAGGTCAGGAAAAGTCATGTCACTTGCTGCAGGTCACATGGCAAGAGGAATTTGGATGCAGCATCCTTCAGTTTCCCATCAAAACTTCATTTCCCCACCACACAGTATAAACTGCATCTCCAGTATCTTTTTCTAGTACTACGAAGAGGACAGCACTAACCAACGCCAAGGAGGGTTTTAAAGCCTTTACTTGTCAGGTATCAACTTGACAGGTCTGTTTAATGTGGGGGTAATATATGTTTTGCAGCAACAGGCTTGAAAAGGAGAACAGAATGAAACGCATGAGTCGAATGCACTGGTACCTGGCTGATCAGCCGAGTCATAAAGCAGCCTCCCAGCACGCAGCCTTGCGGGATGGAGAAACCAGTATGTAGGAAAAGGACGGAGAATTTCTCAAGCCAAGGCTTTAGCTGAAAAAGACCATTATGCCTGCGCTGTAAGTAGGTCTGTCTGTTCACACCAGCTGATTTATGGAATACTGATGTCTGCTGGTGTACGTTGCTGGTGACCCATCACCCCAGCCCTGCGCTACTGCCACTGCGGGCTCCGCTCTCTGCCCGAGGGGGAAGGCAGCAGCGATAAGGAAGAGGTGGGGCGAGATTCAAGTCAGGGGAGTAAAGTGGCTAATTACTGCTTTGGACAGCAAGAAAAATGGCTACACAGATACATACAACACTTGTATTTTTAAGACAACTTGTATTTTTAAGCAAAGAATTGTAGAATTGTTGTACATGTTTCAGGTTTCTAAAGAAGTGAAACATGACAAAAACTGAGACTGAACATAAGATTCATCTGAGTAAGCCTAAGATCAGGGATGTGTTGAGTGTTAAATGAGTCAACATAATTTTAATCCTTAAAATGTCTACTGACCTCATAACACACAGAGAAAAACTATATAATATCTCTAGAGTAAGGAGCAAAAGTTTGCTGATGCTTCAGTACAGTATTTTAGAAGTGCATTTTTCAGATGCATCCTCCAGAAAGGATAAAATCCACTGTATTTAGAGAAATACCCAAATACTTCAAGCTGAGCATACATGGACATACACTTATTTAGAGTGCCGGTGTAAATAGTAACAGACGTGAATTTCAGTTTGGTTGTTGAATAATCTGTTTTCCACCCATGTAATATAATTAGCAGCCAATATGGAGTGGTGAAGTGAGGGAAGCAAGATGCCCTCTTTTCTCCTAGATCAAGGCACTTCACGAACATCAATTAGATGTTAATATCCCTGGGAGGCAAGCGTGACAAGTCTTATTAAGCCATTTTAAAGATTAGAACACTGAGTCACAGAGAGATTAAGAACTTCCTCAAAACCAACAGCAGAGTCAGAGAGGGGGCAGCTACACCCCAGCCAGGCCTGGCAGCTACAAGACTGCATTGCTCCACCTTACTACAAGATTTAAAGTTTCTAAAAAATAAAAAATAAAACCACCAAAAAAACACCACCACACAGTCACGGTCATATGAAGTTTCCTGGCCATGCCAACACGTCTCAGCTTTGACCTGCAGGGACCATCTTTAGATATAAGAATGCAGTTTGGGTTTCCACACTCAGATCACATTTTGGCTGAAAGTACCAGCAAGGTTGCCAATTGTAAACGTTTTTTAAAGTCGACAGAGACCTCCAGATCTTTTCGGATAAGCTTGAGAGAGAACTCAAAACTTTTTGATGCTGGTTCAACCCTATAAGCCTAGGGGCAAATAAATCTACAATCATCAGTCTTCAAGCCAACCCACGGCCAACTATCTGAATTCAAGTCACATGCTGAATTTACACATTAAGAACGTAGTGAACATGACAAGACAATTACTACCATAGGTTAACACATACTTCAAAGCGCAAAGAAAAACCCAACAGATGCCATATTCAATTAGCCCAAAAGGTGAGCAGAGAAGGATGTTACGCTGATTAACACGCTCATTAAGACGCGTCCAAACTAATAGCCCACTTCAGTGCTGTAACACATTTGGAAAGCATTTTGCTGTCTTAATCGCAGGGTACTTACGAAGCTAAAGATTATTTTTACTTTTCCAGCGTCGCCCTCCGACGCAGCACGGGAGCGAGCCCACGGAGCTACCCTTCCTCACCACAGCCGCGCCGGGGGCAGGTACGGCCCTCGGCCGCCAAAAACCCCCAAACCCGCCCAGTATAGCCCGGGCCGTCGGGCACCAGCCGGGCGCCCCTCCGCGCTCAACCGGGCGCCGGCCCCCCGCTCCCCGCCACGGGACGGGACGGGACGGGACG
>VZSZ01010714.1:359102-404936 GCA_013398815.1 Ibidorhyncha struthersii | reverse complement strand
CCCTGAGCGGCGTCCGCCGCTGCTGCTCTCCGCGGAGACACCCACGGGGCGGCGGAGAAGGTGCCACCTGTAAATGGGGGAAGTGGGGTGTGTGTCAGCACGTCCGGCAGAGCCTGAAACACGGAACCCAGAAGCCGTTTCTTCTGCCTGTTCAGGTTCTACGTTCGAGGAAGCTTAAAGGTCATCGCATATTCAGGAGACTTAAGAAGATTTAGGTCAGCAGGCAAATGAAAAACTACTGGAAAGAAAGTTCAGGGTTGACAGCTAATGTAACTAACAGCACGTAACACCACAGCTCCTTGACTTCTATCAACAATACCACCACCATGCTAACAGTACCAGTGAAGGTTTATGAAAAAAAAACCAAACAATTAGGATCCACTTGAACTGCTGCAACATGGAGGGTAAAATGCTCCGCAGCTAAAGCTCATATCTACTAATCTAAAGGTTTGATGAAAACCTCAGCATTTAGTTAACTTAACCTATTCATAAGTATTTTGACATGTGCCACACAGACACTATACCTTAAGTGACCTTGAAGAAGGCTGTGGCAGAAGAAGGGAGCAGGACCCTAACTGCCACAACATGAGCTACCTGACCTTTTTCACACTTGCCTGGTCTGAGCCAAATTTAAAGTTGCTTGGGAAAACATGGAGAGAAAACAAGTGTGAATGTGGCCCTATTTATCCACACACAGCTGAATGTAACACAATCTCTAATGAGCCAAGCATTTAACCAACTCTAAAATAATTTATTGACCTCAAGGTAAGCATTTTGTTGAGGAAAATACCTCTCATTTAGGTTGAAATTTGTCTTCTAGCTTCTTGCATCGTGCTTGGCTGAACCCAAGTTTTACTCAATCATTAACTTTTGAATTGCAGTATGTTTATCTGCTTATTTAACTTTGGGAGATTAAAGGTACTTTTCCCTCAGAGTTATAAAAGCTAGAATATAGAAATAATGGTGCATACCATTTCCCTGTTATCTAAAAGACTATCTTATTTAGCAGCCTTGAGGAAGGCAAGAACAAGGAATGAGAAAATGCTCTTGGCAGACTTCCAGCAAAAGTGATCTGTAGTTAGTAAAGGGGGATATGTATATGAAAGAAATAATATCTATATGATTTGTACAAAGTCTTCCTAGTATCAGTCCAGCATTGTGAGGCACATGAAAGCAAGATTCCTCCACAGAGAACCCCAAAAATACGAAGTCAAAAAGAATTTAACCCCTCCTGGGAAACAGTCCAAAACTTTCTTCTTTAGAAAAGATGTTCCTTCTTGGTTAGGAAAGGTGCATACAGCACTGGCCTCCCATATATGTCTTCACCTTTACCAGCTGTCCTCTTCCCTCCACTCCTCTCAGAAAAAGTTAAGAAGCCCATGAAAAGATAACATTCTCCTACCAAGTCCTTCCAATATTTTCATGCGCTCCCTAGGGAGACATGTCAGGGGCTGCACGAAGACCACCTGGGACCTTGCTATTCTAATAACTATAATTAGGATATTTACCAATTGTCCTTAAATATCTGAGTTTTGAAAATGGCCAAAAGATTAATGTATAGTTCACACTCACTAATCTTAACTGTTATCATAACCATCTTTTAAAATTATGTTTCATTAGATGTTACTTAACCTGAATTAAGAAATTCTTTATTCACAGTCACACCTATTCTCTCCAAAGGAAAACAGAACTAAGACACAGTCTAATCACTCTGGGCTAAGATGAACACACTTCAGTAAGGATTAGATTAATAAACACTAGTCAAGAACCACAAATTTGGCATTACATGTGGCTCCTCTGGCTACCCTAGCCCACCCTCCCTTATGTGAAGCGTGAGATATGCAACCGTAAAGGGAAATAGCAACTTCCCTGGGTGCTGCGCAGCCTCCCCTTCCAGCGAGACCAAGTTCCTAACCCATTATTTTTAACAGTGCAGCTGCTTTGTACATTTTTTTTTGTATTCAGTCCTAGCCTGTTCTCCCCCGTCGAAAGGATAGGAAAAAGGAGTAAGAATAGCCCTTATGAAAAACAATCTGGCCTTATCGACTAGTATAAAGCCATGCCTGCTAACCCTGCTGTAGGAAATCCATCCCCTCACTGTGGCTGATTATGTAAAGCACTCCCTTTCCCGGCATGTGCAAGCCTATCTATTCAAATTCTTGTAAATGTAATACCGTCTACATATCTGACACAATCAAAGCCCTTCTTGTGGTATTTAAGCAACCTGTCTGATCTTTCCTGATTAATTGTGGATTTCTTCAAAGTTAACTGAACTTTTTTACACGAAAGAGGCGGTCTGGTTGTTATGTCGCAGCCTGGGTCTCAGGTGACCATGCTGAACTTCCTCCTCTACGCACACATGCTATCAGTCCAGGATCTATGTAAGGTGAAGGTGATAAGACCTTGCGGGGACTTATGAGGGTGAAACCCTCATATGAGGGGTAAAACCTTGACATTCTACTACATGCTGTGACAGGGCGTTATGGGTAGCATTTTCCTGCTCTTGGTTTGAAATTTGTCTTCATATTCATCTCCGGTGAGAATCAGTAGTTAAATACAAATTTTCATATTCTCTTCCTGCAGTAATGCTTTTTGTTTTAAATGAACATATCAAGTTATTAGAGCAGTTCTTTTAAAGGAATTTTACTTTATAGATTGAGGAAAAGAAAACAGATCTAAGGAAAGGAAGCCGAATTCTTTATGTGGGAGCATATAATTTTCCTGGAGCCTGGAATAGCTGGCTTTTCTTACCACATGTGCAGGAAATAGCCCTTCCTACCCGATCCTGAACGTATCACATAATACCCTTAGCATTTAATAGAACTATTGTAGTGTGAGACACCTTCTAAGCAACATTTCTGTTCAGGTTTCTAAACACATTAACAGATTTATACATGTCTATTGAAGAACAGTTCAAAACACTTTGGTTCATAAATATAATAAATATTTAAACTATTCCACACCATCCTTTTTTCTTAATTAAAAACCTAGACAGAAGTACCAACAAAACACACCTAGCTAATTTTCTAGCCCTCTTCCCACAGATGACTACCAGTTCATTTGTTAGGGAAGTTTGGGGATGGGTCCTTCATTGCCCTACCTTCCTCTCATTAGCAATTCCTCACACACTCACTGCTTCTGCTGCAGTAACAGTAGTAGGGCTCTCCCACGTTTGCACAGAACTGCCAGGATTTGTATTTGCTCTTTGTTGCCTCTATCCTTGAAGAGGGCAAGCTCTAACAAACTATCCTACAGCACACCTGGCCAGTAACACATCCCCAGGTTGGTAACATTAGTCCTTCTTTCTTTGACACAAATATTCTTTTGTTTGGGTTTGGGCCGTGGGTGGGTGGGGGTTTTTGTTTAGTTTGGGGGGGGGTGTCCCCCATATGTGAATGTTTTCTCTGCTATTTAGACAAAAAAGGAGATAGAGCTTGTCTGATGCAGGTTACTGACACAAATCTAGCACATTTTCACTCTTTGGATCACGTCTTTGCTGGTTAAATATTCCTGAAGCTAAAAAGGATTTTACTGATGTGAAATTTCTAATAATACACCAAATCTGAGCACAGGATGATCTCTTGCTCCCAGTATCATTCCATATTAACTGATTCATTTCCTAAGACGCTTTGATAACTGTGATCTTATATAGAGAATACTCAGGTAGGCAGCACCAACCTATTCAAAATCTTCAGTTCGTGAGTCAAAAAATTCCATCTTTGAAGGCAGAAGATATGAGCCTCACACACTCCAGGATAACTCTCTTTTTAGTAAGGCATAAAATTATAATTCCATATAAATCACATCTCAGTGTCATTTCACTTCATGTAAGGGATAATGTCAGCTTTGGTGATGTTGTAATTACAAATCATGGAAACATATTTTGAGTTCTGAAAAGCAACAACCAGAACCTTAAGAAGTCTGAAACTTCTCTTGGGGCACATATCATTTTGTAAGGTATATTTGAATTTTGAGAAGATTTGACAGATAATCAAATAAGGTGGACATTATGAAAGGTAGAATAAATCATTATTAGAAATAGTTGCATTTTCTTTCCCCCCTGCCCCGTCCTTGTTGTAGCCAGTCTTTTAGTCAGCTGTTAAAAGATTTAGTCTTCCACAGGGATATATTTGGATATTTTCCCTAAAGAATATCATAATTATTGCACTGAAAGTCTTCATTTTATTAATGCTGAGTAATCAGTGCCCTTTTTTCCACAGATATTTTATATTTTAATTTCTGACATTTGGGGATGTGTGATCAGATACAGTTTTGATTCTGCTTTGATTTGCAGGAGTCACTACTCTGTGAAATACATATGAGAGAATATCAAAGGCATAGAGCTACTTCTCCTGTTGAAATAAATGTCAACATTTCACTGACTTCAGAGAGAAAAGGATCAAGTAATTAAACATTGTTTTGCATGGATTCCAATAGGCTTTGGATCAGGCCTTATTTTCCTAGCTAGTGCTTGCAGCTTTGCTGCTTTGGATTCTGCTGACAAATGACTCTCTGTAAAACTAACCGACCAAGCTCAACAAAGCTGATAAGATTTCCTTCCTGCACTGCTGTGCTAACACCTTCCCTGAAAATGTACTCTGAGTTTGGTCATATTTGATTTCAGATTTAGACTTTGCAGAGCAAAGTGAAACTTGAATGTCAGCTAAATTGATAAAGAAATTTAAGTTAACGTACAGTCTTTCAAGCCAAACGATTCCAGGCTGCATACAGCTGGTAAATAGATTCTGCTTTGTTAGGGTGCTAAAACATCTGCATGAGCTGGTAACTGTCTGCTGCCTAAAGGATGTCACATTGCAAAATAGCCAGCTAATTTGCTTCAGATTATATCAGGGGGAAAATATAGTGATCTGTGATAGAGATGCTAGGGAATTTTTCTGAAAAAAACGCAAACCAAAACAACAAAACCAACACAACAGACTTGTGTATTTAGCACACAGCTGCATTAAAATAGTTCCTAGAATGTGACTGTCAGTGAATAAATGGAATCTTCTCTAAGTACATGCTTAACACAAATTAACTATTCTGTATGTGTCATCAGCAAGAACCTGAGATTATTTCTTGTTTGTGGGAAACCTGTCAGAGACAAAGATCACTTTCCAGATGCTTTGATGTTAGCATATTAAATTGTAGCAGAGATTTTATTTAATTAAATGTTATTTATGCTTTGTGGGTGTTACTGAACAAAGTCTTTCCTGAGTGTCATTAATGGAAGAATGACAGACAGTTTGAACCAGTGAGGACCATCATGATAAGTCTGAGTGCAGAGATAGTCTCTGGTGATATTTTAGGGAAATTACCGTTTCTCAGACAGCTGAACACTCAGACATACTTGCCTAGCTCAAGGATGAAACCGCAACACTTCTAATTGCCATGCTTCCAGTTTCACAGATTCTCATTCTTCATTTTTAAGTTAAACACTTCTGGTTAGTCTGTGCTATTGTAATTGTTAATAATGAATATGACTTCATATGCATGAGCAAACCCATGTTTGAAGTTTAATGCTAAATCTCTTTTTTCTCATTCTCAGGGAAGGAGGTACTTTCTTTGGCAATTCCAGAGTTTGCTTTGGGAGATTCTAGTGACTGATCATTTACTGAGCTGCATTATGCTGTATTAGAGAAGACATGACCTCACTTCCCATGCTTAGCCAGGAAGGAATGGCTAGGAAAAAGATGTAGTCTTTTTTAGAAATTATCTAACACAAATGTTTCTAACTTGCACTATGGAAATAATAGAAAACAATCAGCAACTGCTGGGTATCAGTTTTGTCTGTTATACATTATTGTCTGTCTTGACAGCATAAAATAAATAAATTATATGTATTCAACCCCCCTTTGTTTAAAAAATAAGGTTGCTAAGAAACAAGAGTTATGCACGTTTACTGCCATTTACCATTAGCATTTATATAAAAACATTTTCACAGAAAGGGTGGTTGGGCATTGGAATAGACTGCCCAGGGAGGTGGTTGAGTCACTATCCCTGGATATGTTTAAGAGACGTTTAGATGTTGTGTTGGCAGATGTGGTGTAGGGGAGAACTTTGTAGAGTAGGGTAGATGGTTGGACTCGATGATCCCAAGGGTCTCTTCCAACCTAGACAATTCTATGATTCTATGATTCTATGAAACATAGCCATGATGCATTTGGAGACTATTACAGTGCAACCAAAACGCAAACTCATGATCTGGGCAAAGAAGAAGTGTGAATTTTACTGTCATGTCATAATTAGGACTCTGGTCAATGTAAAATTACAACTTAAGTTCTTTCCATGTTCCGGTTTCTGTAGGAATTATCAATTAATGTCACTGACATTTTTACTCTCATATTTACTTTCTTCAACATAATGTTGATACGGATTTCCAAAGGATACTGACAATAAGAGTGGAATAACTAAGGACCTCTAAGGTTACACAGAAATTGTGCACATTATGGTTATATATAGTTGAGCAAGAAAAGTCTTGATGCATATAAAAATTTGGTTTACCTGTGGGTTTGCATTTCAATCTGATTTATATGCGTTACAAATATTTGCACATGTAAACTTTGTTCAAAAATACTCAGTTGTTGTCATGGTTCAGGAGGTAAGAGGTTATGCTCAATGAAATATGCATATTGACATTTTTCACTACTATGCTTATTGATAAGAAAGAAAATTTTATCCAGCCTCCTACCTTTCACTGCAGTCAATCCTATGCTTATTTAAACCCATCACCAACTCTTCATCTGACCTCACTCAGGTGCAAAGGCAAAAAAAAAAAAAGACTGAGACATCTGTTAAAAGCAAGGATTCTGCAGTCCTCACCAGAGGCCAAATAACAGCACAGCAACACAACTGCTAAAGCTGAAGATATTCATGGCATTGATAGGCTACCCACCATAAAGACATAAGAGAGACTTTTTCCTAAACGTGGTGCTATAAAGTTGTGAGTTATAGGTCTCTAATCACTACCTTAACACTAGGAAAATTATCCTCAAAAGACTGGACTTCTTTCTGAGCAAAAATTACAACAGTGTTCTCAAACTGCTACTCAGGAATATGTTCTTGAAAGTTTAATTGCTTTTTAACTACCCACTGCCACTTCAGTTTTTTATTTTATATCCAGCTACAGCAGCACTGAAGATTTCTGTTTCTTATCTGATCACAGAAAAAAAGCAGCTTATTCCTGCTTCCACCCTTTCATCCCTGGTTTCTTAAATGGGGCCTAAAGCCATTTACGTCTTTAACCTTATGTGATAATTACGTTGTTCAAGCTTAGCCAACTTCGGTTTTCCCAGTTAAATTGGCCCCCTTCCAGCATTGTCAGTTTTCCATAAACCTACAGAGGAGAGCTCAACCTTACAGAATGCTGCCGCTCCCAGAGGAGCACAACATTGCCGTACGGACACAGGCTGTGCGCAGATATCAGTGCCACCAAAACCCATCTGCTAAATTCAAAGTGGCTCAGGAGCATACAACCCTCTTCAACACTACTTATGAGAGGGAAGACAAGTGCTATAGCCCTCAGCAGTGCAAAAGAAGTTTTACAGCAAACATTTGACACTCTGAGACCACATGTGGAATAAGGCCATGGTCATTCTACCATGGAGATTTCCAAAGATGTTGCAGGTAATTCAGCCCCTACCGCTGCCTCCCGCCCACCCCGAGATGGTAGGGTCTGCAGCGCCACATTTCCTACCACCACTTGGCTATTGGCTTAGCTCTTGACAGAGAGGTGCCACCTCATGGATTGCCACCAGCTCCCAGCGTAACGCTAAGGCTTGTTGAACAGTCTCCTTTCTGTTGCTTGGGTTTTCTTACTCACTGCATCACAGCACAAGCAATATTGTTCCTGACAACCTGTAAAATATTTTTATGAACTCCATGATTTAGTATTTAAACATGTCATGTTAGCAACTTGAAACAAACAAGTGTAGCTTAAAGAGAGACCTTTTCAGAGTTGCACCATCTGCCAATAGCTTTCCAGTCTCAGTGCCAGCATAAAAAAAAGGTATTCTTTAATTGAAAAAAAAAAAAAAAAAAAGGTCCTGTGCATTTGCAAATTTGTCAACAGGGCAGTTGGCATCCTTCCACCCTTCCTGCTCGTGCATACCCAGAGTTTGAAATATCAGATTTCAGCTGGTGAAGGAGGAGCCTGAACACACAGAACAAAACCACTTTGAAACAAAGCCTGGGCACAACTGCATTTTCACAACAGCTGAAATAAAGACATCTAACAACTGCCACATTCCCAGAGGAAATCCTGTTGAGCAGAAACCTCGTCCACCAGCTTGTTGTACGATTGGTCCATGCTGTTCACTGAACTGTCATTTCTTTCAAGTGACCTTCATACGTTATTTAAAATTCATGAACGAATTTGGCCTGTGAAACTCAGCACAAGTTGTCTTTTGCCATTCAACTTTCCTGGTTTGAAAGCACTTTTTTCTGCATGTGAAGCATTCTTTCAGCTATATTGCATCCTTGCAATTTCTTTATGAGCAGTAATTATGCTGCTCTTTCAAGATATGCACCTGGCATCACCCATTTACCAACATACTGTTTATCAACGTATAAGCTAAAGACTAAAAGGGATTTTCGGTATTAAAAAAAAGTCTATGTGAAATAACTTCACAGGATTCAAACACTTTCGCTGTTTATAGTAGTGCAATACTTCCTGGTGATCTAGATATCAGTGTCTGGCCTTTCACTGTTACCCACATGGCCAAATATTTGTTGTTAGACAGTAAATAGAAGTTTACATCTACGTGGATAACTCCTATTAAATGTCAATAAAATACAATCTCTGTCTAGCAGACTGTTCTGGAGAATGGTTTACTGTCAGACTTTACAGATAAAACTTCCTTATTAAAAAAGAAGTTCAACATTTCAAGCAGACTTCTGTCTTTAATTAATTGAATTAAATGGCTGATTTCCTTCATGAGCCCTGCCACTTCTCTTATCATTTACTCCACGCAGTGATAGAGTAGGATTTTTTTTTTAGTGTACAGTAGTAGAATTTTTAGCCAACACGTACATTTCACTGTGTGCTAATGGAGAAAAAGCTTATATGTATTTTTTTATTTCACAGTATACCCAGATGTTGGAAACTTGCCCACTCTTGCCTTCTGTTTTGCTTAAAACGTTAGTCTACAAAGCATCAATAAGCATCTTAAACCAAACTAATGTCTACATGTCATTATTTATAAATGTGTAGGTGCTTGCCTGGAGGCAAAAGAACCCATAATACTGTTGCCGTTTACTGTTCTTTAGCTTTTTCTTTTTTAGTGAGCGTTTTCCTGCAGCACTTTTTTCTTTCAGGTTTTAGTTTGGCCTGCCCTTGGTACCGTACGTAGTACCATTTTCACCCTAGCAGCTCTGTACACTGGCCAAAGAAGGTCAGCTGAGAACAAGGGGTTGGAACATCTCCCAGGGCCTGGCTGGGCTGTATTACTAACACTTCTGTGGACAAATATGCAAAGTTTAACAAAGTCAGTGGAAAGACTTCCACTGGCTTTGGTTAGCTTTGGATCCGGCTATAAATTAGGAAAGTTTGATTTTAGTTCCATTACTTGTCCGCAATATTTTTTTTTCCTATGTTAACAACATAGCTCCTCTTTAAACAATGACTGAACCGCTCTTTTCAGTCAAATGGTCACTTTGTCAGTAAGGTACACTGTAATACGACCAGATAGGGATCCTAAGATTGCTGCTAACTGGAGAGGGGAAAAAAACACCCTTTCTCATTTTGTGGACAAAGGCATTAACTTCAAGGGAACCATACAGTATCCTGTTATGCTTTGTATTCAGCATGTATTAAAATACCATTCTGAAATGTGGGAGTAGCTGTTATCCTACCTTTCCAGAAGAACAAAGTGAAGAAAAATCACAGTCCTAGGAATAACTAGGAAAACGATAGGATAACTTGTCTAAGGTGACTCACTGATTTAACAATGCCAGAAGCAGTATTAATGCAGGAAATGCTAGCTTCTGTGTCCCATTCTGTGCTCCCTCGTATGACGTATAACATATACATACTGTTTCACAGAAGAAAGCACATAGGAATTTCAAAGTAAATAAGGATTTTGTCAGCTTAATAAGGGTAAGTTTAAAGAAATAGGTACTCTTGGAATCAAAATTATAGGCTCTGAAAACAAGAGGGCAGCTATCAAGGCAGTTTATTTTGAAGTTTAAAAGTGATTACTGTCCCTACACATTCATGTGAGTAAGATAAAGATGTAAAGACAGAATGTTAAGTAACAAAGGTTTTGTTGTTTGGGGTTTTTGTTTGTTTGTTTTTGGTTTTGTTTTTTTTTTTTTTAAGAAATAAAAATTTCCATTTAAAAATACTGGTTTTGTATAACAGACAACATCTATGCAGTCATGTATCAATAGAATCTGCTTTCTGGGTAATGATTTTCTCTCAGAACATTTTCTATTTATAAACCCCCTTAAGCCTTTTGCAGTATGTTTCCTGTTCAGACATACCACTTAATCACCAGAAAATGACTCAGCCAATCAGTCCAGGCACTTCCCAAACGCATGATTCAAACCTAGTGAGAAAATTACGAACATGCTCAAAACTTGACCGAGAAGTCAAAATACTGTTTAAACTGATTCTTTCTTTTCTAGATGAGGAATATGTTAGAAATTGTCCCCTTTGTCCTTGGAAGCACTTAGCACTTGTTCGGCAAGAATAAGAATATTTTGCTCATTCATTCATTCTGAAATGCTTTCTATTTCTGTAATTACTCTACCACAGTATTATATTTCAAAAGCAAACAAACAGGCTTCTGACTGAGATTTGAAACATGGATAACTCTTCTGCTGCTCTTCTTTGCTCTGGGGTGGCATTGTTATGAAGAACTGCTTTATCTTTTTAGTTTGCATAAAAAACTGTCTTGGAAACATAAAGACATAACTGGCTAAAATTGTCATTTTCAATTTACTTATTTACTAACTCACTGCTAATTTTTCAGTTCCAGAATATCAGAGATCTTGTTACATTTTCTATGCACAAAAATGAAGGCTGTTTAAATATTCATCCATAAACATCATCCAGCATATTCATCTGAAAAAAAAAAAAGAAATATGGAACTGGAATACAGAGCACAAGCAATCTCAATTCTCCTTTCAAGGGCAGAAGCATTATCAAAATCTAAGAATGGAGCTTCATCCTAAAACGTTAACTACTGCATAAATGATTCATCATGGAAACAACCACAGAATTTCTTCCACAGTCCACAATAAAAGAAGAGCACTAAAAGTATTTCCTTTTGTCCAGATTTAAAAGCACCAAATTTCTGGCATTTCAACCATTTAGCTTAAAGACAGCCCCATCTCATCTGTTGTCACAGTCTGTGTGCACTAACAAAGCCCCAAAATATTCTTGATCCTTTGGAATATCCCAAGGGACACAATCTGCAAATAAGTCTCAAATCTGTAGCATCTTATAAATAGTACCATAGAAATAATAGTATTTTGCATTACAAAGGGCAGTTTTTTATTTTGAGGAGTTGAGTCTTACCCCGTTTTGCAGCTGTGGATGTTGTGGCTTAAGGAAATAAATGCTCACAGCGCAAGTCAACAGCCAGGCTGAGAATGGAATTGACATATTTTTATACCTAGTCACACCTTTCACCCTCAGTCTATCCACCAGACACTTGCCTCCATTATCTTCAATTGCAGTTAGGGAGAAGGAAGCCATGGAGATTACACCCAAGTAACATCATTTATTCAAAATCTATCTTTTAGATAACAGCTTCTTTTCTGTTATTGTTTCAGGTACTTCCCAAATCTGAGGCAGGAAGGAATAATCACTTACAGCTTATGAGACTTTGGTCTAACAAGCAGAAGAATACCCACGATACACAGCACAAAAAAAAAAAAAATCCTCATTTGATNTTTTTTTTTTTTTTTTTTTTCCAGAGAGAACAACCAGTCTTTCTCTAATCCCAGTGGTTTCTTTCAAGCAGACTTTTAAAACAGGTTGGAAGTGACAGAGGAACATGTTAAGCATCTACACACAAGAGAGGGCTTTTGAAATGAAACCTGTTTCATATTAACTAAGCTAACTTCATATTAAGAGTCTTAATATGCCATTTATGGGTATATGCATGGCATGACAATGTATGTCCCCATCCTGAACTGACCTGATTCCGTGCCAAAAGTGGTCGGAAAAATAAGAATGCCATATCATCTGACAGACAATGTCATTCTGATAAACGTCTGAGGTCACATTCCAGTGCTATCATTGCTGGCCTTTCATCTGCAGAAGCTGTTCTCTCACTTTCACGGCCAGCAGTACAGCAAAGTGACTCAAAAGCAGCTGAAAAACATGCAAGGATAACCACCATAGAAACATCAGGGAAAAAATCAAAATACTAGAATGTGTTCAGCTACAAATGCAGCTTCAAATGTGTTAACAACTATTTCTACTCCAAGTTTTGTTCAAAATATCTACCTTTCTACATCACTACAGGCTTACTGTGGGTTCAGTATGGAAAACTGACAGGAGGTGTGAACAATGAACTAGTGCTTACAAAAGCTTTCTATATTTCAGTGTCTGCAAAATGCCATGATTTCTCCCAGCTCTGAATGGCATTTCAGGTTCCACATTTCAAGTGATATTATTACGGTAATAATGAAGCTGCTTGTCAACACTGCAAAATCTAGACATGCTTTGCTAAGTCTTTGCTGTTAATCAGGGGAAAAAAAATAAGGTTCTTGGGTAAAATAAGCCTACCTTCCCTCTTTTTTCTGAGCCAAAGTTCTTTCAACTGGTCCTATAAGGGACAAGGTAACCTCAGCTTCTGAAAAATAAACATTTTTATAGCTCTACATTATGCATATATTTACTGGAATAAATAGAAAAGAGAGATGGGCCTGCAGTGTCATCGCAAGTTTTCCTGCTGACCCAGGAGAGTACATGTGACCCTCGCCCTATAGCTGCAAGAAGCTTTGATTTAAAAATTTGTTTTAAAATAGATTTGGACAACTGCCTAAGTCTGAATGCCTGTGGCTGTGTTCTGAAACACAGGGGAAGGAGGGAAAGAAGAATGAAAGAAGGGGGAAAGAGAGAGGAAACCGGATTAAAAAGAAAGCTCCCCATGTAAACACAGGTGAAATAATTAAACAGAGACCTTGGCAAACTCCATCTCCTTTGAAGTTATTAGGAAATAAGGATTTGAAAATACATGCAAGTTAGCCAAAGTATGATTAAACAGTAAAACAGTGTACCTTTTATTTAACAAAAATTCATTATGCAAGTGTAGTTTTTAGATTAGGGGAAGTGATATAAAATGTATGTAGTACAGAACAAAAAGTAAACTAATATCCGGCACCAGTATTACTTCCAAGGCCCCTGTTTATATTGTGTTCTTAAACAACTCCCTCACCCTCTTCTGTGGAGGGTAACTTGCTTAGCTTCTCCTTTCCACCTTCTCCCCTACTTTCATATGGTAAATTCAGAAGTGGATGCAAACAGCAAACCAGCTAGAGTTCAGCTTGGTCACATCCCATCCATAGGTAATTCAGTGTACGTTTCCAAGGAGGTCACAAAAGCAAACTTCATCAAGACACGGCAAATTAAGAAACACAACAAACTTCTATTGATATATATCCTGTCAGATAGAACAATAAAGCCAAACGCTCACCAAGGAGTAAGATATCAGTTGGCCTTTGGTTAAGAAATGCTCAAGAAGCAAGAATCCATTAATTATACCAGAAGTAGTTCTAAGAGACGCACTAACACCACATACTTAGAGGGTCTTACTTATGTAGTAAATTGGGAAACTTGTCACCATAGGCTGCTCAGGAGGGAGAGAAGACTTCCCAAAGTGACAAGTCAGATTAAAGCTTCTTCCCTAACTTGGCCCTGAAAAAGCCTTGCTAGCCCCAGAGGGATCTCTGTCTCCAAACCCGAAGTGATGCAGCATGAACACATTTTTATACATACAAAAAGTTCACAAAACTAACACCTGTTTAGCTTCATCCCACTTCCAATTATTTCAGTGATACAGGATCAGATCTGCACCTGAGTGGTAAGAAAATAACATAATTTCTTACAACAAATTGTAACTATATTCTTCAATGCTCTTTCAGGAAGTGCTTACATATGACAAAAAGGTAAGGCTGTAGATAGCATACTATACATGATTTCTAAACTCAGCTATGTCCTGTTGGCTAGGAGTTACTGCTCCCCCAGATGCAGCACCTCATCTGACAATAATGCCATTATCATGCAAAGTATGGATTAAAAAAAAAAAAAGGATAATCTTAAATCACGCTTTTTACCGAAACTGAATGTTAAAGCACTCAAAGTATTGGCTTATTTTAAAACCATTCACTACTTTTGCTAGTTCTGATAAACTTCTGTATGTGTACATGGAGATTGAAAATAATAGGAATGGAGCCATGTCTTCTACTGTTTCAGCACATGTTGAATATACACTTGATAGCAGAGGTTACTAATAATCAGAAGGAAAATAGGATTCAAAGGAAGATATATACATAGATCTGAAGAACTTTAATCATTTCACTTGACTTACTATCTAACACGGGCTGTTAATTTTAAACCATATACTTTCTGCTTGCATTATAGTACCCATTTCAGAAATATTTTAGTCTTTATTAAAAAGGCTCAAGTATTAAAGAAGCTTCTGCATACCAAAGAAGATTGCACCAAGAACTAACTTGCCTCAGAAGAAAAACAAACTGCTGCTGCAGGTTATTTGTGGCTTGAATGTATCTAATTTCTGCTTCCAAATTTAGGGTGTTTCTTCTGCTTGATTATAGAACTGACAGTCACCTTTCCTTTACTTGTATGCTGTGATAAATGCTAACTCTTGGATTAGACAAACAAATTAGCCTTTGTTAGACCCTTTCTCCATAAGCACTAGTTGTTAATATTCAAACACATATTATGCAAATGATCATGCCTTATCAAATTATTCAAGTCAGGTTTTATAGGTGACTTGCAGTCATCAGCATTTTCCATGTTGACTCTGATAAAAATATGACATTTCACCAGAGTGAGAACCAATTCTCAGGAGTAAAAGAAATAATTCAAGCTAACTAATCTCCTCTTACAACCACTTTTTCAGCCTATCAATTAACTAGCTATTTAATATTGCATTTACCTCTTTTTTTTTTTTTTTAATCAGACTGCCCAATGTCCAAGGATTATTGATATTAGATCAACATAGGTATGTTTATTAGCCATACTTAAAATGCATATTCCATGTCCATTGTCAAGCTCTATCACTCATAAAACTATTTCAACTGGTATTAATTATGTTACCATCAATTATTTGTTTTCTTATAGCAACCCGTCTCAGATTTTGTCCGATTTTGGCAGTCTTAGAGTAACTACTCTGAAGTTCATGATCTATACCTTTTCCCAGTTTAAATATTGGTACCTCATCTATTTTTAGTCCATTGTATGCTACAATTTGGTAAAAAAGCTACTTGATCAAAAAAACCTTTAACCATCCCAGCTATAGCCTGTGAATTACTGGACTACAATCAAACCTGTAAACGTATCTTTGTATACAACAAATTAAAAGTAGGAATCAAGAGAGAGACGTCATCACACAATGCAAAGAAACAATAACAGAATAACATGACTTGAAAGTTTAAAAAGATTATAAAGTTCTGCTCTCAATATATTGACTCTAACAAAACCTTTTAATAGCAGTGTCCGGACAGTAAATAAATGCGTGGGCAAGTTTCAAAACATCTCAGGTGGTGACAGGGTCAAAGCGTAGCACTCTGCTACAAATGGTAAAAAAAAAAATAAATGTTCAAATGCTTGAAATACTGTTCTCAGATGGAAAGATTCAAAAATAACACAACAGTCTGAATCCAAAAGGATATAGTAGCTGAAAAGTAACTCCATATAAAGAAAAAAATAAAATCAGTAAATTCAGTAAGTGGTTATATTTAGAAGGTCTTAGTGCCAGCTTTTTTTCTGGTCATGAGCTGTTGCCAGTGCTCTTCCATCTAAAGATAAATAATATCAAACAGCATCTTTTTGGTCATGAGAAACAAGCACAAAGATGGCCAAGACTTAGCAGAAAAAGATAGTGAAAGGATGCACTAGATCATACATAGTAGCTATGCAAGGCATCAAAACCTGGTATCATGGATCTCTATGGCAGAGTTAGATCAATGAGAAGAAATAATTTCATTCACAGAGTTGAACTTGACTCTCAGACAGTAAGTCTGGGTTTATAGTGGCCCTAAACCCATTCATCCCAGAACAAACAAATATCACCCTAAAACAAAATCAGGGCAAAATCAGAACACAAAGCATGACAAATAACATTTGACTTTGAAAAGGCCCAGAGATATTTTATCTTTTATGAAGAATTTAAATCTTTCTGTAACTTGCACTTAACATTCTAAAAGCTTTTTCTGAGTTAAGCTGTGTTCTTGTCCCATTGATAGAGTTTGTTTCTATACTTTCTTTATATAGAGTGACTGAGTAGATTAGAAGTCACTACACTTACTCACATGGGAGAAGACTATTCATCTGGGTAAGTATTCTTGTCCCAAACACTGCTGACCAATATGCCAGAATTGGTAACACGTATTGAACAAAATCCAGCTTGTGAAAAAAGCCATTTGTAAAACAAACAAACAAACCAGCTGTGACTGCATGCATGTCAGGATAGATTTTTTTCTCTACGAAGCAACAGAACAGACCTGTGTCAGCTGGAGATCCTAAATTTAAACCAAGCAGCATCAGGTTTCAGAAATGCACCAAAACCACCTATAACTCAATATTTATTTGGAATTTTGGATCTGTAGCTGCATTTGAAAGGAAGAAAGATGCTTATGGAGAGCAGATGTACTGAGTTTTAATCCCAGTTCCTGTCTGGGTGAACTCAGCTTCTTCTTCTCTCATCTTCAACAGGATGTGAAAGTATTTAGAAATGTGTGAGGAAGACCTTACTCATGTGATTACTGGGTTAAGAGGTACAGATTAATGATTGTAAAGTGCTTTGAAATTCTGAGATGAAAGGTATTATGCAAGAATGATGATTTTATACCATTTAATATCAGTTTCTTCATGATGATGTCATATAATGAGAAAAGAAGCATTCTTAAACTAGACACTCAGATCTGGCAAGGGAACTTGTATTCTGGCTGCAAGAAATTTTCCACGTCCATGTGGCATAGCTACATCATAGACCTTCACCTTCTTCACCACAAATAATACTTTTTCCTTTTTTTTTTCCCCCCGACGTTCTTAAGCAAAATTAAAGCATGTTTGTGATGGGTGCAAAGCCGCTTGGATCAAATGGCTGTATAACACATGGTAACAGGACTATCATCATATTGGACACAACAACATAATTTCTGTAGTCCTGAAATAAATTGCAAATCACGTGGGGAAAAAAGAAATACTTTTTTTTTCTTCTACATAAAGTCTTCCAGTCTAGCATATTGCCTGCTTTTACAGGGCCTCCAGCCTTTCTGGTTCATTAAGCAGATTTCTCACACACAGAAAAAAGACTCACCACAATTTTTTTTTTTTTTTGCCTAGTCTTCAGTCACCTGGTTCACATTTCAGCAATACTCCGCAGACTATATCTCCTGCCAGCTGGTGAAAGAAAAAAGTGCCAAATCTCTCCTTGTATCCTTTCCCCAGTCAGGCTTGCCACACCTGTGAAATAAGGGGAAGTTTCTCCTGACACAGGGAAGGCAGAGAAGTAAAATGAAAGTATACAACTGGATGGAGGAAAGGAGAAGACCCCAGAATATTTCTGTACCAGCAGCGGGAAAAGAGTTCTGTTTTCTTCCTTTACTTTTTACAAAACAGTAATAGATACAAGCTGCCGAAGTGCTATATACAGTGCAATTCTCCTTCTGCAATGCTGCCCTCTTTCAAAAGAAAGGCTTAGTCTCCTGGAGAGTTCTGGGCATGGCAGAGTTGCTGGGACGGGGCCATGGCAGCCTGCCTAATGCCTCCACGTTGCTGCAGCAGGTAACCCGCTCATCTCAGACAGACACTAGTAAAAACTTTATGTTTCTCCATGACACAACCTCGCACATTATATAAGTAAATACATCTCTCTGTGTATAGCCGCACAGAGGAAATATTTACACTGCTAAGCATTTGGATTATGAAAGCATAAATTAAGTGAAGGCTACTGGAGCCACTGTAAACCATCAGAGTTACGCTAGCCTAAGCATGGTGAGATACACTATATAACGTGCACTGTTGTATCACATGCTCTGGATGTGTCAATACCAGAGTACTGAACTGTGCTTTTAGGAAAACTGTATCTTCAGTAAGCACTGGCAGCATCTTAATCCCTTTAGTATGGCTCTGATACACTGATCACCAAAATCTAGGGCAGGCCTCTGAAGTAGTTGGATCAGGCTCTAATACTCCTTTAGATCATAATCCTGCAAAGATTTAACATTTACAAATAACTTTATCATGTGAGTCATTAAATGGGATGTTGGAAGATCAGGGTCAGAACTGGAACATTCAACAAATTCCAGCTTTGGTTATACCTATCAAGGATATAACAGAAACAAGAAAAAAGTTAGGGTGGCTTCTGATAGATCCTCATATTTAGGAATATGCAGCATTTGAGGACTTATATATAGGCTTAAATTCACCCACAACTATTCAGTCCTATCAGCTTCAAAGGGTTTTAATCATCTGCAACCGATAGGGACCTGGGCTGTAGCACTCTTTCTTCTGACACAAATATTCTGCACTCTGCTGTGACCCAATGCCTATTTTAATGCTTTCCCCCTCTGTTTCTAAGCTTCCATTTTTTTATTTTAACCTTCATCCTCTAAACCATCAAACAGGATACCTACCTGGATACCTCAGAGTACAAGTGCTGTGAGGCTCTTGCCTGTAACAACGACAACCAAGATAAGGTTAGAAATAGGAGAACTGAAAGAGAGAAGCTACTCTTTAATTTAAAAGCTAAGCAATGAGTGTTTATAGCCCTCAGCTGAGCTAGGCTACCCTGCTCTTGCCACCTCAAAAATTTTGGCTGTGGATTTGGCCTCTTACCTTCTGTGTAAACCACTGGAAGTTTAATTGGAGGGAAAATAGTTGCATTTCTTGAACAAGTTTTGTATGGTTTTGCAGAGGGGAGAAGAAACTGAGCAGGAAAGGAGGTGCCCGAACAAAACATAGTCTAAAACATCAGGCAGACTGTAGGTGTGTCAGGTGAGAAGTACTTTGTTGGTCACTGCTAGGTTTGATACTGGATAATTAAAAAATACTATCTAATTCTCCATGAGCTTGTCTACCTGGATCTGCTAGATCTCTGCTGTGTTCAATTTTGTGTTTGTCACTAGAAAGCCCTGTTGCTTACATGTCTTCTCTTACAGAGATAAAATCATATAGTATTTTAGGAATAAGCACTCTCAGAGAAATTAAAAGTGTTCTGGATATAAAAGAGGAGGAAAACAACTACCTGGACCTGGCATCTGGTTTACTCAACTTATACATGAAGAACGAATGCTAGTTATTGCATATATTTTTTACTTTTTCATTATGAAGAAAATAAGACCAGAAAAAAAAACAACAGTGGTTACTGCTGGTTTTGTAGATCAGAGTACAATTAAGATTCAAATACTATTGGAAGAAAAACTGGGCAAGACCAGATTATGAATGGTAAATTAGAAAATTCTGCCTATCTGAAAATTATGTATAAGTATTCAAATACTGAATAGTGCAAGTATTACATGTTATAAAGGAACAAGCTTCAGCATGTTACCAAGAATCTAATTTTGTGCAGAATCCATCTATTTTATAAATCATGTAAAAAATAACTTTCAGTGGTAACAGAAACATTTGGTATGAATGCCTCTTTAGAAGTTATCACTTCCTATTATCCTTTATAGTTCATCTCTAACAGTTGCATAATGGGTCAATTTTTTTAATAGGCTGCAGTGATACAATGCCTGTAAAACTGAGGTTGTGAAATACAAACTATTTTACAACAGTATATCCCCGCTATCAGAGAGTAGCTTCCACAGCAAATTCACAGCTAAATACGTCTTCTGTGCCTGTATATTGATTTCACTCCTGATAAACAAATAAAAATCCCCCTCTATCATTACAGGATGTCTGCTGCAAAATTCAAGGTTTTGAACAAACCTTCACTTCAAAGTGATTTATTAAAAGCATTCATCTAAAGGTCTTGAAAAGCTACACAAGTCAGAAATACAGTAGCAGTGGCTAAATGTAGAAAACAAGTCATTATATAATAAAAGAATTGTAATTTCTAAATGACCTTGTTAGAGTTCATCAAGAACCCATATGAGCTTAAGTTTTTGCAGATTGAAGGCCTATAGTAGTCTTTTTCCAACATTTTAAACAAGTTTCTAAAATGTAGTTTAGCCAAAAAAGTCAAGTTACTAAGTAAAGTATCTTTCTATACTTTCTGACTGAAGAGTCAAAAGAGATGCTACCATTATTTACTAAAGAAAACACTGTGTTAATTAAATTAGGACAGGAAATATGAACGCTAATTTATTTGTTTAAAATAAAAGTGACAGGGTACAAAAATAGGTTGCTGCTTCTAAGCCAGGTAAGAAAAAAACCCCATCCAAACAAAACCCTGAAAGTTGGGTTTTTTTTTCAATTCTATATCTAATAACAACTTTTATTTTACAAAAGTTTTACAAATTCTATTTTTTCTAGTCATTCCTTAAAATACAATGTTCAGTGTAAGGGTTTCCCAGGAGCTAAAGGCCATATCCATTAAGTAGCTCAGATATTCCTGGTTTAGAAAAACTCATAAGCAGGTGATCATCTGACCAGCCCATAAAATAGATTTCAATTTTATAGTAATTGGCTAAATTATTAGTCACATTTCTAGATCTGTTGAAAACTACCATGTGCCTAAGACAGCATAGTCAGTAAGTGTAACTAACAGTCATTAAATTCCTACTCTGAAATTCTCCAGTAAAGAAACCCTGTACTGTTGCTTATCTGCTAATAAACAACAAGCAGCTGTGTATGAAAGATCATCAATCCCAAGCATTCTAAAATCATGGCTTAGGCCCCTCTATAGGAAGGTTTTTTTCACAATAAATATGCTTTTATTTGCTTTTCACATACAACTGAGCAGATTATTAAGTGCTTTTCTGCAACCAAAAGAGCATGATCTATAAGCTATTTTCACGTTTATTTTAAGAAAAAAATCCAGAAGCTGGAGCTCAACAAAACCCACCAAAAATCATGAGACTTATGATACTGTGAAATCTAGTAATGAGACATATGGAAAAATGAGTGATACATGACATTAAAAAAGCTGCTTATTTAGTTTCGTCATGGCATTTCAAATAGACCTATCCAACAATTTTAGCATGCATGATAAAAGGGCTCTTTTATCAAAAGGAATTAAGGTAAGACAGGCAGGCTAAAAAACAGAGTCCTGAGAGATCAAAAGGAAAAAGAAAACAATTTGCTTGCCTGCAGGAAAGGGAAAACCTCATTTAACTAAACACCCAGGAAAAAAGGCAGCACGTACATAGCTTGAGAAATTCACTCAATGGTACAATTTATCCTCTTGATTTCATCAAATGGCAAATGACTGTACATACACATAAGGACAATCAACCACATTCTGTTCTTAATTGTAGTCACGCAACCCAGGCGTGAGCAACTAGAGCTTAACCAGGGATTGCTTTTTTACCTCTCTGTGTTCAAACATGTTCATTGTTTATGTGGATGTAAAAGACTGCAGTATTTGTCCCATATATCTTCCATTGCTGCATCTCAAGCCAGTCTTGTAAGACAGATTCAAGGTACTGTGAAGACAAGAACAACTGATACCATGGGGATTTTAAACGGGCTCCTCGCTTCCCTGAAGAAATGCTGTAAATGTACACCGTAACTCCTCAGCCAGTACAAACAGGGTGTAGTCCAGCCCCGTCCTCACACGTAGCCTCCATTCACTACAGCAGGATTTCACAAGAGCAACTGGGGGCAGAGTGCAGCCATTGTGTTTCAAAACACTTGCAGAATGATTGGATATAATTCTTTGAAGAGCATTTAATTTTCTTAATGAGTCTGAGTAAATCATTAGCCTCCGCAGTTGCAAGGGGAATACTTCAGGAGATTTCATGAGGTATATACTTTAGCATAGCAAAACAACACAGGCGAAGTCATACTTGTTGGACACAAGGTCTCAGAACAGAGCGAGTTGTTCCTCTAATATTTCTGCCGCACAGTGTACTTTTAAAATACTGAACAAATCAATCACACTGATTGATTTTACTGTACCAGACTATATATAAAATTTTTCTTGGCAATATAACTAATATTTCTTCTCATATCATGGTTTTACCGTAAATATGCATATTGAAGTACCTTCATCCCTGAAAGCAAATTAAAGAATTATTTTGATAAGTAGAAGTGTGCAAAAGTGGAAAGCAGGTGCCTCTGGAGCCAGGTCCCTTTCAGTGCTCACTCTAGCATAGAGCATTCACTTGCTCTCTCTTAGTGACCTAAGATCTGAGTATTATGCTCTGGAAAACGAGGGTCACGGTGCCTGGATGAATTGCGTTGGTCACGAGTCCAACAGTTCTGGAGCCCAGGTCAAGGAAGCATGATTTAGTCATGCCATTCTCCACGTGCCTCTCTCTGCCTGACTCACCTTTCTGCTACTTTCCCCGCCCCGACTGGTCATACTCTGCGCTCTGCCATCTGCTCAGCCTATCTCAGCAAAACCCATGCCTTGTGCAAGCAGCAGCCTGTTGCAATCTTTCAGTGGGAAGCAGGAGGCCCATGTGGACAGAGGGCACCCTCCAGACCAGGGCAAAACACTTCCTAAAATAACCGTATCTATGACCCTGTTGTAAAAACTGGCTTTCCCGGGGTTTATTCCTCATTGCCTCCCGCCTGCCAGCAAAGAACCTGACCCTTTCAAATCAGCACCGGCCTACATGGCAGGGAGCCATAGGAAAGCTAGCACTTCAGGTTAGTGCTCCCTTTCCCCTGCTTTAACTTTTATAATCAAATATCAAAAAGAAAGGAAACAAACTGTGGCTGCAGTCATTGGTGTATTACACTTTCTGTTCTCACCAGCACATTTTATAGGTCACTCTTAGGCCAATGAAACATAACACAGTGTTCCTTTACCATGTCCCCCTTGCCCCCCTTTTTAAATTTGAAAACAGGTATCTTCTTCCAAGCTAAATACTTTTAACTACTGAACTTCACAGAAAAAGAAGGTCACAAGCTGACTCATCAACAGCCATAATAAATGTGTTAAAGATCCTGGACAGAACATCAGATCACGTAAGTTATATAAATGCCAGGTACAGAGATACTCACCACCCAAGAAAACAGGTGTATGTGTTCTTAAGGTTTACTATGATTTATGAAGTAAACATATTACTCCAGGCCAAAATGTCCTGGGCCTGATCCTCCACTGCTTATCATCCATGTGCATCTATATACATCTTCTACACCCCACGCACAGAGTGAGCTTTCAAATAAATCAGAGCAGAAGGGGGTTATATCCCTTTGTGTGAGGCATAAACACACAACAGTTACTTTTAGAAGCTGACCTGCTGAGTTCAGTGAGAAAGAGAAGTTGTTAAAAAGAGTCTAAGAAACAACTGTACAGATGACTTTATCCAGACAGTTTATATTCCAAGCATTCAAAATACAGGAAAAATGTCCTTTGCAGTTACTATTTGGCACCACCAGCTGGATGCTCTAAGGAACTAAGATACAGATTTTTACTGCTTAAAACTGGAAATACTGGCAAAGTGATCTTGTGCCTTATGGTCCTGTACACTATTTTGTCTTGCTGATAAAGTGTAAATACCTGGTACCTTCTGCACAAGAGGACGACCCTGCTGAATTTAATTTGTTGTGTCAAGTGGCAGTCATGTAAAATCTTGGATATACCAAAGGATGCCCATCTGTATCTTGTGTGCCTCTTGTGAGATTTCATGCCAGTGGATACAATATATACCAGGGTCCCTCATGGAAAGGTATTGTCCATCTCACCTGCCCCCTCACCCCTGTGGGTGCAAGTGGTGCAGAAGGAGCTTGGTCTCATTGCTTCCAGCCATACCACTATGTTCTGGGCAAGCGGCCGAGCACTGTGTGTCAGGGCAGTTGCTCCAGTGTCGAGAACATGTCACTTGGGCAGATTGCTGTAGCACGTTGGTGTTCCCTGCAGGGCTGTTTCTTGCATCTGAGCTAGTAGAGGGTGCTAACAGTGACAGAGGGGAAGTAAGGGAAAAAGCCTTAGAAATCTAGATATCGCATCACAGGATTTTTTTTGCAAAGCCCATCCTAGTCCAGTTGGAGTCTATGACAAACTTGTACTTTGTTCCTGTCATAAGTACTTGGCATGTGTCACTCCTTAGGAGGAGTACACAATGTAAGCTAAGTAGGAGCAAAACGTATCATTCCATTTTGCTTGCTGGCAGAAAAATCCTGAAAGGATTAAGTTGTGGGTAACAGAATATACTAGAAGTGTGTAGGCTAAGTGATGCAAAAACATTACCACTTAATACAGAGCAGCACACACACATCAATCACTCATCAGGGTTCTGCTGTCTTTATCCCTTTGCCAGGGATGATGAATGGCATGAAAGGAAATAAAAATGACCTCCTGTAGATTCAGAATAGGTGTGGTGGTGGCAGGAGATTGTATCTCCATTCCCAATCCTGGAGGCAAAACTCCTGTGTACAAATGTTCATTTTGTCTGAAACTGGATACTCCTCTCCACTTAAAAGACAAAGTACTTCTGCTACAAGCACAGGAAGGGAAGGGTGAGTAACAGCCAGAGATATGAAGTTTTATGTCCAGCAAGCTCAAAGGCATCATCCCTTCCCCCGGCGACTTTCGGTCTGAGCAGAGTTGGCTCCTAAAGCTTTGCAAAAATCATTTCCCCTTCAAAGACGGATTCCTATGCAATGCATGGTGGAGGAACATACTCCAGCCCTGAGGAAGCAGGTCAAGTGGCACAGTGACAAGGACTGAGGATGGAAAAGGATTAGAGAGGCTGAGTCAGTCATAGTAAGCAATGATTAACTTTGGGGTTCTTTGCTTTTGACATTCAGATCATGTAAAATCATGGGACTACTTCAGTGCCAGTCAGCCCCGTGTCTGGGGCACCATGGACAAAACAATTCATCCCAGCAGAGTAAAAAGCAAAAGTTGACAATGAGTAAAAGGTATTCACAAGAACTTCTGCTTCAATGGAAATATTGCTATACCTGTAAACAAACAAACTATAAAATTTGGCACAAGAGGGGCCCAGGACTGGAACAGCAGGAATGTTGCAGATCAAGATTAATGTGCATTGGCAGAGCTACGCAGAGAAACATGGACGGCACCTGTCTCCACGGTGCCTGTCTTGAGCTAATGACGTTAATCTCCTGGTTTCATAACCACGGTATTCAAACCTACATTTTAAAACAATACCTTGTAGATTGTAATGTAAACTATTTTGAGGGAAATTTTGCTGAGAAGAAAAAACATGCATACGTGTAACAAGCCAGTGGAATAAGAAAGTAATACGTATCTATAAATGTGTTGATAGATCTTACCTATTCTTAGGAATACATACACATGCATGTCTGTGTGTGTAAAACTATATATATTCCATACATGTTGATAACAAGATAAGCACCAAAAAGTGTGGCAAGAGAGATGAGGATCTTTTACAATCCCAGTCACCTGAGGTGCTGCATAGTTCCTCTCAGAAATCCTTGTCACCTTCTACTAAAATCCCAGAATGTCCTGCAGCCTGAATTTAAGACAGAAATTCCTAGCCTGGGTGGGATGCTGGAGAATCTGAAGTTTTGCTTACAAATATCAATAGGCAGCTGATTAGTTAGATGCCATTACGTTATTTAACTATCCTTAAATAACTATTACGCTATTTCAGCCACTAATCCTTTCTGAGAAAGACAAGTAAGAAGAAAGCCTTAATTGGGTGACCATTACATGAGTACTATACTTTCTTTAGGACTGAATGTACTGCAGGTTTTGCTATGAGGTATTCTTTCCTGAAATATTCATCACTAAGCTCTAACTCTATTAATGTCAAAACTCCTACTAATTTTAGTGGGTCTAGGAATAAACTTTCTTTTTTCGCCAGCTAAGAACAATTCCCTCAAAAAGATACAGGAGAGAGTCGATACAGGATTTTGTAGCCATGTCTCAAGTCAAGGTAAAACTGTATTTTTACATTGCTTTTGCATGTTTTGACTTGAAGACAGTAATGAATATTTACAAACATACCAGCTCTCAAATGCCACTGAACTCCTTCTTATGTAAAATATATTCTGAGATAAACAGTACCTTTAACTTTGGGAAGGGTATGTCAAGACTGAAAATTTTTCAATGTTTTTCTTTCCTTTTAAAACCCATTCAGAAAATTCCTGGACAAAACATCAGTGATAATTTAGCTTATTTAGACATAATGGGCTCAGTATACACTGTAGTGAGAAAAGCAGAACAGTCTATCATTGAAAGATCATATTAGATATTGTACATATTTTTAGAATACACGTGTAAAAGCTGAAATAATTTTACAGATAATAGGAGGTTCCTACTTTTGCTGTTCTCTCTCAGGAAAACAACAGATGTGCAACTGCTTTAAAAACAGTGGACATGCCGTGTCCTAGTACGCCAGAGGAGTGTCCTCAACCCAGTGACACCCACTAGATGGGGATATTTCCATAGTACACTCCTGGATGGCGCTGGCCTCCCCAGCAGTGTTCATCCAGTGCGTCATGACTGTACCAACACCAGCTCATATTCATATTTCAGATTCTCGAGTTTTGGATAGGATGAGAGTTAACTTGTTATAAATATTATTTTAGAACAGTAACGTGCAGTTCGGGACAGCCTGGGGAGATTTTCTCTTGAAAGAGCAACAAATCCAAATAACTTTTTTACATCAGAAAGAACATATGCACTTGTGCCTGTGTGCACACACACACACAAACACACACATACTTTCACACATAGATGTATTCAAGAGCTTAAATGGAGCACCGGTCCTACCACTTCTTAGTTGGAGTAGGTACTTCTATAGTCTTTTAGCAGTTACGCAACTCAGACCTGCAAGACTTTGGGCGCAGACTAATTTTTCAATGGCCCTCATGCATTTGGTAGTAGTTAAACTCAGTTACAATTTTAAAAAATATTTCAAGTTTGCTAGAAAATCAGATACTGATTTCATATATGCACGTGCTTATCTGTATTTGGTGTGCAAAATGACTACGCAATGAATGAGACATCCAGTGTATTAAACAGTAATCAATTACAGTGAAAAAGGCACCAGAATGCATTAATGCTGTTTGCTTTTAGTAATTTCAATGATCTGATTTTCCAGGACTCCTTAATACAGGCCACAAAGATCAACTAACCATGGTGACTAACCAGCCACAAGAAGCCTGGCTTTTCCTGTCTGGTACTCCTAGTTCTTTGAAAAGCACTATTCACCCCTAGTTTAAATCTTCCATGGTTCACTTTCTTCTGTATGTGTTCAACCAAGGCTGATTTGACTATGTTCAAGATTCTTTTCAGTGGCCCAGTTTTTTGTTCAGTCTGTAAGAATCTGGTCAGTACTTCCTATGCAACGGGGTCTACAAAGAATAAGGAGTTACAGAAATGCTGAGCGTTATGAGGACCTATTTTATGCATAGGTGTTAACTTCAGAACTGGAAATACCCCTTATTTTCACCTTATGTTGCACAGGTTTGGAGAGCTTTGGGGATCTGCTAGATCCACTCCCTTTCTGTTTGCAAGAACACCACATGATTTTGAAAGATGTAGAATCGCAGAATCATAGAATGGTTAGAATTGGAAGGCAACTTAAAGATCATCTAGTTCCAACTCCCCTGCCATGGGCAGGGACACCTCCCACTAGACCAGGTTGCTCAAAGCCCCATCCAAGCTGGCCTGGAACACTTCCAGGGATGGGGCATCCACAACTGCTCTGGGCAACCTGTGCCCGTGGCTCCCCACCCTCAGAGTAAAGAATTTCTTCCTGATATATGATCTAAATCTACCCTCTTTCAGTTTAAAACCATTACCCCACATCCTATCGTTACACTCCCTGATAAAGAGTCCTTCCCCATCTTTCCTATAGGCCCCCTTTAAGTACTGGAAGGCTGCTATAAGGTCTCCCCAGAGCCTTCTCTTCTCCAGGCTGAACAACCCCAACTCTCTCAGCATGTCCTCATAGGAGAGGTGCTCCAGCCCTCTGATCATCTTCATGGCCTTCCTCTGGACTCACACCAACAGGTCCATGACCTTTTTATGTCAGGGGCCCCAGAGCTGGATGCAGTACTCCAGGTGGGGTCTCACAAGAGCAGAATCACCTTCCTTGACATGTTGGCCACACTTGTTTTGACACAGCCCAGGATGCAGTTGGCTTTCTGGGCTGCAAGCACACATTGCTGGCTCACGTTGAGCTTTTCATCAACCAACACCCCCAAGTCCTTCTCCTCAAGACTGCTCTCAACAAGTTCTCCACCCAGCCTGTATCTGTGCTTGGGATTTCTGTGTTCTTGTACCAGTATTTCATCTGTGGTCTTCCCACCTCTCAACCACTCTGTGTTCCTAATGTATCATATGAAAAATAACTGAAAGACTAGTTGTTTGGAATTTTTTGAAATCACTTACAATTAAAATGGTCTTTCTGTGAATGGCAGGGAAACCAGGTCCTATATGAACTCCACAGGTCCTGTACGAACTTCATATACGCCACAGCACAAAACAGATTCCAGAGACCTAGGAAATCATCACACATACCACTGAGCTGAATCACTGTATAAATGTTATCTTAACTATTCTCTTACCCGTACAAGCTGGATAAGAGCACAGGAACCCACACCTCACTATCAACTGGGCCACACTGCTATTTTTTTTATCTCACCCCTTTTCCATTGCACTGATAACTGTGGATTTTTGCCAGCTGCAAGTAGTTCTTGGCTGGCATTTGAGAAATAACTTGGCTGGTGGCTGGGAAAAGTATGTAGGGATGATCCACCAGAACAGATTAACTCCTTGATCTGTGTTAAATTTCTTTGACACAGCTAGCTTTCCTTTAAGTATTAGGTGCTACTCAAATTCTCTGAAGTGCCTTCCTTTCTCCCTCTCCTAATTTGTTTATTCAGAAGTGTTTCAAATGGCAAATTAGAGGCATGCATTAAACTACAGTGTATAATGTGGAAAAAACAACTTATGGCCCCATCTCATTACTTATACAGACCACGAGTAAGGAAACTGGCAATTTATCCACAGCCTGAAGTTTTCCTGAAATAAACCATCAGTCAGTAGTTGATACATGCTTACTTCTGGACAACTTTCCAGCATCAGCAATATAACCCAGTGGAACTGCCAGAAAGAGTTGTCCAAGACAAGCTAAATCAAGTTTTTATTATAAGGCAAGATGCTCTTTGTAAAATCATGTTTTCAGAGAAGTGTTTGACCAGTCTCTTTGTTTATCAGCAAACAGATACTTCTTCAAACTGTAACATTGCTTTAACTTAAAAAAATACTAGTGCATTCAAAGTGTTGTGGGGAATATCTTACATCTCAGATTGAATACACACCATTGCAAGAAAACAATCAGAAACTCCATTTAAGAAGTTGTTCTTGATACTTACATGGTGCTACATGTCCTTTAACAAATGCCTGAATTATCTTCATGCATGTGTAATGTTGGTATCCTTTCTCAAATATATAGAGTGAAAGCCTTCCAAAGACAGAAATACCACTGGTGAAAGCTTGCTATGAAGTAGGTAGACAGTATTAGATATAAACAACAAATATTTTTTGTACTCTAAACCACAACATTATAATCACAGTCCAGCAGCTGTGACTGAAGGAAAACTATGTTCATGGTTAGCAGCATGGGAGAGGAAGGATGGTAGTACCAGGGACACAGTTCAGCAGTCTTTACATTAAAGCAATGATGAGCATACGCATGATGCAGACTCACAGGTGCCATGCAGTCCTCAGAGACATGCTTAGCCATCAGGGGGCTCAGCCTTGCAGTTTGACGGAGGTTACAGAATCACTTAGATTAAAAACCACTTTTGTTTTCCAGTCCTGTAGAGCTGAAAAGAGAGTGATGCACAGGCAGTTGAGAAGCTAGCCCAAACGAACATATGAAATTATACAGAGACAACATTAAATACAGTAATCTCTAATGATTTATTTTTTAACTCTCACTGCCATTTGCAACAAAATATTAGTCACTAGAAAATGCTTTTGTAACAGTTTTGTTGTGTTCCACACTGCAATTTCGACCCTCTCTTTTTATAAAAATGTTAGCAGTATCGTGGTTTATGTTGTTCAACAGCAATCCTCATTTTCACAGTTACTTATCACACAAACACATCTTTATGCTTCCACATCATTCCCACCACGGGGGGTGAAACGGTTTTAATCAAACAAGCGCAGAGCCTACCACAACTGTTTTGACTGTCATTTAAAAGCCAACCTCACCAGCTGAATAGCTGTAGAGATACTGATCATATCAGATCAGTCAGACCCAGTTCTGACCCAGGCTTAGGTCCAGGAATGAGCTCAGTGTCCTCCACTGATCAGCCTTCAATGCACCCGTCCTACCCTCATTTCAGACACAGCTGTCCATGCCAGCCTGAGCCCTGAAAAGGAATCTGAAAAGAAACAAGAAGGAGGCTGCAATTGAAATCAGCACCAAGAGTTTGCATGTTTCTTAATTTTCACGTCAGCTTCAGAATATCTCAAATAAAGAACTGGATGCCACACCAGTGAAAATTAATTAATTAGGGGAGTAGTGTAGGTATGCTACCCTAATGTTATGGCTTCTAGTTTAATGGCATGCTTTTTGTGTCTAACCACAGGCTCCAAATGGAGCAGCCAAGAGAAAGAAATGAGATTTATTCAACACAAGCACATACAGGAATGAGGAGCACAATCCATTGAAACATCTGTATGTAGGAGCTGGCAAAAAAAGTATAGTGGTAAATGCTAAAAAAAAAAAAAAACAGAATGGATTAAATAACATAGCTGCAAAAATAGATAACTTACAGTGAAATCCTTTTCCTTCAAAGGCTGATACAGATGCATGTGGATGCAGCAAATACATACAAATCCACCCACTTGTGTGCGTTATGCTGTAAAGAAACATATGCATGTTAAAAAGTCATAGGAAAACCTGTGCTTTGCGTCATGTGTAAATTAAAACATTGAGATAAAAGGCTTCTTAACAAGTCTTTTGCCCTAAATGATGGCAATATTGTAGCCTTCTGGGAAACGAGAAACAATATGTGTCTGTTCCTTGCCACATCTGTGTCACATATATATCATAGAAGGGATGAAGCGTATCACATGATTAGAAACTGTGCTTTGCTTTTGCAGGACTTGGCAGATCAATAACATTGTGAAAATATTTGTCTCACTGGAGGCTTGGGAGCAGTCAATCAGAGATATAAGAAAGGATGCGGTCTTGTGAAAGATAGAAGCTGAAGTATAAATGCTTTATTCCAGCTAAGTAACGGTGACATCTTCCTAGTCAGCTCCTGGCCACACGGCTGCCTGCCTTAAGCTGTGTGAGTCTAGAAAAAAAGTGAAAACTCAACTCTCAAATCACAAGGCGGTTGCCTTGAAATATGTAAGGATATAAAAATCATTATTGTAAACCAGAGCAAGATTGTTTGCATACTCAGTGGACTCTTTGTTCCGATAAGGAGAAAACTGAGACTTCTTCCTGGGGTATTTGCTTTATTAATTGTTTACTTCAATAAGTACCTACAGCAAGATGTGTTTTCGTGACACAAATAAAATAGAATTATCAAGTGATATGGTCCAGTTTAAAGGCTATCAAAACCCAAATAAATCAACCCTCTTTTTGTTTCCTTCCACAATTTTGTTCCAGAGTAGAGATGTTAACAGAAATAGTTCTAAACACCAAATAGAATTAACCCAAGTTCCCTCACGGTTTGTTACTGCACTGCAGGAATTGTTTTCTGCCATTGCTACCTTACGGGTCCATCAGCTTGTGGGGATCTGTGGAGCTGTCAGCCCCCTTTGCAGATGCTAAACTCCTTGTTGTCCCAGGACAGGCTTTGCACAGTCATTAGTCTACACTGCAACTGGAAGGGCAATTAAAACCTGAAGCATTCATTGTAGCTAGTAAAAAACACATTGTAGTAAATGCAAAGGTTCAAGATAAGTGTAGGAAAGTGTTCTGTCAACAGATGAAGCTGCATTAAAACAGAAATCACCTTTTAATATGCTGGGGTATAATAGTGAAAAGGTTCTGTAACATATGCCCTTTCAACATTCATCAGTGCCATTGGCAGGTGCCATTAGGAGCCACTGTTCCCAACAGGAACATCCGACATAGTGCATGTGTGAAATGACACACCAAAAGAAGTAGAGACGTAAAGAGAACAAAGCAGTTACTTTAATTCATTATTTATCATAAGACACATAAAGAATTCTTAGGATATTTACTACTCATATTCATTTTATTGAAGGACTAATAAACTTATTAATGTGCTCTCAGCACATACATACACACAAACACGGACACTTGCATGCATGCATACATATATACATAAATGTATATCTACTCTTTCACCCCAAGAATTGCAGTTCTATATTCGTTGTTGTCCAGCAATCCTTGCAAGGTAAGAAGAATCATGTAATCACGGAATTTTCAGAGTTGGAAGGGACCTCTAGAGATCACCTAGTCCAACTCCCCTGCTAAAGCAGGATTGCCTAGAGCACATTACTCAGGACTGCATCCAGGTGGGTCTTAAAAATCTCCAGAGAAGGGGACTCCACGACCTCCCTGGGCAGCCTATTCCAGTGCTCTGTCACCCTAACCGTAAAGAAGTTTTTCCTTGTGTTTGAACAGAACTTCCTATGTTCTGACTTGTGCCCATTGCCCCTTGTCCTGTCACTGGGAACCACTGAAAAGAGTCTGGCTCCATCCTCCTTCAACCCACCCTTTAGATATTTATAAGCAATAATAAAGTCTCCCCTCAGCCTTCTCTNCAGGGTAGAGGGGGAGAATGACCTCCCTCAACCTACTGGCCACAGTCTCCCCTATGCAGCCCAGGATTCCATTGGCCTTCCTGGCAACAAGGGCACATTGCTGTCTCATGGATAATTTACTATCTACCAGAACCCCCAGATCCTTCTCCTCAAAACTGCTTTCCAGTCGGTCCACCCCTAAACTGTATTGGTGCCTAGCATTCTTCCTCCCCAGGTGCAGGACCCTACACTTGCTCTTGTTGAACCTTATTAGGTTTCTCTCTGCCCAGCTCTCCAGCCTGTCCAGGTCACGCTGGATGGCAGCGCGGCCCTCTGGAGTGTCAGCCACCCCTCCCAGTTTGGTATCATCAGCGAACTTGCTGAGGATACACTCTGTCCCCTCATCCAGGTCATTGATGAATATATTGAACAAGATTGGGCCGAGTATTGACCCCTGGGGGACACCACTGGTTACAGGCCTCCAACTTGACACTGCTCCATTAATCACAACCCTCTGAGTTCTGTCACACAGCCAGCTAAGAAAGTTAGCTAATAATCCTGTATGTTCTTTGTTTTTCAGTCAAGAGCAGAAACCTGCTAAATTAGTAATCAGAGGGGGCAGCATACTAAAATCAGTTGAAAAATACAGCCTACAGATTGATTAGTTGAAAAAATTACACTTAAATACCTTAAAACGCATGCAAACTTTGGAAGTGAATGTCATTTCCATTATGAAATGATATTGTAACTGAAAAGAACAATATTACCTAAACAAAAGAGAAGCAGGAATACATTTTATTAAAACAAAAGTTATCAAAATTTAAATACAGCAGGAAAATATGACTTCAAAGTCCGATCTCAAAACCCCAGGGACCAGGAAGGAAGGAAACTGCAAGCCGATTTTTAGGCAAGTCTGATACAGAAGGCCAACTCTAGACCTGCTGACTAATGTCAGCAGAGATCTTCCCTGGGGGCAGCCATAACATGATGCCAAGGGAATAAAAGCAGAGACTTGCACAGGTGTACCAGGGTGAGCACAATAAAGGAAGCTTTGAAAAAAGATAATGGTCTCTCCCTTACTCAACCTGGCTCCTAGGTTCTAGGCTGTCCCTTTGACCACAGGGAGAAGGGTATAACCCAAAAGAATTCAGAAATCATGTGAAATCTGGCCTCTACCAGATTGCATGGCATTGCCCTAAAGAAGTTTTCAACAACCCTGTCAGTACAAGGGTTGTCTTCTAACCTCAAATTAGGACACACAAAGCAAAGATCCTCAGCAAGTTATATTCTCCATAAGCGACAAGGATATAACCTGTAGCATATTCACAGAAAGACGCTCAAAGGTGCTGAAATAAAAAGTATGCTCTTAGAAGACTAACACACTTCCAAAAGCTGGAGAAGTCACATTATTCAAAAATTGAAGGACTTCCTGGGTGAAAATAATGTGGTTTGAGTCACTGGCCCAGTAAATGATTCACTCATCCTGGGCAAACTCACAATGCAGATGAGTTCTTCATTGCACTGTCTCCATGCAGACATCTCATATCCGCTCTGCACCCGTTATCTCATCTCATTAGAGCATGATCTGGAAAGTTACCACGACTTGTTTTGCTGCAGGCTGACAACCATGTTGATTCATCACTTTATTTTAAAATATGACTGACTGTTGTACGTCTGTGTTCAAATCAGTCATTGATTGCCTGGCTCTGTCAGACACACCATTAATGTTGCCTTAGTGCCCCCAGATTCTGTCTTCGTTACTTTGCACAAATGGTAACTTCGTTTATCTATTCATTCATTTTGGGCAAATTATGGGTGTTTCTTCCTCTCTCGCATGGCATCCTGTTAAAGCGAGCATTGTTAATGCTCTTGAGAAGTTCTTGATGAATTTTAGTTGAAATCAGTATATTGTCTTCTTTCAATAATTGCTTTCTTTCCACAACTTGTACTTTTAATTCCAGTTGTTCCCTCTGGCTAACAAACATGTTGCTTTTCTCCAGGTGTTGAGATTTTATTGTTTTTCACTTGTTTAAAGCTTAGTCACATCATCCATCTTTTATTCTTTCTGACAGCCTGTTTCTAAATGATGAATTTGGTGACACAATGTAAAATTCTTCCAACAATTATTCTTTTTCCTATCTTTGCACAGTATAAGACCAGCAACAGGAATATATCTTCAGGGTTTGCAGCTTCCTGGCAAGTCATATTTTTGTAACTTTCAGACTAAGTATGAAAGCTAAATGCTTGTCAATAACACTTTTTAACAGCCTGTGATCCTCTTCAACTGTTGCTGTGCAGCCACACATCCACTGATAACATTTATGGCACCTGGCAACAATGGCAAATCACTCCTCTATTCGAGTGCTTTGGCATCACCACTCTGCCACTCCTTCCAGCTGCAGTGTTGCACCATCTGCTGTTTGTAAAGCATCTCCTTTTAGTGCTTATTTGTAGTTTCTGAATATCGGTTTTAACAGCATTTTATGGACAATAACAACATTTGTGTTCTGGGAGGTCTTGTCCCAGTTGCTTTCATGGCACCACTTGCTGTTTATTTTCACAGTTCTTGCAGCAACGAAGCAATTCTTGTTGCCATAGCTATCTATATACCACTCTTCTGGCACATTTTACCTCTCCTTTGGGTCATTTGGGACGTTAATGTCACCTAGATTTTATTTTGCATGGGGCTGACAGCTCCTCTTCCTAAAATGTTTCCACAAAAATTTATTTGCACTCCACAGTACCACGCTGGCCCACTTGCATTTAAGTACTTGAAAATAACTTGCAAAACAAAGTACTTGGTGTAATTTTTGTGTTTGGTCATTACCTCTGCTCCCAGGTCCTTCCTGATAAGAAAGGATTCAGGCCTCCGTCAAAAGCAGAATCCTCCCTTGTATTGAAGTACGCAGGAGTATTTGACTTTTTAAAAATCAAGATGCTTATTAAAACCTTTCCATGTAGATGACCAGTCCCAATTCTGTTATTTTAGTAGGTTTATGTTTTATTATGTAACCAATAAAAATTCAGTTTCAAAATCTGCAAGAGATATCGCAGTCCATTACTTTAATTTTTAAAATAATCTGAATTTAAAAGAAAACTGTTTAAAAAATATTTTCTGTGCATAATGATTTTGTATTAAAGATAAATAATAATAATAACAGCCCCAATAGATTGCATATAATGTGAATTTACAGAGAGATATGCAGTAATATTCTTTCAAATTATATTCCATATGGATTATGAACTTTGCCCTTCGTATTTCAAAAGGAATTAAAGTAAGTGTCTTGCCAGAAGAATAATGGAAAAAAAGCTAGAAAATAGCAGCTGAATACACATTCAAGACAGCATGCTGGTTTGAGTTCTTTTATCTTGTCTCAGAAATTACATTTCAGAGTATTTATGAGAGTGTTGCCAGCTCCTACAATTATTGGTTGCTGGTTTTGCAAGGGGATTGGAGCCAGTGATGCCAGAACTGATGCCTTCTCCCAAATGTCACTTTTTAGTGGCATCTCAGTCAGATGTTTCCCATGCTTGGGGATGAGCAGCAACTGAAATGCTGCAGGAGAGAGTCAGGGCAGCAGGCAAGTGGAGGGTGCAGTAGGAGATGCAGAGAGGGATACAGGGAGAGTGTCTCCCAAATCTTAATGGTCTGTGAGGTAGATATCAGTGTCCACCACCTTTCCCTATGCCATTCCTGTGTCCTCAAATGTATGTGAGAACTCGAGTCACCGGTGATCATTTCTCATCAGAAAAGGAAAATTGCAAGAGAAATTGAGTGAACTGGTTTCCACAGAGGAAGTCTTGCTCTGTTGGCTTCAACAAGGACCTTGAAAAGCAGATGATGTGGGGAAATACCATGCTAAAGTAAAAAAAAACATACCCGTGAAAAAAATGGATCATATAATGATTTACAAATTCAAGTCAGACAAGATGAAGGGACCACCTATTTTTTCTTAATGAAATACATTTCTTTGTTCTGAATTATTCGATGGCTTATTCTTATTATGGTACTTTAACAAGGACCATATGCAAGTTAAATATCAGTGTACCAATGACTTTGTACTTGCACTAGCAACTTTGAAAATAGATACACAGTCAGCTGAGAATACTGGCTATTCCTGCATTGAGCAAATGGATTAGAGCATCTTTAATTTATGAATTTTAAAAGTCAGATCTTTCCAAATGAAGGATTCGTATGTTTTTGTAGCCTCAAGGAAGCAGCCAGCTGTGAATGGCTAACCTTTATTGTGGGATTTCTGTTCAATTCTATTTAATACACAAACTTATTCACCATAACAACCAGTAAAAACTGTGTGGCACAAAACAGTAAAAAAAAAAATAAAGGCAGCAATATCCATCCTTGAAGGAATACTAATTCAAGCAAACTTCAATTCCATAATGGAAAGATGTACAAAATACCATAACTCTGAATGGCAGGCAATTTAAAAATCAGAAATATTGGAGCTGTTCCTCTTACATGGATATAAATAATTATAAATGTGCTAAAATCTGTTAAAGTACAATGCCCAATTTTAGCTTAAATTCTGTTCTGTCTTTTGTGAAATAAATAAATCATAATACCCTTTGATGTTAGATACACAGGCACAGGGGAAATACAATATATTTAGAATAGGAAATGGAAAATAAGAATATAGGAATGACTGAATTTCTTTAAAGTTTGACCCCAGTGTTTGCATTTTTCTATATTTTGAAATCACAATGTCATTAAACTAACTTTTGACCATGTACTAAACCAGAAAAATTGAATAACGATGCTCATTTAAAAAGTACTATTTAGAGAGAGTGGAAATCTGGCAGAGAAAGGCTATATATGCTATAGAAGACAAATTGCCTTGTTAGGTCTTAATCAATTATACCTGATGTTTTTCATGATGTTTTAATACACAGTTTTGTATTTTTCCTGACTTCATAAATGTTTAAGACATGTCTAAACACCATCTAGCATAACACTGACATTGACTAAATCTACAAGAGGAAAGATTGAATTGCTTGTACGATTAGGCAAATCCTTAGATAACCTACTGGCTAGTGAATCATCTATGAAATTGTTGCTTCCAAGCTGTGAACTTCATGTGTATTTTGTCATTGCTTACTTGCTTATCATTTTGAGAAAGGCTTGAGGAATAAATGGTTGTGTAACCTTTGGGGAATTTCTTGAATGCCTAGAATCTGCAAAGATTGGAGTGGATGGCTGATACATGATCTATAATGTTTCCTAACACAACTATTATCTTTGCGGGTTTTGGTAGCAACAAGTGCAATTTATAGCTTAGAAGAGGAGAAAACTGGCCAATGTATGACACATTCTTGGCCAAGGAATGAAAAAAAATTTATCCTCATACACAACCAAAGCATTTTACGCATTAGATTCCCTATGTTTTGTTACAAAAAGAGGCAAGCAAACACTTTTTTCCTCAAATTAAATGTTTCTTTTTGTGTATTACATGTATGATAAAAGTTCTCCATTTCTCACTGTGCATTTGGTTCTTTCTTCTCCTACGTCCTTTATTCCATGCAAGCACATCTTCTATTTTCATTCTCCTTTAAACTAGCTTCAAGTTTCCCTTCCTTTCCCCAGTCATTTACTTTTCTAAACTACCTTTTTTTGTTTCCCTGCTAAAGCTTCACTGTTTTGCCCATGTGACTTTCTTTCACACAGTCACTCCCAAGCGCTTTTTCTCTGCAGCTCTTCCTTCACACTGCTTCTATCTTCCCATGTCCCAAGCCAGTCTTCTCATTATCACTTCAAAAAACCTCCCTAGTGCTCTAGGGGTTAACTTTTTAATTCTCCTTGTATGAGTTCCTGTCTACCTTACTTCAACCCATTTCATCTGTTACTATATTTGGTTCCTTCTTTTGCAGGCACCCTCTTCGTGAGTTACTGTTGGCCTGATTTCACAGCAGCTCTTTGTCCATTTCTTGATTCTTTTGTCCCAGCTCTCACATATATACGTTATGTTTTCCTATAGTACAATTTCAAGAAGCAGAATAGGGGGACTGGAGCTAGGAGATTAGATCTGTACCAAGACTTAGGTCATACCTAACTTCACATTACGAAGTGCTGAAGGTAACAGGACTGGTCACCAAGTAATGCCATGGAATAGACTAAAAAATTTGACTGTAGGATGGCTTCGCTCTACACATATCACCTCTAAGCAAAAGGGGAACTGCTTCCCTGTGTTATCCAGGCAATACGATTCAACAGTGTCCTGGAAGGATGCCCTCCGACCATGAAAGAATGTCTTTATATTTGTTGATACCCAATCTTCTGGCTTTTTGGAACTGGTATCACAAAGCTATCAACTATCTATCTGCAACAAACTCAGTGGAGACATTGATTCATTTCACGTGAATCACTAAAAACTTTCAACCATTACTTACTGATCAGAAATACACCCTAAAACAGATCGGGAGATAGGCGTTCTGTATTTCGCTCTCAATTTTCTTCACCACCAAGTCTTACAAACATGAAATAGTATAACTGTCCTCATAAGAGTGTTTGTAGCTATGGACTGACAGTTGACACTCTCCCCCCTCGCCAACAAAAGCACACTTCTGTAAAAAGAATTTACATTTCCATTTATCAGACAATATTGCACTTCCTGGATAATTAGAATTATTTGGCATGCAGAAGTTTTAAAGTGTGATTTGATTCTATAGAATCAGAGAATTGTAGAATCATTTAGTCAGAAAAGACCTTTAAGATCATTGAGTTCAACCATAAACCTAACACTGCCAAGTCCACCACTAAACCATGTCCCTAAGTGCCACGTCTACACGTCTGAATGCACATACAGCAGCAAAAAGATTTCCATCCACTGCCATGGACTTATGCATTACAAATAGAAATAAATACTTTCTTAGAACTTTCAGAACCTTATTGACACTGATCATTATTTTTAAATGGAGCCAATGGCTTTGAGTGGCATTTAAAGTGCCTAGGACATGGACTATAATATAGCCGTTTACCTACGTATGTAATTTGCCCTTGTGATTGTATAAAAGAGTCCTTACCAAGCAAATTCAATATGCTGTATTTCTGTGGTCTGGAAAGCAGATACAGTTTAGAGGTTTCATCTGGTTTCTTGTTGTCACAGCTCTAATATTGTTTAGTAGGTGACTGACTGCTCCATCAGCTCTGGTCACGAGTAACTAAGACAATACAAGGCACACCAAAAAAATAGGCATTGGTGATTAGTTAGGTCTTCACCAGTTAAAACCTGGAGTACCTTTAAAGAAAAATACAGTCCATAAAGCAATAAAAGTGAGATCAAAGCATGTTCATATTTCAAATGCATAGCTGCTATCTTGCTAAATAATGTGCCATTAAAACTGAGCAATATTTGTATTTGCATAATTCTGTTTTTCCTGAATAAAGTACAGCTGCCACATGATGACTGTGTTTGAAGACTGTCAAGGATTTACTGTGTACTGATAGGTCAGTATTTCCTAAGTCCTTTGCATATGATAATCTAACTTCTAGAAAATTATATCATCATCCATGAGAAGGCCAAAAGGAGATAATAGAGCTCCACTCTAAACTCTGCAGCTGTGAAGATAAAAAATCCAAGTCCCTTTCTTCTTCAAGAAAATAAAATTAAGCAAACCACAAATCTCTTTGTCAATCTGTTAAATAAAGGCCCACAAGGTGTTCATCTACACCTGAACATTACTCTGGTTCTGACAAAGCGGGAAGTTAAGTACAATAACTGTTCCTAATCACATCTATGCATGATAATCTTGCATTTTTTAAACAAGGTCTTACTGTCTTGCTACTTTGTGATTTAATCAACTTTCAGAGCAAGTTAAATTGAACTAGAATGAGGCACAGTTATTCTCAAAAAGTATTAAACTGGGAATTTTTCTGGACCCATAATTCTAGGAAAAATCCGTCTGTTGATATTCCTCTCATTGCAGCCAGGTTTCTCCCAAACATTGTTAGCATTTCAGTGTTCTTAACACCTATATACTTGAACAAGACCTGACAAAACCACAATCATGAAGTGATTCTGATCTAATTGCTTTGAAATCCCTAATCCTTTCCTAAATCTTTCCTAAAGCTCCTAGATGTCAGATTGAGCCTAAAAATGTTATATATGTCTAACATATAAAAATGGTCAGAAAGTTAAACACTGAGCTGACCCAGCAAAATAACTGTGGTTTTTTATACTTACAGTTATTCAGTCCTGACATTTACAAGTTTCCATACTGTAAAACCTCATGTGAGTAGAAAAATATTTTTACTACAACTCAGAGCTTTGTAAATCCAAGCAATCTCATAAAACCACTGACCAGTAAAAGGAGTAGACAATCAGTACTGTTATCACATCTTGATCTGTCTGGATAGTGTCTCTCCCATGGAAAACCCCTAATCGATACCGTACTAATAAAGCAATGTTTCACTGGTGAATTAAACTCACTGCTGACATGCTAAACGATATTTTTCAAGGCTGTAGCATGGATATATAAATTCACTGTAGACCATAAGCATTAGGTTTGTCACTTTTTGTTATTCCACTTTGTCAGTTAGCTGCACTGAGTTTGACTGGCCCTTGGCTGCTGTCACACCTGGCCTTTCAAGCTGCTGTTAGCAGGGACTCATTGGCACAACACAGTCTCCCGCAGGACATCAGCTACGATCCTCCACTGAACTATGATCCCGTCACTGAACTGGCCAGCTTTCCCAAGAGACTCACACCAAAATCATAACGGGCCACAAATGGGTACTTTGTAGGTGTCCTGCATACTTGGGGAGTAAGGGGAAGGAGCACTGCAGGGAGTAAGGGAAGTAAGGAAATTCGCTCTGCAGGTGACAGGGTCAGCCCAGCAGCAGGGCAATCCCTTGGCAGTATCAGCCTCAGCAGCCCTCCCAGCCTGACTCCAGCCATATGGCACAGCCTCTGCAGGGAAATTCACGTGAACAGCCGAGGCACATGTGGCTTAAAATGGTAGAAACTGCAAACTTCACTGGCGTTAATTCGCTCTCTTAACTCTGCTCTCCCTCTCTCGTGCTCTCCGTTCCCCGTTAGTAGGGAGTTTAGGCTTTCAGTTTCTGGAATTTTTGCCTGCTGGTGATAGATTTTGTCTTTGTTGTACAGTTGTTTGATGTTGTTTATACTTACATACTTTGGAAGGCTGCCTTTTCTTTTCATATTATAGGTTGTACATCAGCCAGACATCTTGCTATTCTTGTTTTCTGCAGCTAACTAATTGATTGATTGTTCGCAGTACAATTCTTGGAAAGGGAAAAGAACTCTATTAATTAATTGGTAAATGAACATGCAAAATAACAGATGTTTGAAACACAGAAAACAGAATATAATATACTGCCTTTAAATGAATAAACAATGCGTGGGAAAAAATAAATCAAACATGCACAACTCCCTACCCTGCTGCTTTGAGGAACATGGTCTTTTGTCTCAAAACTCATCCAACCAGAAGGTGGTTTCTATTCTCCAGAATCACTGATTCAGATGATGTTTGCCTTTGACAAGAATGCGTTCACTATGACGGGACCGTTTTTGCCTCATATCCACCTCAAGGGTCTTGTATTGAGGCTGACTTAAGTCTTAAAATTCTTGTTATGTAATATGTCTGGGATGTGCTTTTCCTAACTATGTTTCCAGCTCAAATTATTCCAGCTTATTATGTCCTTTCTAAATTAACGTCTAAGACTAAATTATATGTTGAAAAAAAGATCATATGTGTTTTTGTGTAACATAGGTTTTTTTGTGTAATACATGTGTTCAGGAAGAGATGTTCTTTAGCTGTGTTAGTTTGTCTTAGAAAAATATCAGCTCTCTGGGTTGCACCTTAGCTATGAAAATCTGTTATAGTCCAAAACATATTCTCTGACATCTTTTATCTAATATAATAAACAAGACTTTGCACCAGTGCAACATAAGAACATAGAACATAGGACATAGTTAATCCTATGTCCTCAGAAGCACGCTTTTAAACAGAAGCACTTTCAATAGAAACATGGATTTCTTCCTGCTTAAAAATGCAGTAGAGATAACCTGATTACAGGTTTTGGTTACATTAAATACAGATGAATTTTTCTCTTTTTTGATTTTTTGTGGTTGTCACTGTTGCTTTAATCATACAAGATAAAAATGGTAGAACAAATGACCAGAAGCGGTGATCAATACTACAAGCTCCTTCTGCTCCTCAGTAATTCTGTTCAAAGACAGAGTGTAAATCCCACGAAAATTATGGGAATTATTCCACTAACCTCAGTGGGAGATAATCTAGGTTTAACATTTTCAGTATAAACAATTGAAGTACCTAAGGCCCTGATCTAGATGTATGTCAATTTAATTATACAAGAGTAGCTATCTTCTGTACTATTGTACACATAGCTATAAAGGTGTAATTTTCTACATGGGCATTCAAATTCTGCTGAAAGAAAAATAAACCAGTAACAGCTCCCATGTTAACTGCATGCTTTGCTATGACTTACCTGTAAATCAAAAAAGGACATGGGTACTAGAATGCAGTACAGACTTGGGGGTTTATAGTAATGTAACCATATCAGAATAAATGTGCACCCCCAAAATTTTCCATGTAGATAAACCCTTTTGCATAGGCACTCAGGACTGTGCCAAGAAGGAGGATAAAAATTAATCATTACAAAACGTAAGTTTTCGGTGCACTAGCATCTATGACAATTTTTCCCTCTGCAACATCCCTATACCCAGCAGATCAAGTGATGCTGAGGGGAAAACCACCCAGCTGCAAATGCTGGGAAGAACCTAATCATGCCAGGAGTCACGTCAGGCTGCTAGCATAGCACCATGCCCTAATGTATATACCTGCCTTTCATTAAGGCTAATGAGCTCAGGCACAACACAGGGTCACTGTGAACTAGACCTGGTTTGTGTCTTGCCGGCTCAACACACAAACAAGGCACAGCACCCCCGTGCCCATGGCTGTCCTTGCAGACACAGTTACAGGTACAGGGGACTTCAGCAGCTCCAGGGCAAAGTGCAAATCTAAGCAGGTGCTTTAAGGTGCTGCAGGTTGAGCTTAGAAGACATCATTTGTCTCACCTGGCTATAAACATAGTCAGTCTAAAGCCTTGTGTGCACAAGGAAATTATTATGAAGTAAACCAAGGTGACAGCGGAAAAACAGAAGAGCTATTCTGCACTGACTTCAGGTGCAGATCTTCCATTCTGGGATATGAGTGCACCCTCACCACTCAGCTCAATCCCCAACCAAAGAAAGCTCACTCAAAGGCGCTAGGAAAATTGAGTTCAAATCTGTCAAAACAGTCAGAGTAACTGCGATTGCAATGTAAGCTTATTCCACAGTACTTGTCCATATTGAAAGATGAACGTAGTCTTAATTCACTGCAACAATACTGAATAAAGCGTATGATGCAGCATCTTGCTAATTGGTCAAACAATGCAAGACTTTGTATCCTGTTAGCCCTGTCATGTCAGGGTTGGCTTTTTTAAACCACATTCATTAAGGGCTTCATGGGAGGGTCTTGCCAGTAAGCCACGATTTGGGACTGTGGCTCTCATCTCACAGCAGGAGAGGGAGACTCTGTAGACCCACCTCTTCTAAAGTATTTAGGCAATTAACACTTACATATGTTTAGATTGTTTGGAAAATTGGTTTGAGGCCCAAGTTTACAAAGGTATTACAAAGAAGTATTTAGCTTCTATTCCATTTCCTTGGGAGCCTGGCGACTGCATACCTTTGGGAATTTGGGCCTCAGGTCTTTTCTTTTAAATGTTTTCATTGTGTCTGATCTAACCTTCAGGTATTCCTCAAAGCTAAGAGAAATAAAATTCTAAATGTTACTTGTGTCACCTGTACATTGTCGACATTACTAAGCTGATTTGAGGCAGTGGATGAACTGGAAAACTAACCATAAAGACAGAGGTGGAAAATAAGAGTATGTTATGTATGTCTAAACATTTCTCTGCTGGTACAGGATTGTTTCATGTGCCATATTTCCTGAAATGTGATGGAACACAGTTAAACTCTTAATTCATTCCAGATAACTCCTAACATTCTTGATTACTTAAATTGTGCAGTATAAGAGGTTTACATTTAAAAAATCAAACTATTGTACCACTAAACTAAGATTTACAGTGTGTCCGGAATGAAACCTTCTGTGGCACTGAACAGAAGTACGATGTGCTGTGGCTGGGAAATTGAAGGAAGGGTTTCCCTCTGGGGACACAGGGAGCCTTCCCATCTCCGCTGCTCTCTACTGCATTTCTGCTAGTATTAAGAGCTGACTGAAGCTGCCTTAGGCTCCCAATAACACTGGATTTTATATTGGTGATTATTTTAATAATGCATTTGCAGGAAATTTTCAGGTCTTAGTTTCTGCAAAAAATACTTTACTCACTATTACCTCTCACCCAGGATCCAAGATAAAACGAGTTGTATAGGTCAGTTCTCTCTTATCACAACAACGTTGCCCCTGAGCAGGGAGCCGACTACAGCAAAAACTGTCCATGAAATTCCTGAGGTGCAGAACGAAGAGGAGAAATAACGTGGAAAATGGAGAAGACGCACACAGATACAAAATGATGATGGTGTCTGAAATTTTTTAGAAGAAAAATTGAAACAATGAGGGAGAGCGGGGTGCTGGCCAGCCAGATGCAGGACGCGTCTCCTCTCACAGACCAAGCTGGTCCTCGGAGATGAAAACATCTTTGGAAAGCAGGAGAGTGGAAAGCAAAATACATAATGGAGACGTCAGTCAGCTCCCACCGTCCTCCTTGCATTAAACCCGTCCAAAAAATCAACAGAAGGAAGGTCTCGGGTCTGAACGGGAAACTCCTACCGCT
>VZSZ01010714.1:342060-358564 GCA_013398815.1 Ibidorhyncha struthersii | reverse complement strand
GCACCCCCTCGGCGGGGCCGATGCGTGCGACAAAGCAAGCCGGCGGCCGGTCCTGCCCGCGCCCGCCCCCCCCGGCCGGTGAGGAGCCGCTGCCCCACGCAAGGAGAGCGGGAAAATCCTTTCAGCCCCGCGTCCACCGCCGCAAGCCCTCCCGCTGCTGCCGCCCTCCTCAGGCGGGGGAGGGCGGGAGGCGTGGGGGGTACCGGCGCGGCCGCCCGTCGCCACGGAGGGTCTCTCCTCTGCTTCTGGCGCTGTTTGTTCCCGCTGAAGGGCTTTCCCGCCCCGCTTCTCGCTACTTCCCGGGCCACCGCTGCGCCCCGCGGCTGCCGCCCGGCCCTGCGGCTCGGCGTTCGCCGGCTGCCGGTGCCGGTGTTGCGGCCGCGCTGGAAAGCCGCCCTCTCGCAGCGGTGCGGGCAGGGAGTGAGGCAGAACCGCAGATGAATAGTCCGTCTGAATCCTAAAGTGAGAAAATTACAGTACGTGGCAAGGGGAGGAGGGACGACAAGACTCTTTATTGTCTTAGTACAGCAGGAGCAAAGACACAAGAGGTTATCCCCAAACCAGCATTCACGGGTATAAGACAGTCCTGAAAACAGGTGTGGAGAGGCGGCTCAGTTTTGATGCAATCCTGTGTCTTCGCCTCAAATTCCTCGCCCAGAATCGCGCAGGACCAGCTTCGAAGCCAGGAACTGAGCCTAGACCCCCGGCCCTTGTCTCCTGTCGCTGTCAGAGACCTCGTTCCTGCATTCCCCTTACTTCTGCGCTTTTTTCCCTTTCATGTTAAGAATCAGCCTTCCAAGTTCTCTTTCCCTCTCATTCTAAAACACAGAGTCTGAAAAAAAAACCTTTTACTGACAGCCCACTGGGGAAACAGACCTTTGTTTACTGTAATTAAGTAATTTCTGAACTTTTGCTGTCATCTGGACAGTTGCTGAAATCTACCTCTGTCACCCACTTCTTTTAGACTGCAAACCCATTGAGGCAAACCATTTTTTTTTAATTATTTGTTACAATGCCAAAAATAATTCTTTGTTATAAATAAGGATGTAGTCAAAATTTCTGCCTGTTTTCCTTATAGTCAGTTCTGGATTGAGGAATGGTCTGTCTACAGCACAAAATGTGGATTGTCTGAGCTGCGTCTTAGCAGATAAGTGCTTTACACTTAAAAAGGTTTGCAGCTGTGGTTTAAGATAAACAGACACACCAGAAAGAGAAATTTTGTCTTGGGAAAAAATGTGTTGTTCAGCCTGGATGAACTTGTGGCCTCCTAGCTCTGTTACAGCAGTTGCAAACAACAAAGTGACACAAGTTATTCAGAGTTTGTGGTGTTTACAAGACTCATGCCCTTTTGCTGAGCTTACTCTGTTTTCTGATTCAGAGAGGACTCCTTTTCTGTGTTGAGCCTTCCTCTGGCAAACAGAGACAGTGGGAACTGAAATAGAGAATGAAATTCTGGATGTGTGAACCCTGATCTGTGGGACTGCTTCTGTTATCATCAAGGGGCTTTGGCAATGTCTCTGTCCTGCCAGAATATTTCCTCTCCTTTGTCGGATGGGAAAGTCTGTCTTAAGCGCTTAGTGGTTTTCTGGGGAAAAAAGAAAGCTGGGCTCTTGACCGGCATCAGCCTGTACAGATGCCAAATTGTAACTAGTCTTCACGCACTTTTTCCTCACAGAGACTGACTTTGGCTTAAACAGTCCAGAGCTCAAGGGTTGAGCTCTCCACTGTTTTTCTGGTCCATTAAAAGAGCTGCTGTGGGCACTGTCTGAAACAGCTGAGCGAGCATTCCCGTATAGGGGGATCTGTACTAACAGCATCACATAATTAAACAGGGTGTTCCTGAGGGCTACACAAGAAGTGTTGCTTGTTCTCTTTTGTGTAATTGTTGCTAATTTTCAGTTGGATTATTTGAATTTGGCAGATGGAAGCTGAAGAGGAAGGGGCAAAAAAGCTGTCGGAAGTAAACTTTGAAAACTTACCTCCCAACTACCATAATGAGTCCAATGTGGAAACCAGAATTGGTAACAAAACTGTTCAGACTCACCAAGAAATTGACAAGGTATGAGAAAAGATGTATAGCAAACTGCTGGTTCTTACACAAGCTTTTCTTCAAAAATAAAAACAGTTTTGCACATTTTGTGGAGAAATAAGATCATGTGGAGCATAAACTTTCCTGATTATAATTACTCTGGGGTTTTGTTGTACCTTATTTGCTTGCCTACTCACTGTGTAGGGGCACATGGCATAAAAGGTTAAGATGAAATAATCATTTATTTTGAAAAAAAGTGCCTGTTAAAAATAGAACACAGGTACAGCTACTGCATGCGTCATAATGGAATGACCATCTGCCATTCAGTTAGCTTCATTACAGTGACATTTTAAATTGATAAGGAGGTAGCCTTGTCGTCTGCTTTTTCCCCTCAGATTAGGATATTGTACAAGTGGCAGCAAAGTGGGAAAAAAAGGAGGGTGTGGGTGTGGGTTAATTATTGCAGAATGTAGGATTGAGAGCAACAAAACACTAAAAAATTTAGTTTGATATTTTGTTCTTCTGCTGTATTAGGTTACAGATAACAAAACTGGATCAACAGTTTTTTCTGAGACAGTTATTACATCTATAAAAGATGGAGAAAACAAAAGAAATCATGTAAGTGAACACATTTTTTTCCTTTTGAAAATTAAACAAATACTTTGGGTTCATCATTTAGAAGAAGGTGATATGGTTCACCTAGCGAAATTTCCAAATGCTTTGAAACACACAAAACCATTATGGGTAAGCAGTCAGAAATGGTTTTGGTTTTTAATTAATATATTTATATTAATAAACATATATAATATCAATACTATCAATACCATTGATATTTATTGTATATTGTAATAATATATTTCAATAACTATTGTATTATAATGTTATTATATTTTATTATGAATTGAAAGCAGAATTTCAATGTTGTGGTTAACTGAGGTGCTTGATATGAATATTCAATTTTGTCTGTCAAATGTGAATATTGTACTTCATTAGCACAGATAGTTACACAGCCCTTTCCAGTGAGTTTGAATAAACCCTTGGTATAACAGTGCTTAATGTATGTCCTCTCTGTGCTTTTGCGTTTGTCGTGGTTTAGGCCGAATTGGCTACTGGGGACGTGGGGGACACCAGATGGGACCAACAGATACTCCCCTCTACCCCTCTTCAAAGAGAGAAGCAGAGGAGGGAAAAAGAGACTTAAGAGTTTAGAAGGAACTAAACTACTTTAATGATCTATTAATAATAAAATAAAAGGAAATAATGAAATATATACAAATCCGTATTAAAAATTTGCTTTATAGACTTCCAACATGAGAAAATAAACCCCAAATTGTCTATCATGAGGAGTCTGTGGAACAATATATGGCTTTATTTGCTTTTCAGCCTAACCTAGTGATGGACAACTGGTTGTGAGATGTCACATTGGGGAGGATGAGAGAGGGGCAGGACAATAAATCCCCCTCACCTTGGGAACTATGGTGTTTAAGGATTCTCAAAGAAGTTTAAAAGATCAATAATATTCCTTACCTGAGTCTTGCAAACACATTTGCTAAACATCAGTAGTCCATGAGAAATTCAGCATGTACCACTACTTAGAACAACTGTTAGGTTTTCTTCAGTTGTAGTCTTACCAAAACGGCCTTTTTTTATGCTCTTAGCAAAGCAGAACTTGCCAGTGTTTCCTGTGATAGCTGGCTTCATCTGACGAACAGTTTGTGGTTTAATTTAGTTTAACATGCCCTGGCTTTTTTAAGAGTAACTTTCTTCCAGTTCTTTCACAGAAGCAGCTCTTGAACTATTTTCTAAAACTTCTAAAAAAGAAAAAATTATGGTGGTAGTTCTTATTTTTAATGGGCATAAAAGCTGAAATTAGTGCATCTTTTCTGCTGTTATCCTCTAAGTTTTCCCTCTTTCAGCTCGTATTTTTATACTGCTATTGAAGTTTGAGAACGGCAAGTAGCAAAATAAAGTTGCTTGTGTATGCTATACTTTTTTTTTTTTTTACTATTTTGCAAAGTATATAGATTAAGTGGTAAGTCAAGGTACAAAAGAAATTGCAACTATTCTAAGCTGCAGATTGATTTTTATACAAAGTGTTAACATATCCCACAATGTTTTTTAATAATGTGATATGTGTAGTGAAGGCAATCCAAATGTTTTTTTCAAGCGAATATAGTCATGATGTTTAAACCCAGTGTACAAAGGCAAACCTTTCAACCTTCTTAGCACTGGGACGGAACACTAGTGTTGTTTCATAATCTATTTGGCTTGCTTGCGGTGTCTAATCATTTTACACAGCTGTAAAAAATATTTCTAGGTTAGTTTTCTCCAATGATCATAGAAAGTTCCTTACAAGCTTCATATCAAGTGACATTATCTGCATTTTCCTTATGGGAGGGTTGCCTCACTTACCAAGCCAGTGCTGCATCCAGAACCAATGCCGTTATTAGTCTTCCAGCTGAAGAAATTGAGGGCTGAATACAAATTTTTGTCAGACTTCATGGTGGCGGTCTTTATTCAGTTATGAAGTAAGCTTAATCAGAACTGATCACATTAACTCCTAATCGTTTACGTCCTCAGGCACTTTCTTCATCAACATCCTTACTGCAGCAGCTGCTGAAACAAAACTACATTTGTTAATGTTTATTTCCCCTCTCGCACTCATTTTGAACTTTCAGCATGCCCATGGTACAAACACCTTATTTAGAGGTTGCCAAGTTAGAGAAAAAGCTAAAGGGGAAAAGCAACAGATGTATTTGCTTGTTATTTAAGGAGAGCAGGCAAACATGCATATATTAATTTGACTAAGAGGTGCCTAACAGAAGTAGATCTGAAAATACTTGAAAACTTCAAACATTAAGGAGGAATATGAGTCACTTAGGGTACTACAAGGGTGAAGAACGATTGTAGGAGTAATGGCATGAGATTGAGAATTGGAAAATTTGAGTTACAGCAAGAAAAACATGCTGCCAAGGAGAAATGTCCTAAGTAGAAGAAAAATTTTGTCCAAATTAAAAAGCACTATTACTTAGATCTGTAAACTTAAAACAAAAGCCTTGGGAAAATGAGTTGCAGCAAACTTTCATTGGCCCCTTAGGTCATTTTTGTATACACAGCTTTTCATAGTTGAAGTGTCATGTGACATTGTGGGATGGACTGGATGATGAAAGCATAAGTCTGCTTCTTCACTGCTTATTTTAAATGTTAGCAACAAAGTAATATATGTATAGGTCTTATATTCTCTTGGCAGTTAAAAATGGAAGCCTTTTGAAATCTGTTTGGAGATTATCTTAGTGGACCTCTAAATACAGCGAGTATATGCTCTTCTGTAATACACATTCTTAATACCCATCAGTGATTCATCCTGCTGTGTAGTATAACGCAACAAGAAGTTTGTATAATTGTAGCTGTAAGTATTGATGGTCATTTGAAAATGGCAATACTGACATTTTGTTCTGGGGATGGAGAATTTGGTAGCAGAGACTGTAGGGAGCCAGCCATTTGGAACAGGACCTCCTTTCTCATGGTACTCCCATAGCCTTCAGATTGGTGCCTCTTTAGGAGAGCACTTTTATTTTCAATCATCTGCCAAGTAAAAGAAATAGGCACAAGCTATCACACAAGCTCAACTTTTGTGCTTGTAGCGAAACTGGGTACTGAAAGCTAAACCTGTTTCATAAGTTTGATTTATAGGCTTAGCTTATAAAAGTTAAGGATTCCCACAGCTCCTGCTCTTTAGGTACAAAATTGGGTGGTAAATATGAGAATTCATCAAACACCTCAGCAAACCACCTGCTCTGAAATGTAAACTCTATATAATTTACCACTGCAGTAATTAGTAATAACTGGAACCCTACAACCCTCAGTTCACATTTATTCTCTGAGCTGAGTTAAAAGCCACTGAAATCACTGAAGGTTTTTTCAGTGACATTTCTGGGCTTTGAGACATGAAGCAAAAGCTTCACAGGTGGGCAAGGATGTGTCTTGTGACGGGGTCTGTGTTGCAGTAATAAATCCGCATACTGGCTGGAATGAAATTCGTCAATGGAGAAGCAGCTTCATGGAAAATAGGTTGTGTCTGCTTTTTAAATCACAGTGTCTGTGCCACCCCTATGTCCTCCTGCAAAAAGGTACAAATACACGTGTATATATAGGGCATACAAATATACACAAGTATATACACATACATATAGTGCTGATACACTATTACAGAAACATGAGGCATAGTCTTCCCCACACATATGCTTTTCCGTCTCAGACAGTATTTCTTGGCTTTGCATCACAAAAGTATTCTCTTTAGATTGTGTTCTTTGTTACTGAATGGCTCACTTGACAGTATTTTGATGGCCAGAAGACTATGAATATTTTAAGTCTCCAGAAGAGAAACTGGGCTGTTTGCCATTTCTGGCAATGCAATCCAGTTCTTCAGAGGTGCTGCATTATTTGGAGGCGCCATTTACATTCCCAGACTAACATTCACTTTCTCAGATGTCAGTGAGGACTGACAGTCACCAGCGTAGATGTCAGGCTTTGATCCAACAGTCTTGTGTCTTTAAAGAGGCCAAATACAGGCAAGAGGTAGCTAGTTGTGCATGTTTTTATGTCTGTGCAGGGTTTTACATCCACTTGCTCCTGGGTTTGAGGCTCAAATATTCTATAATTTACTTCTCCAGGGAACATTAGTTAGCTTGCAAATTAATAGAGTAATTCTAGTAGTAATCTCAAGGTGAAGTAACAGCACTCTTTATTACCATATGAAAACCAAAATGTTTTCTGGCTTGTTGATTAGTCCTATTTCAATTGTGATACATTAGCCTAATGAATGAAAAGCAAGCATGAAAAACAAAAGGAAACAAAGTTGCTACTGGTAAGATTTGCTGCACAAAGATTAGTTGCATTTCTTCTCAGTTGCGTTCAGAGTAGCGTTTTATGTAGACCCCTCTCTTGTAACTCAAAGCTAGTTTTTTTTTCTTGTCTGTATTAATTTGATAAATAAAAATAGCAACAGCTTCTCTTTAGCAAGTTTTTGGTTTTGTTTTGGTTTTGTTTTGATTTTCTCAGAACTTTAATAGAAGTACATCTGTTTGCTTTCAATTCTCTTTCTTGAAAGAGATTTTTAAAGACACTAATATCTGGGGAGGGTGTACCAGGGAACTGGAAGAGTATCATGCATTTCTCATTTGGCTTTGGCATTATAAAAAACATTCCTTTCTTTTGCTTGTCCTTGATGGTAGAGGCTCTTGAGGGCATGACTGTGCCTTCTCATTAATTACACAGTACAGGTCAAAGTTTCTTTGTGGGAGAGTAAGGAGAGGTGCCTTCAGTGGGATTCTGTGCAAGGTGCTTGCTCTTGCTCTGCAAAGGCGGGTGTGTGCCTGTATGCACGCATGTATTTGGCACCCACCTTCTGCAAATACAGCACAGCTGGTTAGTAAGTCGGTTCAAACACTCTCAGGTCCTTAGGAGAGAGGCCCCATGATACCAGGCTTTTAATTCCATGGTTAGGGGATGGTGTTTGTATCCCCGCAGCTCTGGGCAGGGAGGACTATATCACTGTGGAACTGCTTTTACAAGCTGACTCGGGAGGTTTTGGAAGTGACTGTCAGTCATGTCTCTGGTTTACCTGTAGAGATAGAATGGATAGCATCTCCATTATAATGGCTTTATTGAAAGCATTTTCCTGCCTTTATCTTTAGTCTCACAGTAAAACAGTAAAAAGAAAGAAAATAGTAGAAGAATTAAACATTGATCTCTGGGGTTCTATTTCCCTCTTTTCTAGAGAAAAATCTGTTTTAAATGGCTAAGCTGTAGCACTTCATAACCAAGCTTCCACTTCTCTGCAGTTATCCAGAACTGCTGAAGTAATTGCTTGATTCCTATTTCAGCAACTTTTATATGATTTCAGTAAAAACGTTCTCAGCCATATATACTGGAGTTGCTTTCTTTGCGCTTTCATACTGCTCCAGGGAGAGAAGTACCAGTGCTGAAGAGAAAAGGAGCTTTGAAAATTGAGAAGGAAGCATTAATAGAATGGAAATTGCACCTTTTCCATCAGCAGCACTGCAGGAGAGTAGCAGGATGGCAGAAATTTGAACATGCAGCATCTTGTGTTGACTTCTGCTCCCTTTGGCATGCTAGTGTCTCAGGGAAGACACTTGTTTTGGGCATCCCAGTCCTACATTTGGGTCCACTTTTTTTGTTTCATTTTTCACAGAACTTTTAGTCCCTGGTGGCTTGCACTCAACAACCTTAAACAGTAGAAAAAAGTAGACACACTAAGTGTGTAAGCCAAAAATCCCATAATATGTAAATCTGGTAGGTTTTGTATACTTAATAATTTAATTCATTAGCGCTCTTAGTTTTCTTTTCTGTTAACTGTCCAGCCTGCTCTGTTGATGTAACTTTTTACATGAATCATGTCTTGACTAGTACAGTTCTTTTCAAAACACCCCACCCTTTAGCTAGTTCTTAGTGTAGGAGTAGATAAGCAAACTGTACTTCCTAGCTAATGCTCCAGGAGAGAATTAAGAGATCTGAACAAACTGTGTCACTGTTTTTCAAGTTTATATACTACACAGTAACTTGAATAGATTATTACAGTTATAGTATAGGCTAAAGCCTATGGATGAATAGCTTACAGTGGCAATCTGTTAAAAAAGTGAACCATGGTTTCACATGCTGTTGCGCTCTCTTTTGTCACATTCAGCGGATACTTCTTTAAGTAGCACATCTCAAGTGTTTCAAGTCATAGCTTACATTTTAAAACAAAACACATCTTGTAGGCCAGGTTCCCAATCCAACTAAATTCCTGAAGGAAAACCAATAGGTTTTTTTTTTACCTTAGCATGCATTAAAAACTATTGCTTTTCACTAGCAAATCTACCCTCAGGTCTTTCAGTCTCTTGCACAACCTCTCTGAAGCAGTGTGATGTGTGTTTTGCCCTTTCGATGTTTTAATTTTGCTGACCTGTCTGAGGGTAGCAATCTACTCATAGTCTATGCTCACTCTTCTGGAAAAGATACAAAGTAGCCATGCAAACTGAAGGCGGGCCTTGAGCTTTTTGAGCCCAGTTAGTGAAAGAGCATTCTGATAGTGATCTTGAGAGGCCTGAATACCTCTGTTTTGTTTTGAAAGAAGCGAATCCATCCCGCTGCTTGTTTTAGAGAGACAGGGCTCTTCAGCCAGGCAGGGTTCAGACATTCTGAACATTTTACTGAACACCCCTTCTTTTTTTTCCTTTTCTTTTCAGTTTCAGTCTTGGCAGTGTAGAATATGAAGCTGAGGGGAAGGTACAAATAGCTCATGAGGACAAGTAGCTTGTATTTGTTACGGCAGAAACCAATGTGGTTAAGGGCACAAAGGGAAAGAGTATGTAGCCAAAGATGAGAAAAAACTTTGCAGTTAGTATTTTGAATTGTTCTTATTAATCTGGAATACTTTTGGTTATGAATCTTGTTGTAGAGCAAGGGACATACCCTTCTTGTATGAAAGGTGTGATGGAGTGTGTGCATACCCTTGAGTATTCATAAGCAGCTCCATAAGCAGCAAATACTTCTTAGTGATGCAAAAGCTATTAAGAGATTTAATGTAGCTCATGGATGATAGTTATTGTCAGTCACAGTGTATCTCTAAGACCAAAGTTCTTACTGGTGATGTTCGCTGGACTATAGCCAAAAAAATCTAAATGTTATCCTCAATGAATGGAAAGACCTGACATAAGGAGTTTGAAAAAAACTTGTGTCGCCTCTGATCCTACATGAAGAAACTTCTCCAAGGAAGAAGGTGGGAAATCTCTGTAACTGCCAGCTGAGGTGCGTGTCATACAGTTCAGTGTCCACACCTTTATTTGCTGAACTTAGTCCATTCTGAGTTGGCGTGTTATCTAGTGAGAATACTGTGTAGAAAGTTGCAGATCCACACAGAGAATCAGGAAGGGGTAATGTGTACAAACATTAAGATGGTTTTGTAATACTATAGTGCTCCAATGGCCATGATGTGGAGAAAAGTGAGACTGCAGTTTCCATGGACTCAGATATCATGCTTGGTGACCTTGAACAAACAAGCAGGTGTAAACAGCTGCTAGACCTTATCAGAGTGAAGAGAAGCAAGGTGCCTTTTGCTGAGAGGTGAGGCAAACCAGGCAGGTGTTGCAGCTGAAAACACAACCACCGAAGGTCAGAGAACATGGATCATTATCACATTTTTTTGTCTTAAATAGTGGTTTGGATTTACAGGCAAAGAACTGATGCAACAGCAAAGGGGTTACTTGTAAATAAAGGTATCAAATCTTGCTCTCATTTGTATCAGTGGGAGTCTGAAGTAATTCAGATAACTTTAGGAATTACTTTGCTAGTAATGAAAAAAAATATGAAAGAGTGACTAGGATTTCTTTCATATTTCCTATTGGTCTAGCTTAGTCTAAGTTTTTTTCTGTCAAGTTAGGCAAATGAAACTGCGTAGTACTAATTGATATTCTGAAAGTAGCATTCTTCATTAGTAATTCAGGTCTATGTCTGTGTTCAGAATTATTTAAAAATTTGCCAGATTCTTATGTGCTATAATGTATTTCTATTCCAGTTAAACTCCACAGATAAAGAATATTTTTATGCAAAATGAAGTTGGCTGAAGAACTACTTCACCATTTTTATCTATCTATCTGGACTGTTACTCTTTGAGTAACTAAATACTGAAGGGAGAAAGATTTTCTTGGAATAAATTTCTCCTCACCAAAAATAAGCTGTTACTGTAATGCAGTCACAGTGCCAAGAATTCATTCAATGTTCTAGGTGATTGTGTTAGTAAAAGCACAACAGTAAACCAGTAAGTTTATCTCCAGAAGGCTATAAAACACTTTCCCTCAGAGAGTCAGTGCCCACCCACTGCTTCATCAATGTCCATCTGAGAGCCATGCACCACTTCTAAAGCATTCTTGTTAGTTGTGGAAATAAATTCTGAAGCTTCTGTGGGGAGGTATGCATCATGTTCAGTTATCTGGTTCTTCCTTGTTTGCATATTGGTTGGTACAACCCTTCTGCAAACAAGCTGTGGTAAGGGAGTGATGTAAATCAAAGAGCAGCTGTTTACCTTTTCCCTGGTTTTAGTTCAGTCTTCTCACACATAACGTGCTGAATTTAGGCAGCCAAGGCTATCCAAATGTGTTTTACAGATCATGTCTGAGTTGTAGGGAGATATAAAAACACAAATCACCATGAATGCTTTTACTCTCTGCCTCTACTATATTTACTTGTTTATCCTAAGAGAAATTAAATTTTTTTTATCTTCTCTGTAAGGTAACATACAGTCAGGAAAGTGAATCGCGTATGTGGGCTGGTGACAATTCTGTGATCTACTGATGTCTGTTAAGAGATCATAGTATGGACTGTCTTTAGACAGCAGGGAAAGTTCATCAGCAGTGTTTCCTCTGGTCAGACCCATGTAGCAAAATTAATCACATGACAGGAAAAGCTTTAAAGCAAAAGAGAAATTTTTTCCACTGGTTTTGATTAAATGGTTTAATCCATTGGCTCCAGCAGATACTTACTTGAGAGTTTAGCTGAAACCATGTTATCTAATTAAGCAGTAAGCTTTAGCTACAGTGCTGGATGCAAAGCATAAATGTTTTGTCCTTTTTTAAATTTTATTTACGTCTGTTACAGTCTTAGAATGATTGAGGTACAAAGGATACAGATGAATGGACTAAATCTGCAGCTGGTTTACAACTGTATTGTCATATGTGATGTGGCAGAATGGTACCAGTTCGCCATGGCTGAAAGGTTGGCCCAGTAACACATTGTTCCATACATGATGAGCCTAAGTCTTCTCTAACTATTTCCTGGACCTGTAGGAGGTGTATATTCATCAAAATCAGCATAATGACACTGGTTTTACACTAGTGAGTAGGTGGACATCTGTGATTGCTTTGCCTTCTGTGCAGTTGTTTATGAGCAGAAAGACCTGTGAGATGCTACTAATGCAGCTTGATGGTGTTTTGTATTACTATTTACTAACGTAAACCACAGAAATCGAAGGAAAGTGGTGAATTTAACTGTTTCTGTTTAGTTCTGTTTCATCAACCGTTTGGCAAACGTGAGGAAAAAAGCACTGTAGAATGGTGGCTTCAAATGTATTCCCTTGAGAAATGCTGAGAATTTCTGTGTCAGCTGACTAAGTCTCACTTTGCCCTTCCTCCCATCTGATTCAAAACCAGCATTTTGCTGTCTTTTGCAGTGTGTCTGCCATTTTGAGGGGCTGAGGCACTTTGATAGCAGTAAGAAATACCGCACTAGCGAATGCATTAGCTGTCAAATCATGGTTGTTCGCCACTGCAGCTTATAGAGAGAACCTCCCTCCAGCTTTTCTACCTGTCCCAATTCTTACCTTAATAACAAGTTTGCTTCTCCCTTCCAATTGCTAATATATCATAATATAGCATAATTGGTAAAAAGATATACAGGGTGGGGTGGGAGTTTCAGATTTGTTTACTCGTTTTTCTGTCTGGAGATCACTCAGAGCCTGTTCTGTGAATTTACATCACATGAGGAATCTCTCAAACTTGTTGCTGTAGAAAGTCCACTCATCCCAGGGGGAGGAAGAAGCATCTTACAGCATGTAGAGAGGCTGACATCATGGTGTCAGGGCAAAGGGGAACCTTAGTGGTCTTTCTGTGTCCAAGATATTTCATAGCTGTAAGCAAGGGCAAGTTGTGGTCTCCTAGTAGGTGTTTGTCTTCAACTTCAGTAATATATTCACATTCTTATGTCCTTTTTGGAAGTACATAAAGAGTATGCTGAAGACCCTTTTTCATTTATTCTTCATTGGAATTTGTTTAGGAAACAGAATGAATATTCATGAATAGTCATTTTATGTTGATATCCTCTAGACACATGATTTCAGACAGAAAATTAAATTAAAGGGGGGAAAAAAGGCTCTATTGTAATCCCAACAAATGCCTCAAAGAGGAGGTCTGGAAGAAGCCTCAAAAAGTCAACATCTACCACCCAGATGCCTACTCCATCCTTAGGCAGACATTCATCTTGTGTTCTCAAAATCCTCAAGTGCTGGAGACGATTTATTCCAATGCATTTCTATGCTCACTCTAAAGTCCCTATTGCTGTAATTTAAACCCCTTCTTCTTCCATCTACAGCTCATGGAAAGTAAATTAATCCCTTTCCTCTACAGTAACAGCAGTCTCCCACACTGTCAACTCTGCTATAGGCAAAATCCATTGTAGATGAATTCTTACCCATGTATTTCTGTTCTAGTATTATTATCTTTGGCTGACACCTTAAACACAGTAAATAAGTCTGTTGAAACTGTAAGCTACCAAAAAAGTCTATCATATAAGAACAAAGCACATTAAGGGTCAGGGTTTGAAATAAGTTCTGGAAGGGATTTGGCACAGGTTGGCATCTTACTCTCAGTGTGCTACTCTTAATTTAGTGATTAAGATTAGCAAGCAGCTATTAAGTATAGAAATCTTGTTTTCAACTGCTTTTCTTTTTGCACAGCTGTTTCACATCCTGGCTGCGTACAGCTACTTTGGGTTGTTTTGCTTTTATAAATTTTCAAAATTTACATAGTTTGGTCGTGAATCATGGAAACTTTGTAGCTGCCAATTGTAGAGAGAAGAGATGCCTGCATTAAAATTCAGCCCCCCGGGCACACCATTACATGAAAGCTGTATCTTTATATGATTACTGACTACTTAGAAATACTAGCACTTTAGAGCTTTGTAGCACAGTTTTACAGTGTTTACGTAACTGTTACTGTATCTCAAGACATTTAGAGTAAAACCCAAGATCTTTTAGACCACAAAGTTTTAGACACATCTTCTGGTTATCAAAGGTCGAAGAATTGTTGTGCTCCAATTAATAGATCCACAGGTAGATGCATTTCTCTATTAAGACAATTAATTGCAAAATCATTAGGAAAACTTTGTTTATAAATATGCATCAGTATTTTGGCCTCATTTGATAATCTCATACTGTGTGAAAAAGCTTTTCTTAACATGGAGCAATTAAACACGGAGCACATGGCTATTGGTTTTGGCTCTTGGATTCTCCTAACTTTAGAATATTCCTTCTCTGTCTAATTATGGATATAGATGATTATAGAGTCTCTTTGTATTTACAAAAATGGACTGAGTGTAAAGCATAGTACAAGGTTTCCGGAAGGCCTAAGGGAAGATTTTGTTAGAATTTTTAACATCCTGCTCTGCTCACAGTAAACCTGACAAACAGGAGAAAAGAGAAATTTCAATTTATAACCTCTCCTACTTGCTCTAGGGCAAATGTGTGGGATGAGACAAGACTTCTGCTATTGCAGACACTCACTGCCTATATATACATGTGTGTATATATATAGTAGCCTATATATATGGCTCTATACATATATATGTATATGTGTATATGTATACATACACACAGACCTTTGTTCCTTTCTTAGTTGGATAGCTCTTATTTTCCAGGCTAAGTTAATTACCTGTCAGATTATAATTTGTGTGTTTTTTCTACCAAATTTGAACAGTTCTTCCAGTGCACGTCCTCTGATACCATTGCAAAATAGATTGAAATAAGTACTTTGCACTGTTTCCTACTCAGGAGCATTTGCAGAGGCTGTAGTCTTTCCAGGATCAGATTATTACCTTGCTTACTGAGAAAAAGAGGAGGTCAGGGAAGAAAGTGAAGTGACTGCTGCTGCAGAGTGACCCACTGTGAAGTTATTACATGATATACAGAGATTTTTACCATGCGTGAACAGAACATGATCTGATAGAGCATCTAGGCATCATTTTTCTCATCATCCTGAGGCATTCGTCAGGAATCTTTTACTTTTTGCTTTTGTGTGTAGTTTCTTCTTTCATTGAAGTCTCAGTTCCTCGAAGCTGTGGATTATATGACATTTAATTTATTTCTTTTTTGACCTGGAACATTAACTATGTAAGAGTCCGATCAGTGATTGGATCGCTGTATTTGTGGTGAGAATAAGCAGATGGTGTAGAAAGGGGTTGACTTCTTACATTGGCTTTGGTGGCAGGCAGTTTATGAGGTCACTACAACCTGCCTCAATTAATTCTCTAGGCTTTTTGACAGCATGCTAAGGCTAATGTAGCTATGTTGCTTTTGGCACCTAATGCCAAGTTTAGGTGCCTTTGGGCCATCTTCAGTCATGTCATGTATAGAATAGAACAGCATAGACTATTTCAATTGGAAGAATTTTGCATTCATTCGTATTGCATCATGCGGAGAGCCAGAAATGAAGTTTTTCCAATTAAAATGTTGCTGTTTTCTTGACAGGGGAAAAGGAAATGGGTGAGATTAATTCTGTGAGAAGTTCAAGACAAAACTGAGGGAGTGGCTTGTATTTCTTTATTTATTAGTTTTGAGCTCAGAAGTCACATTCCTGTTGAGCAGCCACGCAAATAGCTGACTTACCCATATAGCACTGGGATGTGACTAATACCATAGTTTGCAACTCACATGTCTGCTCTTTTTAGTATGTCTTTTTTTAACAGTAGTCCTGATTTTTATGAGTGCTATGTACTTGGCAGGAGAGCAGTAAGAGGTCTGCTGTGCTGGAAAGTATTACAGAGGTTTTGAGGTATTTCAAGGCAAATTAATTCATATCTCATTAAAGACAAATGCATTACGTGCCCTGTCTAGACAACTAAGAGATTAGGAACTGGAATGCTACTGCAGTTCAAACTGTGGTAGCAGTTTCCATAAAACAATATTCCATTTTATGTAATTCCACCATTTTTCTGATACATGTAGTACATGTAGGATATAAAACAGTTTTTGTGTTTTTTTTTCCTTACTACTCAGCAGTTTTTGCCATCTGCTGCAGTAATGGAGACTGGCCCTACTTGAAATGACTTGTAGAAATTAAACCAAAACCTGGAAGGCGATATGTAAACACAGAAGTAAACATTAACTCTTAGAAGTGCTAATTGCTAAGAAATGTCTGTTTCAACGTGAACAAGTGGTTTTGGTACAGCACTTCAGCTTTGGCTGAAATTATCATTGTCTCACAGATACAGTTGGGTGAGCTCTGGAACTGTTTGGGAAGGGTCCGTAGTTATCATTTATAGAGGTTAACTGTCCTGGTTTGAGGTAAAACAGGACCAATTTTGTTCAGTAACTTTGCTTCTTAGCTAGGCCTCTTCTAACTACTGAAATTAACAGTGTATTGTGCAGACACTGTTCACTCTCTCAGAGTGATAAGACCAATGTTTATAGTTGATGCCCAGGCATGGTATGCCGGACGGCTCTTGCTTATACTTATTTCTATAACAGCCAAGGCCAACCAACTTTTTGTTATTTGCCCTGTTGGAGGGTTGGAAGTGGAAAAAGCACAGTGGGGTCCCACCTGCGGGGAGGAGCAGACAGGCCAGGTGACCCAAAACTGACCCACAGGGTATTCCATCCCATCTGCCTCACGCTCAGTGTAAAAGCTGAGGGATCAAAGGGTCAGC
>VZSZ01010714.1:320594-342047 GCA_013398815.1 Ibidorhyncha struthersii | reverse complement strand
CTCTTTCTTCAGTGGCCAATGTCTGAGGAGGACTCTGTCTGTTCATCTGCCTTTGGTCCCGATCCTGAATGCAGATCCGGAATCCAGTTCCCGTCCATCATTGAGTCCGGCCTGGGACTGCCCCAGTGCCAGCTGGTGTCGTGATTGTCATCCTGGGATCTTGATACGGTTTTGTATATATTTCATTATTTCCTTTTTGTTCTATTAGTAATATCTCATTAAAGTAGTTTAGTTCCCTCTAAATTCATAAGTCTCTTTTTCCCTCCTCTGCCTCTCTCTTTGAAGAGGGGTAGAGGGGAGCATCTGTCGGTCCCATCTGGTGTCCCCCATGTCCCCAGTGGCCAATTTGGCCTAAACCACAACATTAACATTGAGTTTTACTTGAATTACAGCTTTTTGAAAAGGAATTTTTTTTTTTTATCAGGAACTTTTAAGAAACATCTAAAGGGGCTTTTTGTTCAGAGAAGCTTTTGAAGCATAGTTGTCCCAGTAGACTGCAAGAGGTGTCCCTGTGCATTTCCAAGGTTGTTACTAAAAATCGTTTTCTAGTTGTTGCACCATCTTCTCTTGTAGCATTGCTTCCTATGTTGTGTACCTGCTGGCAAAACTTCCTTACCTCTCTGAAATTGGTGAATTTTGCCTCTATACTTTATGGCTTGTGAACTTGAAATCCATAGAGGGTTGGGAATGAACACTTTGGAATAGCTCTTTTGGCTTACAGCTGTACAGACAGTGCCAAGGCAAAAAAAAAGCCTGCCTCTCCAGCTGTTAGGCAGTTTCCAAAGGTGTGTAGTCACAAAACACAACTGGACCAGAGTAAGCCAGCAAACTGGGCCATATAGCTTACACAAGGAGGGGAAAAGTGGTTCTTCTATTTGAATCCCACTCACTGTTCTCATGTCAGAGCAGTCAGTGACCTTGACAAAAAACTGCTACTGGGTTTCTCCACTACAGCTGCCCCTTACCACAGGGGCATTTTCTGTTCCATATACTCCCCCTACCGTGTTCAGTGTCTAGCTTTGATAGAGATATTAATCACCATTGAGAAGTTGTATATAAAGTAATCAATAGCACCTTCCTCTACTTTCTTGGATTCTAAGCTAAAGTGTAAAGAGCCCAGAAGGAAAGGAAAGCTCATTCCAGACAGTCATTTGCCTGTCCCTGACAAATACTGGCTGAAGATAGGAATAGTGAAGAGAGAATTTTGTTTAAAATTATCTTTGAAGAGGACTTTTTGAGAATGTGGGAGGCAGGGTGAGTGTGAGTGGGGAGAGGGAATAGACAAATCAACTGTCAATTTTTAATTTAAAATCAATTATTCCATTTTGGAAGTCAGACAGTATCAGAATAGACTTGAGCATATTTTCTAGTCTACACTTAGGGTGTTAATTAGGAATTAAGGGGAGAAAGAGCAGAGCAAAATAAGCATGATTGCAGTACGTTCTATATGACCAGCAAAACAGTCCATTAAAAATATTACCATAGCAAGGTGCAGAAGCTAGATGAACACTGCAAACGAAAGTGTGTTTCTGTGTGAAAGTAGGTTAACTCTGGCCTTGTAGTTCTGCTTTCATAACTTCAACTGAGAAATGCTTTGCTTTTCCCTCTTTATCCTTAATGTGTGATATGGGCAGAAGATAATGTGGTCCACTGTGGTGTTAGATACACTTCGCCAGTCAAGTACAGTCTGCCAAAATAGCCTGTAGTGCCTTCTAGGTCAAAGGCATGCTATTGGCCGGAGTGTGAAGGTTGTCATATCACATTGCAAGAAAACTTTTTTCTTCTTTGTCTTTCCATGTATATGTAAATATTCAGCCCAAAGGAAAGTACTCTTTGTCAAAACCTGTTACCCCAGTTCTGACCTGTACACTCCTGTGCCATCTCACACTCAGGCATCTGTTTCAGTTTTCTAGTAGTTGTGGTCCTACCATGCTTCACTATCAGTAACATCTGTCAATTTTTTATTCTCAAGTGTGGAGACTAACCATTCTTTAGGAAAGCAAACAGTGACTTGGCATAATCTGTCAAAGACAAGAAAAGTAAAGTTTCTTTCAGCAGCAGTTGGTTTAGTAGTCTTATAATACAGAGAACCTTTTCCACAAGTTTCAGTGTTTTGTTGTTTTTTTTTCCCCCCCTGTTAGTTTTGGAGCAGATCCTAACCCCCAAATTGCTTTCAGGTGTTGCAGGATATTCACTGTAGAGTACAATATTATAATAAGAGCCCACAGGATGCTGAGTATGTACCTACAGGTACATAGCATGCTTTTCTCCATCCTGGCTTCTGTTGTTTATGGGCCCTAGTATACCCATTAATAAACAGGCAATTCTGCTTTCACCCTGTGTTATTCTTTAGCACTTCTCAAACAGCATATTCCTTTGCTGCTATGTTAAATTAACTAGTATAACATCATAATGGATTTCAGAGAGATGTACACCATTGTAAGTGTAACTAATTCTGTCTTTAAGCTACCTGCTCAACTTGTAGGCTCTGCTGCATGTCAGAAACCAGCACCCCCTCTCCTCAGTTTACACTGACAAAGACAAAATATTCTGAGAAATAACTTAGTTTGCAGAATTCCAGAAAAAAATAGACTGTTCAGAGTCTATTGCAGCAGATGTTTAGGTTTGCTCCTTGTTGAGCAACTGTTGTGTCTCAAGGTAGCCTGATTAAAAAAGGTCTGTACCCCGATTAAATAAATTAAAAAAAAAGACAGGAAAAAAAGATAAATGGTTACACATCTGCATCTGTAAGCATTACTGAGTTCTGCATTGACTATGGATTATAATACCTGGGTGAAGGAAGTTTGTCTGGAGTGTGGCACAAAATTTCACAGAGACCATATGAAAGCAAGCTTTCTCCATGCCAGGAAAGAAGACCGTGAGGGATTTTTTCCCCAACTGAAAACCCTCATAAAACTGGAAGTCTGAACTGGTGGGACACAATTCAGTAAGAGGGGAAAAAGAAGTTTTTTGGTGGGGGACTCATTAGTGCAGGAGAAAGCAGTGACTGGGGAATTGCAATTTTGGCGTTAGGTAGTTTTAAAGCTAGAGAGAGAGTTATTCCATGAGCTTAAAAACTATTATGGCAAGATTTCTCCTTTGTGGAGAGGGACAATTGGAAAAACTGACTACACTGAGACCTGGCTGTTTGCCTGAAAGTGGATGGAACAGGAATGAAACAGTATAGTTTATTCTGAGTATGGTTTATACAGAGGGATTCATAAAAGAAGCTGACAAAGCTACAGACAGAAAATTGGCCAGGAGCATGGCTGCTGAAGAGGAGAAGTGGCTAATGGAACCACAAAACCTCAAACGTACTATACAACATTTGGATTTTGACCAACCTGATTATATAGCACCACAAAAGCAAAAAAGCAGAACACACACTGTACTGGAATAATGAAACTGCAAAAACATTGTGATAGTTTATAGCAGCCTAGAGACGGTGATGCTAATGTCTTAAAATAGCTGAAATGACGGCTTCTTAATTATAAACATATAAACTCAATATCATGTCATTGACTTGAAAAGAATCAAGCCCTGGACTGTGTTTGGCTTCTGTTCTGTGTTCTGGGTAATCAAACTGTTTGAAAACATCTCAGGCAGCCAAAATGGGTAACTTAGACAAGGAATTGAACTTCACACAGAGCAGCCTTGTCTCACACATGGCAAGAAGCTTCCGGAAGGTTTAATCTGGAGAAGATCTGAAGACAGTATAGCTGTTTCACAATGTACCGTTTCCTCTTTCAGTTATTATAGTAATTTAAGAGCTTCCCTTAAACTTCTTGCTGAGCTAATTTTCAGCCCAGCTGAAATACAAAACCCAGCTGGGATGGGGTGGAAGAAGTCAGCAGTTTGGGGAGAAATGATCTAAAAAAGTAGAAATAGAAAATAAAAAGCTTAGTGGAGACTTTCAATAAAGGGTGCATGGATGACAGTTGATCTGCTCCAGCAAGTGAGATTAATATCTGCCAAGGAACAGTCAAGTGGTTTCTTCAGAAAATTCGGGGATTTTTTTATAATTCCTTTTTCTTTTTTTTTTTAATTGACTAATAGCAAAAAGATAGCATCAACCCTATGATGGTACAAATTTTTAAGAGGTAACCAGACGGGAAGAGAAAACACCCCTCTCCCTGTGAACCGGACACATCAGGGATACACAAACATATACACTTTCTGTATTTTCCTCACTGCCATACCTGCAGAGTTGTGCTCTGGGAGGAATTTCTGACTAGTTTGTACGTACACCCTGTGCAGCATGAATGAAAGGTGAGCCACCTCCACCACGGTGCTTGTGGGACCTCGGGGTGAAGAAACTTTAGTCTGAGTCTGTGATTCAGATGGGGACCTGGGGGTCCCTCACGCCTTGCTAGCTTGAAGCCTACTCTAGTGTCTTAGCTGGGCAGCAGAGGCTGGTGAATGCATCAGCAGGGAACTGTGGGGCTTTTTTTTCCCTAGGATGTATGTGGCTCTTCAGTACTTGTCAGTCTTAAATTGGTGTTCAAACCTGACTGCTGGATGCGCATATGCCGCAAACAAGGCAGGGAGGAAACACTGAGTTTGTTATATGCATTTCAGAAGTGCACAATGTGGAAATCATGTTCTTCGACAGGCTAGAACATTACTAAATGTAAATTAACTCCATCGACAGCAGGGAGATGCCAGAGGAATGATGTCAGCTGAGAATCTGATCCTGCGTATTTTGCAATATTCAAATTTAATTAAAGTAAGGATTTACAATTTACTTGTGTAGGTATTTAGATATTTGCAGCTGAGAGCCTGCAGGTGATGGGCTATGGTCACAGGTACATGAGAGGCATGCCATCAACCAAGAAAAGGAGATCAAATAGCGTATGACATCTCCTGCTTCCCGGAAGTACCGGCTTTAAGGTAGTGCTGCTGTTACCATAGAGTCCCAGGAATGTTTAACGTTACCAGTCCTGTGGAAAGAAGCACTGCATTTTTCAGCATAGGAGCTGTTGCCATCAAAAATGCTCAGGCACTGCAAAGATGCTTATGTTTGCCTGAGAAGAATTTGTCTGCCCCTTGCAAAGGGTGCAGAGGAGCAGTTAAAAGGAAAAGGAAACACATTTCCCTTCTCCCTTAGGGCTGTCCTTGCTGGCTTAGGGAAGCTGACCATGCTGTGGAGTTTCTGAGGTCAGCACTAAAGTTGCTGGGGAAGAGGAGGGAGGACAGCATAAAGCTACCTGGCCTGGGACCAAGAAAGCTGTTGCAGAACGGTCTCCCACGGACCATAAAGATACTCTTGGGCTGCAGCTGCTGTAGTGTAGTCTCTTTCCTTCAGTCTTGCCCCCCATTGGAGAAACGGCCAACAAGTAATGAATCACAATTGCACTCTAATACAAGTAGAATAGATTTAGTACGAATGNCAAAAAACCCCATAGCCTGCAGAAGAAGACAATTTATTTTCTTGAGGTTGCTGGTATTAATACTATACAAGAAGTGAAGCCACCTAACACTTTGAGGTCACACTATTTAAGTATGCCAGGGAGATAGCATTGTTCTGTCACAGAACTGTGGTTGCATGAAGAACTGAAGCAAGCCTTTTTTCTTCGTTCCCAAATAAGAAATGTAGTCAATCAAGACCTTCTGGTCTTTCAAGAAGAGGTATGGATGTCTGTCACACAGTGGCAAATTACACTTTTATCCTTTTCTTCAGGAGTGTATCATTGACGAAGACTGTGAAACAGGGAAATATTGCCAGTTCTCCACCTTTGAATACAAGTGTCAGCTCTGTAAAACCCAGCATACAGTAAGTCCTGAATGAGATGTGATTTTATGTGGTTTTTAGAAACTCGATATATAACTTATTCCTGCTAATGTCAGCAAGTGAAAATTGGTAGAAAAGAAGATGCAAAGATTTCTGCATGAGGTTAAAAAATGGATGTATAAAATGGTTTGGGTTGGTTTGTGTTTGGTTTTTTTTTTTCTTTCTGCCTGTTAACACAACTAAGTTTTAAGCTTTCTGTTCTCATATGCTTTAAAACCTGCACTCCACTCCTCCTGACTCAAGCTTGACTTGCTCGGTGGCCTAAGGACAGCGTAAACCAACACATTGTAGGTTGCCAGTGGAATGGGTAAAGAGGAAATACTGTGCCAGCTCCTAAGGCTCAGCTGACAGTTGGGCATTTCCAACTTTTGATTCACAAAGAGAATTGCAGCGGCCTGCGCTCTTGCCCTCATTGGCAACTTGTACAATGCTGTAGTGCAGTTGTTACTGTAAATTATCGTTTTACCTGGATCCTTTATGTTATTTGAATCTGTGAACCTCAGGAAGCAGTCAATTCCTGTCTTTTGAGCTAAAAGATAAATGTTCTTGGTAAGTAGCTGTGGTTAAATTATCTTCTGTAGGTAACAGGTGCCTAAAAGGTTCAGGCTTTTTCTGTGGTGAAAACCCAGTTTAAGAGCAGTCTGTCGAACAAGGCCATTTATCTGACTGTCCCTTTTCATCTAAGTTATGCTGATGGCCTCTTGTGAAACAAATTTGAATCCTCAAAGCATTTGCAGACAGTTAAGTCTACAAGCAAGCAAACCTTGCTGTAAAGTCATGTAAGCAATAGGATTATTATGATCTAAAAGCACCGGCCTGTTCCTGAAGTGGTTTAATTACTTACTTATCTTGATAACTTCAGGGAGCTCTATTCACTTGAGTGGACTGCTTGCTTAAACACAAGGCCTGAATATATGCTAGTGTCATTAAGAAAGCTTATTCTTCATGTTTTAGAAAATGTTAAACTGATAATTTTTCATGTTAACATGGAATAATTAAAAATCAAGATTGGGATGACTTAATACCAACACCACCCACACCCCCTTTTCTTTGCAGTCCTCAGAACATTTGTAGGATAAAGAAAGTAAAAATCGGGTCCTAGCTACACTCCTGTTGTAAGGTGAGCTCAGACTGAAGGTGGTAGACTCAATTCCCTCACCTAGAACCCCCGCAGGTACAAAACATTTTTCTTTTTAATTAGCAGGTCTTAATAGGGCTAGTGTAGTCCTGCTTCTTGCGCTGTGTTACACACTTCCTGTGGGACCCACTGGAAAAGAAATTCTGATTTTGTATGGCTGCCCAGACAGGGCTTTACACAGACAGAAAAAAGCTGTTAAAATGCTGACCTACTAGGAATCTTTAAGATGTTAATCAAACTACCTAAAAAAAGAAACAAAATGACACACTGCTTTTATTAGGTTGATTTATTAGGTGTGTATAGTTGAAACACTGGGACAATTGTCATGCAAAGCTGTCTTTAGCTAGAGATTTGCATTTCTGATTTGCAAAGAGAATTTTTCCTCAAAGAGATTTTTTTCCGAGCATCTAGGTTACAAATGAGATCTGGTTCTTATTACTAACTTAAAAATTGCATTTTAGTAAGATTTTTTTGCTTTGCTCTTTGAAAGCAATCCTTCTGAACAAATGTTAAATTCCTGACTGCATTTAACAATGCAAAAAGAATCAGTAATGTTTTCCATTGATAATGTTTCGTTTATTAATTTTTTTTTTTTTTGATTGCACAAGGCTGCCCTGCAATCCATATCACACTGTAGGATATCTGGCTGCTGATCAATTTTGATGTAAACACTAAAATAAGAATTCAGGTTTTGTAAGATTGAAAGTATAATAGCATAGGAGTGCCGTTACTCTGCTGCGGAGGTTCCTGTCTGGCAAATAGTTTTATGTATGCTTGAAATCAAGAACCTACACTGTTCTGTTTAAACACTGGGAATATGACATGCATGTATTTAAAGCACATATATGCAGTTATCTTCAGGGCCAGGGTCTAATTCCATGTTTAGCCATTTGTTGATAGATGCAATTAGTGCTGGAGTGACAGTTTTGTCACGTGCTTTTTCCATTGGCCAGCATTGCTCACGGGACGTTGAATGCTGTGGAGAGCAGCTTTGCGTTTGGGGCGAGTGCAGGAAATCCACTTTAAAAGGAGAGAACGGCACCATTTGTGAGAACCAGCAGGACTGCAACCCTGGAATGTGCTGTGCTTTTCAGAAAGGTACAGAGGTTTTGCTTTTTATCCTATTAATTCTACAATACAGGAGTGTTAATATTTAGCTCTTCTGCCCAGGTAAAGAGGTTAAATCTCTACAGAATCAATACGTCATTCTCCCTTGGCTTGTGGAGCGCACTGTGTTAACTTTATTACGAAACTTTAATAGAATTAAGAGTGAGAAGCATTCTGACAGGGGTGCGCAATGGTGAACGAAAAGCCTGTTGCATGCTAGAAAGGAGACCAGCATGAGAAGCACAAAAATCTACTGTTTCTAAAGGAGCGTCTCAGACATTTAAAAGTTGCAAAGCTCTGTGTTGAATTTTCACCCAATGGAACAAAAATAAGAGAATTAAAAAGGTACAAAGTAAATTAATGAGACTACCGAAAGTGGCTTTTCCTTCGTATCAGCAAGCAGGCCATCGGAATCAGATCACAGATACATTTCATACTCTGAGTTTTATACGAGCCTTCCAGGGCACCACACTATGCAATGCTGACGGGACAGCCAAGATACATGGAGGAATGATGTTCCAGATTATGTTGTCAGTCCATGTGGGAATGTGAAACTTGATTTACAGAAGGGAGGAGAAGGTATCAGGCCTGAAATCAGTCCTAAATCCTGCCTGGTCAGGGCCCAGCTTCTTCTACTGTTTTATACCCACTACTTCCTGGCAGCTTTTATCATAGTTCACCATAATTTTGTGGTGACAGGCTACAATTCCAACCACCTTTCCACACCAGGTAGATACTTCTCTAGATAACTTTTTTCCTGGCTCTTGCTATGAGTAAGAGGCGACCTTGTACCTTCACTGACAGATGGGCTGCCTGTCCCCCCCGTGATCCTGCTGGGGGATCAGGCCTCCGGGCCATTTCAGGAAAACACCTTTTAAAGGCAAGGGGGTCTGCTCAGCTTTTCCTTGTTAATTTTGAGCATTGCATACTAGACCTTCCATGTTAAGTAAGTTTGATTTCAGCAAGTTTGGGTTAGAGCAGGTTTATTTTCTCCCTTCATTGGGTTTCTGCCTAAAGCATTTACAGGTTTTACCACGCTTTAGCAGAGATTTCTTTGTACTCTGATTCTGAAATGAGACAGAAAGACCACTTTTAATAAATGACTATTACTTTTACTGAGCAGGACTTTTGAATCTCTCTTTATGCTGCAGAGATGAGTAAATCAGTAGTATGCATCCATTGGCCCTAGCAGCACGGGACTAGGCTACTGGGAGGGCAATACCGCTCCTGCAGCCCTGATTTCCTACAGGATCCAAACAAGCTGTGTCTTCATGATTATTTCAGATGTGCAAGACATTCACGCTAATTTAAATATAAGTTACAGCTTGGCTTGAAATGAAATTCAGTGCAAACCTGTAACTCAGGAAGGAACAATACCACAGATAAGAATATTGACTAAAATTCATGGAAAACTATTATTAAAACTTTAAATAGAGCTGTTGATTAATAGCAATGGACTTTTATTCTCTACAGTTGTCTGCTTTAGCAGTGCTTTAGAGTTTTTCAGGTTAGGCCTAACCTCAAGGCCTTTCTCCATCACTCGAGTATTGCAAAAGGTAGTCCTAATAAAGATTAGACTGTCTTTACATGTTTTTTTTTATATATATAAAAATGCAGTAAACTATGAAGCATTTGCTGCTTAAGATATAATCTGTTTTGCCATTAGGAACTGATAAGTCATATACATTAAACCATGTGTGTGTCTGTGTGTACCCCCACACACATATACTTTGACTAAGCCTCTTTAAAAAACTTAGAATTCCAAACTTCACATATTTTATTCTGCCATACCACAAAAAAATGAGGTGAATGAAGACAAAAGGAGGAAGGGGGCTTTGATAGGAACACCTGGAAGAGCTGAATTCAAGACTGAAGCTGTAAGTTACTAGCATAAGGAAACCCCAATGACATATCCTTCTAAATTTCTTACACAGGTTGAAATTCACTCCTGTGCAGAAACAAGGATGCCAAGCCCTAAAATGCCATCAGCCAGCTTTGCCTATTGTAGAATTACTATAACAAATTAAATGGCTATTAGTTCTTGTAACTTCATTATTTAGTCTCTGAACAATCTTTATTTGTAACCTCTGTAAAGAAATAGGAAAAATAACTTCTAAAACATACAGGTATTTCTCTATTCAGATTTCAAATCATTAATGCTACGCATTGCAAAGACTTCACTGTAATGTTAGTTTTATTGGTTTTAGAATAGTCTTTCATATCTCCAATACAGTGCTACTGTATTGACAGTAGTCTCTTTGTGAAGAAGCAGGAATTATCTTGCTCATTAAGCATAAACTTCAAATGTCTTACTCCCACCTAGTGGAAAGAACATTAAGTTATGGCTCCCTAATACATAAGGGGACTTATGTCTTTTCAGGTCTTGCGTGTAGACTGAAAGATTAGGTCATCTGAGTTTAGTAGACAGTTAATGACATCATAAAATTAATTTACTCTGGCACACAGAACTACTGTTTCCTGTGTGCACTCCATTACCTGAAGAAGGTGAACCCTGCCATGATCCTTCAAACAGACTTCTCAACCTGATCACCTGGGAACTGGAACCTGATGGAGTACTTGAGCGATGCCCCTGTGCAAGTGGACTGATCTGCCAACCTCAGAGGTAAAGATCAAAACTGGGCAAGCAAACTGCTTGGAATTTTTGAGGGGTCTCTTTCTGTGCTAAATACAGAGCTTGCAGATTCTTCCACTCTTTAAGTGTTTTGACAGCTTTTCTCATCAGTAGCATTGAAACTTTCTCAAACTTGCTGCTTTGTCACACACAGATGTGCCTAATTGAGTTCTGCAACACCTTAATCCAGTGTGAATTAAGTTGGTGTATCAAGCTGGTACTGCTTTTTCATCAATCAGAAAGTACTAACAGCTGTTGAGATGTATCATTCCAGTTTCATTCTCTACACACCACTCTTGTCCACCAATTTTCTATGTTAGATTGGGCTTCTGTTAGATGTTTTGCTTGCTTTCATATGTAAGACATATTAAAGACATTTTAATACATGCAGTAAGTATAAACAGGTGTGTTCATGTAGTACTGATCAGTTTTACAGAAGGTCACTTCTATCACAAGAAAAAAAGATATCTTTGCTTGCACTTTCCTTCAGTTTCAAACTAATCCAAGAAGCCAATTTCCCTACCACTGACTTCAGATCCGCTGTTCAGACTTGAAAAATTCATACTGTGCAGATTTCTTCAGTATCATTGAGTTTCATAGAGTAGGAAGCAGGCCGACTCCGTATTTTCTGCTAGAAGCTAAAACTTTTAATCTGTCATGCCTTTAATCATCCTTTATAAAGGACAGTTATTTGCATTATCAGCGATTTCATTGGGAGAAAGTGAGATCATTTCAGTTTTGTACTAAAAGCATTTTTAGAAAACCTACATGTTATCTATGAAATAAGCTCTCCAAGTTTGTTCCTACGTTACCATTTTCATTATGTTAACTTCCAACAAGACAGCATAGCTGTGGCAGAGATGTAGACCAATATTTCTCTCTTCGTCTGTGTCCAACTTCATTTTTACATTTTTTCATGCATGAAGAATAACTGTATTATGTTTTGTTTCATAAATGTGATCTAAGGGAGCAAGCAGAGTCGTTCCCATCCTTTCAGCACCAAAATTTTAGTTAATGTTCAAGTATCCTTAACCTCAGGGAGGTTATGTCAGCAAGTATCATGTCTAGTAAGCGACACATTTCCGATGAGGATACAGAAACACAGAAATGAGTCAGGGTGTGAATAACTGAACTGTCCAGCTATAGTCACAAGAATTATCCGTTTAGAGTTATCACAAACACAGTAATACTGTGCATATCGCCTGCTCATGACTTGTATGGACAGTAAGATGAAGCTGCTTCTGTGAATTTACATGGTGAATTTGAAGATTCAGGTAACGTTTTTTGTTAAAAGAAACAGCCTACCTCTGCTTGAAATGGCTCTTGGCTAAATATTGCTAGTGAGTGATATACACTGAAACTACCAGATCATATCCTAGAGAATATGGGGATAGCTCGCCCACAAATGGAAGGAAACATACGAGAATTCAAAACGTATACAAAATAAGCTTCAGGAACATCTTTAGTTCATTTACCCTTTGTTTCAAGTGAAAGAGGCTGCAGCTTTAAGCAGTTGTTGATGTGCCTGGCACAGGCAGTGGTCACTTTGCACTCTCACAGGGACCTGTAGCCCTGTTATGTCCCACATGGTACAAAGAGATAGCAGGAGCACCACGATCAAGTTCTATTCCCCTGCCTCCTGTCAACAAATATAAATCTTTCTTGTTCCCTTTTAAAGTTCCTGCAACAAGTGTGGGATGTTTGTTTGCAGGCAACCGAAGCTACTTTTCAAAACAAAGACAGCAGCAAATACAGGTATTACATACACTATCCTATTTAGAACCAAATAGATAATGCTCACAGTTTTCTCACCTCTACAGCTTGATGGCAAACAACAACATTTTTTTCTGCATTCCTTTAAAGCTGGAGTATCGTGTTTCTTAACTTGGTATTACAACATGAACAGAAAGGACTAGTCATCACTATTGCTCGTGGGTAGAAGTGCCAGATTGTGCTGAGGTCCACTGCCATCTTGTGTCCCAGTAGCAAACAGGTTTTGCTATCAGGATCTGTGTTCTAGCTCTGTAAGTGCAAATCTCTTCTTTAACGCTCCAGCTGTCAAGCATGTCAAAATCAGATGTTTGTGAAGTCAGCTATGGTAGATCTGACAATATTATGCATTTAACATGCCTTCATGTGGGGAGGGAATGAAGAATTTTATTAAGGAAGTAGCAAAAGAAAATGAAAAAAGGTGCTATATGATCAGATGTCTCTTTTTCCAACAGCCACAGCACTACATCTGTGTGTGAACTGTTCGCCAATGAAACCAGGAGTAATGAAAAAGAAGATCCCTTAATCATGGATGAGATGCCGTTTCTGAGCTTGATACCTAGAGATATTCTTTCCGATGATGAAGAAAGCAGTGTCATTCAGGAAGTGCGTAAAGAATTAGAAAGTCTGGAGGACCAAGCAGGTTTGAAGCCTGAGCCTGACTCAGTTCATGATCTGTTTTGGGGAGATGAAATTTAAAGTCCAAACACCAGACAGTTTAGTTAGTTAGTTAGTTAGTTCTAGAAATTTTTGTCTCGTGTCTTGCTTATCTAAACCCTAAACACATACTGCTGGATAGAAGTGCAATAAACAAGGTCTTCAATGAGCATCCTTTTCTGTGCACCAAACCTGCATGTTGAAATTATTGTTGAACTCATTCAATCCTTGGACCAAATCTGCTGTCAAAGACAAATGAGAAAGCTATCGGTGTTTCTTCTGGATTAGTACTTTTCCCTTGTACATTAGAACTAAACTTATCAGTACTTGTACTCATTAAAAAAATACACATAAGCAGAAATAATCTTAATTATTAGTGACTGTAGAAGTGACTTTTGAGTACCTATGTTTAGAATCACTTGTTTTTCTGGGGTAAGAACCACCTACTTTGGACTGTTTTAATCATTTATCTTAAGCAGATTTTTACTTTATTTTATTTTTTTAAAGAAAATATGATCAGTGAAGCTGCAACATACAGATTCTGGGTGTCATGTTCCCCCCACCACACACGCATTGTGGAAGGATGGAAAAGATAAAGGATGCTCACCCTTTTAGATGAATATACCTAGAGCTTCTTTTCAGCTGTGTACAATGGATGCCATCTGTCCTGCAGCAGCCGGCAGTGTAACCTCAGGACTGGTGTTCCATAGCTACAATATACCTTGAGTTTTATACTTTCATATACAATGGTCACTGGCCTCCCGCACTACATAAGGGGCATACTATCAAAAAAAAAAAAAAGCCTACAACAATTTCCATATAAATAACAAATAGCGTGTACATACTTACATCCATATAACACATTGGTTTCTATATAGAAGCTTTCAACTTGACCGTTTGGGGCTCTGTCTCTCAAGGGCAAAAGATATAATTTAAAATTGCAGAACAAACAGCTAAATGAACTGAATAGAAAGACCACAGATTCTCTCTTGTACAGCGAATGTGTGAAGTCTTGATATCGAGGAGAATAGTGCAGCTGCAATTACAAGGCTATGCCTAAGCTAGAATAAACACAGTGCCACATATACGGCAGCATTCTGCATGACATGAATATATATACCTTCTTGGGTAATGGCGGTTCAAGCACCTGTTGACTACATCATCACCTACCCTTTTTGAGAGATAGAGGCAGTGAACACAACAAATTCATTACTTCAGTTTAGCAGAAAGACAACCTAAAGACCTTCTCGCATTTAGAGACTTGTGCTTCTCCTACTTGACTCTATTACATCCAGAGAGAATTCTTTGAGAAATGGTTTGTGCTTTTAATACAATTCCATAGGCATAAATCTGTGCATTACAAAATGTGATTATCATTACCATTTTAACAGGTCATTGACTTAAGAAATCAATAGCAATCTTAAGTGTAAAGTCCGATGCACCGAACTCCCCAGCTCCCAGCTGTCTCAACAAGCAGTTTGCTACAATGGCTCTTCCACTATTTATTTTTTGGGGGGTATAGATTTCACCATCTGTTACTGCACATGGTAAAAGACAACACGAGGTTCTAGCCAAATAACTTTTAATGGAGCTTCTTCCCAAATAATCCACACTGCTTATGTCTAACATAACAGTACTGGAACAGTAGAGCACTTAACAAGCGCACCTACTAACCTGTAAGTCACCGCTTCTGGGCTATGAAAGCTTTTCAACAAATTCCTTGGGTACATGTTAATAACCATTATCATTGTCAACACAAAGGATACTTCATCAGAAAGGTCCAACTTTGAGTTTAAGGATTCAATTTACCACCAATTCTCACACCAACACACATGCATACACACGCTCTCAGAGTTCACTGAATTTACCTTTCCTTTCTATCCCTAACATTAGAGACAGCCCATCTATACAAAGAGAAGGAATTAAACACCACTGCAATTTTCTTGTTAAAGAAATACGTCACAAGAGCAGTAATTGTCTGTAAATACTGCCCTACTTAAGAACAGTATTATTCTCCCTCCAAGTTTCTTGATGCCTCAATCCCTGAAAGATAAAGTGCAGGTATTCATCAAGATTTCTGCTGAACTAAGCAAATCAGAAACGCAAGGCTTTTTGTTTCTTTAAAATGCCCATGGTCAAACTCAAAAATATTTGAAATGATCAGAATGTAAAGCAGATGCTGAAATGTCTTCCTGAACAACCCAGAATATATTCCAGTGCACACTTAGGCGGAAGGAAGTGCACCACTGGACAGGAAATGATTATAAGGATGCCCTTCCATCCTCTATCCAGATTCCTGTCAAGACTTACAAGTTTAAGAAGTTCTCAAGAGAAGTTTCCCAAATAGGGCTAGAGAGTAAGCAAGCAGGTTTTTGAATTCTTTTCTTAACCCTGCTTTATTCCATCTCTAGATTTTTGCCTCTTGAAATGTCCAAATGTCTTCTTTTTTGAAGAAAATTCATGACCTATTTGATAGTTTGTTTTGGTCCCCCCCCCTCTTCCACAACCTCCAAGGATCCTTCAGCAGTCTATATACATATGTAAACGGTAGTTTAATGAAGTATTCTACCTACTGGATGGTACTCTATGCTTCCTTTGCTGCTGCTTCCACCTCGTGTTGGAAAAGAGGTGGCACAAGTCAAACAGAAGAGGAAGAACGAGGGAATTGCTCTGTGCAGTACCTGATCCTTGAGCTGCCAGATTCTTCGGGATTTTAGGTTGCTGTGGGTCAGCACGCAAGGAAGAACTGAACGTTCAGTTATTGAAAATCCTTTTTCCCCTCTGCAGCAGAACTTAGCTGCCAATCGTATCTGGAGCTTAGAAGTTTCACTAGTGAGGAATTCAATTCTGGAAAAAGAAACTTAGAATTGAAGAAAACTTTGGTGTGAATGTAAGAAAAGAGGAGCAGCAGACAGGCTCTAAAACACTTCCTGCAATACTGTGTACACGCTGGGGGGTGTGTGTGCATATACACACGTATACACACACAGCCTTACAGTTCTGACATTGCATTGGAAAAGTCTATTTCCGTGAAATAATTCCTTAATTTTTCAAATAAAACCCACAGCATTTAATGATTAAAATAACACAACAGAATGAACAAATGTTTTATTGGCATGTTCATTGTTGTAAACAGCATCTGGCAAGAAAAAGTTTACCAAAGTCTTTTGATTGTTATAAATTAGGTGGTTTTCCAAAAACTACGGAGAGTTGTTCTCTATTGATCTTTATGGACCGAAGCAAAAAATTGCTGTTCCTCGGCTTTGCAATGAAATCATGTTGACTGCATCAGACTTTGCACCACAACCTGAACTACCAAGTCTGGATGTTGAGGTGTTAGAGGTTGCCCCAATATTTGACTACATAGAGCTACGGAATCAACTCTGGGAAAAACAAAACGACTTTAAGTGGGTGGAGATGATGAAAACTTGTAATAGTCTCAAAAACAAAAGGTACAAAAAGTAGCTGAACAAAACAAAAACTTCATTAACAAGGGGAAATACAACCCTAAAGTACCCAGCATCGTCAAACATAAAATGAATACAAATTTAAATAGGCAACTATACTTCCAAATGTACACAATGAATGTTGATATGTGAAAAGGAATACCACGGTAAATAGCTGAACTGCAGTTCTGTTAAATGGACAGGGCAAATTTTATTTACACATTGAACGCAATATAATAGAGCTGCTCATCGGCTTTCGTAACCTATTGAACACCAGTTTACCTTACAACAGCACTTCTGCAAAACGCACCAACGCCTGCTGGCAGCTTTCTGCAGACACCCCTCAGACTACCTGGTTTATGGAAGAAGATTCTAAACCCTTACACTTGCAGCACTTCCATTTCATCTTCGACCCTTTGCTGCTGCTTTTCTAGAACCAATGCGTTAACATTTACTTCCGACTCTCTGATGAGGTAATGCGTGTATCAGTGAAACAAACAGAAAAAAAGGATTCTTTCATGGCCTTTGCACAGCTTTTATTATTAAGCTATGAGTATCCTGTTTGAGGCTAGTTTCACTAGCTACTATGTGCACACTGTCCTCAAAAATTTCCACTCGTTGCCCTCCCCGCCCACTTTTTAGTTCTAATCTTTTATTTGCACATCCCTTTTAGCTTTACAGTACATTTGACTATAGTGCACAACATTATTCCAAGTCAAACAGTGACCCAAGGGGGCACTGCGCTTCTGATTGGTAACACAGCCCAATCAGTGCTGGTGTCAGCGCTTTACACCTAATGAGTGTCCTGCCGTAACGGCACTACACAGTAGTAGTGAACCTTTTTATTTTAAACAAAAAATTCCCCAGGGAAAATGCTATATCGAGTATCAGTCTTGAGTCAAATCTTTATTTGGTGCTCCATCCAGATAAATTTTTAGTGCTTTTTCTTTACGAGGAGAGTAGGTTACCCGGTGTCCAGTCTTCTGGAGCCTGCTGCTTTCTTTTTTCATCAGTTCATTTCTCTGCTCATCTGTTAATTCCATTAATTCTTCCGTTTTATCCCTAAAATGTAAACATACATTAAAATTCAGATTAATACAATAACGATAATTAGATTTCTGTATTTTTTTCACCTGGAGCAACTTACCAAAACACACAAGTAAGCATAATACTCCTTACAGATTATTTGCTTCTTCTCCAGAAACTAACAATCTGTCTAAACCTGCTTTTTGTTAACAGAGACGTTTCGTATTCTGACGGCAGACCCAGGGGAGAGCAGCAAGAAACAAGCCTATACTCTTTCTACCTGGTCACTCCTATGCTTTATAGACAACTACGACTCTGATCTTCATTTGGTCACAGCACCAATATCTGGAAGCAGCACGTCAGCCAGCCCCTACTAGAAACTACCAGCTGCTCTCCCAAATAATTTTCTTCAAGGCCAGCACATTATCAACCAGCTGTTTCCTCCAAACTCACATGTAATTTTGAAAAATACTGTAGGAGAAATGTGTTCATGAGGTTGGCCCACCCACCAAGCTTAGCAGAAATGACAATATTCAAGCTCTTAGTCCTCAAATAGTGCCTTCGGGCTACTGCCGTCAGCTCACGAACATTTTTCATATTAACAAAATTATCATAACATCCTTTTTTCCAGAGAAGCCATACTAGTTCTCAAAGAAATAAACTCAGAAAATAAAATCCTTGCTCTCCAAAACCTGTGGTAAGACTCTCACAGAATCCACAAGGGATATTGTTCTATTTTACACCCAGAGAAGCTGTGGAGGCCCCATCCCTGGAGGTGTTCAAGGCCAGACTGGATGGGGCTTTGAGCAACCTGGTCTAGTGGGAGGTGTCCCTGCCCATGGCAGGGGGGTTGGAACTAGATGATCTTCAAGGTCCCTTCCAACCTAAACCATTCTATGATTCTATTTTAAGAGATTCAATCCAGATATACACTTAAGCATAGCAGCTAGTTTTGCATTCAGCATTGTTTTCAATGGTTTGGGAGGGAGCATTGAGTAAAAGGGTGCAGTGTTTGTTTTCTTAATCAATAAACATAATTAATATTAGTTTTTTTAGGAAGCTGAGGACCACAAACATTTCAGCTCAAAGTTTTAAACCCCCTTTCCTTTAAGACAACAGAAGAGTATTTTTATGCTTCTGTTGATTACATCACCACTCAAATCTCATACACTGATTTTTTGCATGGTTTATTATACTGTAATAAAATACATACCTATAAAATATTACTGCACCATCATCACAAATGTACAGAGGCCAGACATTCAATGTCGATACTTTAGGATTCCAATCCAAGTCTTGGTGAATCTCTAGTACGGAAATGTCACATGGAAACGTTCCTCTACCCTGAGAAGAAGCAATTACTTAGTGAATAAACTAAAACTCATAACCACGCATCCATGCCATTAAAAGGTAAAATAGACAAAATCTTACTTACCTTTGCAAATTCTATGTTTTCTAAGGGTATTCCACTTGTTTCACTCAGCTGTAAAGTGAAGAAAAATGGTGGACTTAATACTATCCTGCAACAGCATTACACATTGTCTACATAAAGTCAATAGACCTGCCCAATCTAGAAGTCAATTGAAGTATTCAAAAGTCCTCCAGTGATCCAAAGAATGAGTACAAAATTACAGTGACAAAGTGCAAATTTTTTACATTTCTGAAGTTACTGGTGTGTCACGAGTGACACTTGCTGGGATAGAATTTCATCACACTTCTCTTAGCAGTGAAGGGGTGACAGAAAAAAGGTAAAAGAAACAATAATTAACAACATCCAAAATCCGAGATACAAAGAGACCAACTGCCTCATGTTAAACCTTCAGGTCTATCAGTTAGCCCTCAGCAGTTTCCCTGTGTGAAACGAAAGCTATTACCAAGTCGACTTGGGAGCAGGCAAAGCCATAAAATATGCACGACTAAAACCCATCTCCATACACCTGCGCTTCCTACCATAACCACCCCACAATTCCCCAACAAGTACCACTGGCTGCTCTTTCCCCTTGCAACTGCCTCTTGTCCTGCACCTCCTCAGTGCACGGAGTGCATCATCCATCCCCTGTTCTCTGCTGCTGCTGCCCAGTCCTACCCAGCACCCGTCACAGGGACACCCGGCTGTGCCTGGCCTGGCCTCAGTGGAGCACACAGGCTCATCACCGCCTTGCCCCGAACTCAAGTGCGGGCTGCAGTCTTGTCTCCACAGCAGTGCAGACACTAACTTCCATTTCCATTTATCTCTAGCTGCTTATTTACCCAAAACTTGAAGAGATTTTGCCTCTAAGATTCCTGCCTTCATCAAATCCGCTGCTAAAACAGACGTGTTCAAATTAAACTGACAGTAAGAAAAGACTGTAATTACAGCCATTGTAATTTTCTCTCATTTCCTTAGGAAACTAGGCTAAATGAACAATACTGACAGAAGGCAGACAAATCCTGAAATGTATTAGCCCTACACTCTGCTAATAAAATTTGTCTGAAAGAGACAGAATGGATTGAACACATTGTTACTACACACACGTCAAATTCAAATTTCTCTTATTACTGGTGGGAGTAAAAAGATTAAGGCCTCTTGGAGAGAATGCTGCTAAAATTGCTCCCTGCACATCAATTTTTAAGTCAAGGAAACAAGAGCCAACTATCTCTTCAGATACAAGTGAAGAGGAAATCTTGAAGACTGCATGCAAGAATCTGTAGTCATAACTGCATTTCTACCCGAAGAGTACAAGAAACCAACCATAGCTCAGCCTGTGTAGTTACGCAAATCCAAGGCTGTTGCATTCTACGGTAGCTGAACAGTGTCCCTTTTCCCAGCCTATGACCTTACAAATGCTGAGGGTTTTAGCTTGGCAAGACTTTGGCAGACTTCACTGATACTAGGATTTTTGCTGGCCTCAGCTTCCAAGGTGGCCTTCTTACATCGGGATATTGCCACGTATAAATAACCATTTCCCTAAGAGAGGAACCCTGTGATATACTGGATTAATAAAATAGTCTCAAAACAGGACACACTTCTACTCTAGATTTCCACTAGGATGACACGTCTGCTTACCTGTTAGAGGGTTCTGGCCTTAAGGAAAAAAAAAAAAACAACAACAAAAAACATACCAAAGCCATATTTCTTTCCAACAAAAATACAGTTCGATCTACCTGGTATAGTTACACTGTCCCTGAGCAACAGCTCTTAAATTCAAATATGAAGAGGCTGAAAGGTCTGGTATTTTGGAATACCAAAACATTAGCTTGAAAAAACAAAGTGACAATAGTTTTGCTTTTCTTTCACAAGTGTTTTTCAAGGATAAGGGACACAGGTAATACTATGCTTCTTAAACTTCAAAATATGACTTTTTGTTTCCATGCATTCACCTGGATACGTTGACATCAGACCATTATACGGGATGAAGAAATAAAGCTTATAATTCATATGGCTTTGGTAATAGGATGGGATGGATTTTCAGTTCCTGGGGATAAAAATATTGGCAACGCAACAGGATTTTTGTAGTTATGACATCTCTGTGCTTTCCAACAGAGGACGTCAATAAGGCTCTTAGATACCACAAGAAACTTGCATCATGTTACACCTTTTACCTTCTCTTTTAATTCTTCAACACTGCTGCTTTCTAGTACTACTTCCTGGAAAGAATCTAGTTTCATCTCTGATGGCCTCCATCGTCTTGATAAAACAGCAAGTTGTGACATGGATTTCATCTTTTCTACTCCTAGGAAAGAAAGAGGATTTTATCATATTAACATCACAAATATCTTATTTAAAATTAGGGGTTTCCCATAGCATAAGTGTACTCAAATATGTGAGGCTGCACACATATACATACACAAGCTAAGTAACCCAGTAAGTGTGCTGCAAGTAGACCACCAAAAAGAAGGAAAAAAA
>VZSZ01010714.1:303980-318420 GCA_013398815.1 Ibidorhyncha struthersii | reverse complement strand
CTTTTTTACCCCCCCCCCCCCCCCCAATAAAATGCCACTAAAATGTCAGTAATATTAGCTTTTTTTTTTAAAGGAGAAGTACGTTTTCTAATGTTCTCTAAAGAAAATAAAATCTGCAACATTATCTTTACTTTCTGTTCACACTGTATCATTATTACCATCAAGTATTTCTAAGAAGACCTCCCAATTGCTTGAAATATTGATATCTTCTTCATAGATATGATAATCCAGAAACACAGTGCCTGGGTTCTTCCAGGTTTTCTTTCGTAGGCGAAACCTGCAAATATATCACGAAGAAAACACTGAGTTTTTATCTGCTCATAAACACTTTCCACTGTCAGAGACCAAAACTGAATATTTTCTGACAAAACCGCAATACAGCTCATTTGTATGAGGGTTGGTTGGGTTTATCAGGAATAAGCTTAACATTCTGAAATAGTCCTGAGAGCAAGGTATCCCTACTGGCTCATAGTGCTGCATCATTCACAGACATAAGGAAAACAAGCCTGCAAGAAATGTGTAGGGATGTGGAGGAAGAAAACAGTTTCATATTTAGGATAAGAAAACAGAATATTCGCAAACACTTCTGACAATTTTGTTGCTCCATTTTTTTCCTTTCCTTTTTTTTTTTTTGTTTTTTTTTTTTGGAGGGGGAAGTGAGGAAGAAGTAGAGAGGTGAAGGATTAGAAGAGGACTGATGTCTGATTTGTACACTTTGTTCTACTGCATCAATCTAGTCACAATATAAAAGGATGAGCTTTGACTTAGATATGGAGGTAAATGAAGATATAAACAACTAAACTGAAATTAAACCAGAGTACAAAACTTTAATCGTAATGGTTTCTCCACACACAAAAGCGGACAAATTCTGTGATTTGCCCCATAATTATAGGGCACTAGAGAACATAACCCAAGCATGGCAGTCAAAAATTCTTTAGCCTAGTCATGGTGATGAAAGGAGAAAAGCTGGTCTAGATCTAGGTTTCTACTCCTTTTCTCAACAGGGAAGGGCCAACACCTGTCTTCCAATGTTTTGCTCAAGCCTGAGTTTAGGCATAGATCAAGGCCCCACCAGCTTGCTTACCACATCTTACAGGCTTTTCTTTATTCCCGTGAATATGGTGTCAGCTGTTCTATAGTAAATACCACCTCCTTTGTAACTGACAGTAGAGAGCATGTGGAATCAAGTCCCCAAAGCGAGTTCAGCCTTGGTAAGATAAACGATCATAGGTAAAGGGAAGACAGTGCTGGACCAGTGTTGTAGACACACCCTGTGATAATTCATGAGACAGTTTGCTGCAGTGATCTACGCTGAGCCTGCATCCAGAGAGAAGGTGGTTTTTTGTGAACTGATTTACTTAATGCTCTCCTTTCTGAAGGAAATTATCCTTAGAGAGAATTCAACTTCAGATCTAAACCTGTAGACACGTTGCACACAGGTAATTCTATGTAAATATTATTCCCTGTATCTTTTTACATGAGATGAAAGCCAAGAATTTCTAAATTAATGTTTGTATTCATGATCTGATTCAAAGACCACAGTAATTTATTTCTTCTCCTTTCAAAACCTCCTTTCTCCACAAGAGAAAAAAACCCACATTTTAAAGTAATATTTAATCGCGTAACTTCAACAGATTGCAGTTTCTTTACCTGTCAATTGTCAAGTCTAGGCCACACTGTTCTCGAAGCTGAGGAAGCAACTCCTCTTTTGACTGTCGGACAGTCATTCCTTTAGCAAAAACTGCATCTAGAAGAAACTTGCATGGCTGTGAACATAAATAGAAAGTGATTAAAGACAAATGTTTTGAACAGAAAAAAGCAGATGTGCCTTCCATTCATGCTTGTCATCAGTCCCATCCACCTAGCAAAATTACCATTAGAGTGCTTTTCATAAACAAGGTAGGCAATGATTTGATTAAAATTAAGTTTAACTAATTTGCGCAGCGGCAGTCATTTGATTGGTCATTCAAACACTCTGAATGCATGCTACTGCAGAAATAGTGTCTTGTGTCTGTATTACTAGTTGCTACCATTATGTTAACATTCTAAACAATTTGAAAGGTGCTTTTAAATTAAATAAGCCATATGATAATAAGAAGGCCCTTTTCTTGGCTTTCATTGGTCAGACAGACCAGAACCCCATGACTGGAATTTACTTTTAAACTTATCTTATTCCCTGCTTTATCAGTTCAGTCTCTTATGCTTATCCATTATTAGTATGTATTCTGCAGTTTGGTCCAAACAATAAAGTCAGAAATTAAGGTGCATACAAAGTCAAATTTTAAAGACTGCAATCCATACAGTGAAATAACTTCTATACTTTTCATATCCCAAAAGATGTAACAAGCAAGTGAGCTGCAACATGAGAGGCATTTTGGTTTCAGGCTTGTCTTATGCAGAGAGGACTATTACCCAGCTAACCATTCTGATAAGCACTATCTGCAGTGCATGAATGCAATAGATTATAGCAGTACAGTATTACTGAAAACCGCAACCATGAGAAAAAACAGTTTATTATTTGGAAAGAATTCTGCATGACTTTCATACATTTAAGGAAAACAAAGAAACAATTATTTTAATGTTTCCTACATTTACACTGCAGAAAGAGACACAAGAGAGACTGTAGATCCCATTCCAACTGTATCCTTGGAACAGCATGAACAGAAATAATCTCAAGTTCCTTTCTAAATACAGGAAAAGTTGCAGGAAAATGCAGAGAAAAGGGGGACTTTCTTTTTCCCAAGATTACACAGAAAAACCTTGAAGGCACATTAACATTTTCATGAATCAATCTTGATATATTCAACGCCTTACCTCTGGCTCATTTACCAAAAGTTGATAGACCTTGACTCTGTATTCACCCTTCTTAAGGGCTCTTCCAAGTCTAATAGTTATCTAGAATGTAAAAGGAGTATCTGTTAGAACTGATATCAAAAATCAAAATTATATTTTGTAACACACTACCAAGACCAATGTCATGATTTCACCTGGCAAGTTTACAAAAAGTTGTAAGTTATGTTCTTCATTTTGTCTATATTGTATCAATATATTTTTTAATGATCCAAAATAACTTCTGAATAACCTTATTGTCATCAGAAAATGATGAAAGTGTCTCATTCAGCCGAACGCTCTCAAACTCTTGATTGCTGGCATAGACTCTAAAGACTTTGAAGTGAGAAGATGGAACTCCAACAAAAGGCTCCAAATGTTGCTTGAAGGCAGACAGTGTAATTCTTTTATCAACATGCACCATCAGCCCTAAGCAAAAAGAGAGATAAAAATGGCATGAAACATTGCACCACTAAAAAAAAAAAGAAACTCTAGTGTATTATTCCCATATAGTCACAGTTATCACTTGCAGCAAACAGTACTGAATTATAGTTAATGTCCACATTTGCATTTTATCTGAGGGTGTTACTGAAACCTTTAAGAGCTTTGCTGTATTTTAAGTGTTTATGGGGAGCTACTACTGGAAGACATAGCAGTTCCAGGCTGCCCTATTTTGCTGTCAGTGAAGTAGTGGAGCAAAGCAGTATCTTCTCCATTCAATAAGAAAACAAATAGAGAGAGTCAGATGGAGCGTTTGCAGATAACCCCCCCTACAGGTTTCCCCTGCCTCAAGGGAGAGACAGAAGTGCTTCCAAGTTGGGGCTGGCCAGGCACATGCCACTAAACCTTTTTTTTTTTTTTTTCCTTCCTGGCTTTCAGGATTTAAAAGTTTGGTCAACTCTGTATTCTGGAAGGCCAAAGGATATCAGAAGGCAAGCTCAAATTGAGACTAAGGGACTCTTCCATGGAATAATTTTGTAATTAAGGAAAAGCCCCTGTAGTAGTATGAAATTCTGGAAAGTAAAGTGAATAGTTTATCTTTAGAAATTGTGCTTCTAAATATATGCAATTTGGACTACACTCAAACTACAGTATGATTATACTGTGTTGTGACTCAAGAAAATTGCTACTCAAAATATTTAACTGAACAAATAAGTTATTTGAATTATAAATCTGTTCATACTGTCATACTAAAAAGAATAAAAGCTTTCCCCTCAGGATAATAATTTATACGGCATGCTATGAAAGCATCAAAATTACTGTAAACAAATAACTCCTGCATCCAACTAGTCCTACCAATAAAAAAGCAGAAAAATAAAGTAGATCAGCTCCAAAAAAAGATCCTTCCAGGCTAAAGGAGTAATTTCATTAAAATTTTAGGAGCTGCAATTAAATTTCTCTGTGGTTTTAAAAATGAAAATGTTTGTTCACAAAAAAAAAACACACCAGCAAAAAAGATTTACTCTATTATTATTACATCAGGATTTCTGGATTGACAGGAAAACCTTTGCCTTTCAAAATATTTATCTTATATCCTACTATTCTTTAATTATTCTTCTGTTAGTACGCAGGTACTGAGTGATTTTAAATGATTTATCTTTATGACAGTTAATATGCTACTTAGGCTCTTACACTGAACTTGTTTGGACATTTTCATGGCAGCCATACACGTCACTGTACCTGTCCCCGCCCATGGCAGAGGAGTTGGAACTAGATGGTCTTTAAGGTCCCTTCCAACTCTAACCATTCTATGATTCTATTGTACTTCAGTCAATGAAAAGCAACAGTCTACTGAATTAAATGATCAATATCAAGTATATTTGAATTTTCTTTACAGTCAAATGACTAGGAGTTTTCAGGCTTGTTAATCTGAATGTTAACAGAATTACTGCTCTGTGAAGCACAGCAAATAACTGCATTCTGAAACAGGTGAATCATCAGCAGCAGATGCAACCATTTTCCTTTCACTGGAATACAAGTCAGCTTGCTCTCCAGAAAACCCTTTCAATATAACGAAATAGATGTATCATACAGGTAGCTTTTCACTTTCTTAAAAACAAGAAAGAAAGACACTATTCAAACATGTAATCGGTTATTACAAGATCAAAACTAGGCCAGATTTTTGCTGAACATGACACCACGTCCCATCATTGCAGTTTCATTAGCTTTAATTTTTAACTTGAATTTGACAAGTTTTTCAATACTGTCATTAGACTTTTTAACACAGAACATGAATTCAATACTAATAAAAGCTGGATTATTTTAAGGCACTTAAAAAAAGAATACATACATTTTTGCCCTTCTCCTGACCCTTCATCTGCAGCGTAGGGTTCTGACTTAAAGTACATATATTGTGCTTCTCCTCTGCTCTTGCCACTTTCATCATATTCACTATCTGTCCCAGAATCTTCTTCTGCTGTGTCCCAGGTTTCTTTCTTGCCCTGATTTGCTTTAGATCGCCTACTACTTGTGATACTATGAGAATCAAGTCCATTAGCCAGGGGAAGCGGAGCATTGTCCACGTTGCATAAAGTATCACTGCTATGACTGGAGCTGAGGATATCACTGTCCACTGAACTTGTACTCCTGTCGTTATTTACATCTGAATCTGACCGTTCCTCAGACTGGAGATTTTCTGGATCGGAAATCTGAATTTGGTTTTCAAGTTCTCTGTTTTCTGCTGATGCTGAAGAGTCTATTTCATTTAAAGGTGATTCAATGTTCTCAAAATCACTGGCTTCTGTGCTTTTGCTGCTGTCTCCATTATCCCCCTCCTGCTGCTGCTGCTGTAGCGACAAGCTTTTAAGCTTTTCGGTGCTTTCTTCAAGAATTGCCTCTACAGATTTCATATTACCTACAGGTCCTTTTACTCTTTCACAGGCTTCATCCAAATTGCCTGTATCTCCGCTAGACTTCTGATAAACTGCTCGTCTAAATTGAGATCCAGGTGATTGCTCTGGTAATGAAACATATAGTCTGATTGTATTTGCATGACGATCCAAAAGTTTCCATAAATGAGAATCTGTGTATGCCACATGACGGTCTAAAGACTCTGAGCTTTCAATAAATACCTGAACATAAAAGAACAGTGTTTTATAATGTAGTGTTATTTTAAATAAAAGTAAAAGCAACAATAGCAAACAGATGAGATTAAGCACACCTTAGAAATTATGTCACTAAGAAACATCACCTTTTATAAAAAAATTAAAATACATGTTTAAAAAAGATAGACTAAGGAGTCTGTAGTTTAATAATGATTTAACTTTTCCTTATTTCCACAATCATGTTAAGATTGGAGTGAACAGTAACCAGACTGACCAGCTGCAGTAAACTCTTTTGTACAGAAGCGCCTTTATATATCACTTCACATGCACCCTTCACCTGTACACTAACACTAGTTGTGGCAGTAATGAGCCCCATAGCTACAGTTGGCAGTCCTTATTTTCTAGTATAGCACCATAAATAAAAAGTCTTTAAACGTATACATGGGTAAGCAATAGCACAAATTAGAACACAAGGGAACAAAGTTCTCTTTTCACTTTGTCAAAGGCCACTGTGTTGTAATGACAATGTGAATGCGAAAGAGCTTGAAGTAACTGAATAACAAGTCAATGCCATTGTTTTGCTCAGCTATAAGCCATCAAAGCCTTAGCTAATTTTTCTTCAGAGGTCCGGGTGTTCTTGAGCTTAAATTTCAGAGACAGAGGATTTGCGAAATGTGCTAAAAGATGTGCTATTATTACTGTAGTAAAAAGGGCAATGCTATAGATGTTAAGTACTAAGTTACTTTTTCTGAATGCACTACACAATTACTATTGGAAATATTTATTAGAAGTCTTTTTGAAAAAACAATATAAATTTGGCTGGGGCAATTTGCATAGTAAAAATTACTGAACTTATGACAAAAACCCACTAAAATTTGCTTAGTTTTGACGTTTGTTTCTTAAGAATTTTAATACTGAGAGCAGGCACAGCTGTTCAAAAGGTTTAGAAAACAAATTAGGCAGGTTTCGTAGTAATATGCCAATCTGCATTCCCTAATAAGGGTTGGCTTTTAAAAATCCTCATCGTAAGGTTGTTAACCTCACCATCATTGGAATCACTGATTATCAACCAGATGTCTGATTCTGAATCTGCTCCACCTTGTTATGTACACTTGGTTTCATATATAGCCTATAATATTCCATCAGCACCACAATACTTGCTAGTTAAAAAAACTCCACACAGTACGCAGTAAAATACATGACACTTTTCCATTATAAATTCTATACAGATATCCATACCTTTTACAACACAACAGTGAAGTCTACAAACACACAAAGTAAACAAATTAAAAACCAGAGCATGTACCTTGTTGCTTCTAAAAAAGCCTTCAGCTTTCAGTGTTTTGCTGGAAACATTCAGAAGACGCAAGTCATTGTAGCAGCGTTCTAATACTACCCGCATTGTTTCAGCGGGCAGGTGTGTAGCCTAAAATAAGACATTGACAGTAAGGTAACACGCAGATTATATGTAATTTCAAATAGTGGAACAAGTACTTCACTTATAAGATTATTTATATGGAAAGGAGAAGGTTTGTTTATTGACTTATAAATTGCAAAAGACAATGTGGGCGAAGACCTCCCAAACCTCCAAACCTGTACAGTCCCAGTTCCTTTCCTCCATCCTTTGATATGTAGCAAATTTAGTTTTTCCAAAAAGTCAGTAGACTAAAATGGCTTGGCTTTGCAGAGAACTGGCAAATTGTTAGTGACCAGTAATATAAGGAAGCACTTACTATTTAGGGTATGAACCAACTGAAAATAAAAAATATTCTTGAGCATCAGATTTTGCACACTGTTCACTTAATTCTTAATTAGACTGAATGCAAGTTACTGAAATCACATTTCATAACAAATATTAAGTTACACCAACCACTGAACTATTTTACACAGAACTGACCGAGTAAAATGTCTGTCTTCCAATTCAATGGAAGCAGTAACATCCCGTGGTTTAAGACCATGTAAAAATCAATCTGCATCTTAATAATAAGTGGCTGCTGGGGAGGCTTTGTAGGGAGAATGTGGACAGCTTTGGATGTTAAATTCCAATGACTGAAGCCAATGGTGGAAGTTATGTGTTGGTTCAGTTACTTGGTAACAGTTCACTAATTCTGTCATGACTGGATACTCAGTCAGGTGGTTCAAGTCACTAACCCAAAAAGAACATGAACTCTTCAGCTTCCCCAAAAAACTTTTTATCTGGTAAGCTAGTAAGCAATGTGGCCAGAGAGTGGCTTGTGCAAAAGCCAGGGCAGAGCTCTGGATGAAAGCAAGCAGCAGATTGGTGCTTTTAGCAGCAGGGAGCAGACAGGTAAGCTCAACTGTAACAAGTAACCTAACCCGACTACAGTATGAACTGCAAAAGGTGCAGGCTCTCATTTTAGATAGTTAAATTATGACACATTTTCACAGTCAGAATGAATGAAGACTCTGTAAACAAGTCCTTAACAACTGTAAATTACCTTTGAAATTAGCTGTTTAAATTCTGAAACTGTTTGATTCAAATAAGCTCGTATGCTTATTGGAGGAGCAACAGATTCAGTCTTTAGGTCAACTACGTGAACCTTTACCATGACCTCTGCAGGCAAGATGAAAAAGAAAAAAAAACACATATATATGAGAGAGAATTCAACAGGCAAAGAAAACACATACATGCTTGTTTGATGTAACGATTAAGGCATTGCATTAAATACATGCCAACAGTAATGAATTTGAAAAGCAGTCCAATTTCATTTTCAGATCAATTTTAATGCAAAAATGTTCCACAGTTCGACAAATTTTAGTGTACCTTAGAAATTCTTCAATCAGAAACAAGATGGCAACACAGCACAGTATGTAGTTCTGAGTACTGACTTAAAATTTAGCACAAAGTTTTTCTTCTTTCACACATCATAATAAAGTTCTATGCTTTACAAGTTTTGTTTTCATGTCATCACACAATATACAATTTTAGTCTATCTTTGTCTATACTTAATTACATTTCTTACCACCAGGTTTATAGCACTGGAAAATTTGGTCAGGTCTTCTTGTTTCCAACAGTAAGTCAAACATGTACGTTGATTTGACACCTCCGAGTAATAAACCCATTGGTGTATCTTCTTCTCCTTCATAAGATCGTTCCAAGTAGTCGTGGAACTCATCATATTTGACAAGACGACAGCAATCTAAAGGAACGGCCTCTTCTAAATCCATTAGCTAAATCATGCACACAGGAAAAAAAACAAAACCCAAAACATTTAATAATGGTTTCTTTGTGAGTTTAGTTTTTCCCTTGTAAGCCAGAAGTATCTCAGTACGTGTACACGGAGGAATCTTTTGAATTCACTAATTTCAATTTGATTTTAGAAAAAACATACGCATACATCATATATATTGTATACACATGGCTGCAATATATATACATGTTTTCAAAATCAAAAGAGAAGGTCTGCATCAAAATACAGAGAAGAGGGAAGTTTGAAAAGTATGTATGTAAGCACACAAAGACAGGTCTTGGCAGTATATTCAGAGGAATACATTGCCTATCAGTTATACCAAATGGCATCTTAGAGGCCTGAGGAATTCATGTCCATTAATTATCTTCCGTGCATCTCAAGGATATGTTAACACATTCCAAATCTGTAACTGCCTTGCTGGTACTCTCCCAGCCAAAGGCACATATGGCAAGAACCAAAAGCATACAAGTAGGGAAGCAATAGATATCTTCAGCTTCTACTTGTTTGTGGAAGGCAAAGATCAACAGATGCTTTGGTGCCCACTGATGTTATTTTACTAGCTATGCAGGAAGTTTCTTGAAAGAATCCTCTTACTACATATCTAAACCAACAATTTTTACTGCAATACAAATATAGGTGTTCAGAATTCTTTCAACTTACTGAAGCTATGGCGAGTCTAACTGCATCTCTCACTGCCTGATTTTAAAATAAGGGTATGTAAAATCATACTGCCTTTTAAAAGGGCAGGCTATATCATTCCGATCAGAAATCATCTAATGGCTAACAACAGAAAACTCAGTCAATAATCCCCAACCAGAACATCTCCTAAAGAAAACACCACAAAAACACCCCAACCCCCCAAAAACCAATCCACAACAAAAAAACCCACAGCCAACCCCTCCCAAACACTCCCACAGAAACCTAAAGACTGAAGATACACAACAGTAGAATAAATTACATCTAACAGTTAAAACTTTTCTGTTATGCATAGCATACCTTGTAAGCTATTTCCTCAGCTTCCTTCAGTGTCCTGTCCTTATGAACCTCTAATTTGTTTTCCATCATTATTTGTTTTGTAGGATGCATGCAGAACAATTTAATCTATGAAATACAAAAGGAAGAAAACTGATCATGAAGGTATTTGCAAATGCCTTTTGTATTAGAGTACATTTACAACCCTATATTCAAACAATCTAACATAAAATACATCTTTAGCTCTGCTTCAGCTATAGGACAGTTTCCTTTCAGCTAGTTACACAGCTGCAGATAGAAAGCGTCAAAGGCACAGCAGATAGCACTAGTGTGTACATACGTATATCTTTTTGCAAGCTAGGGTACAACATTTATAACCAGAACATCTTTAAACCATAGGCAGTGTGCAAATCCTCCAAAACAAAATGCAAATAGCAAAAATGAACGTGAAATTCCTTCTTCACAGAGTTATATATTTAGCAACCTTCTAATAAACAATCACTTGATTCATAGGCAGACCAGCTGACTGTCATGCTCTTAAATCATAGAATGTCATGTTTTGTTATTGTTGAATCTATGGTTGGATAAAGATTCCGCTCTTTGTGCCAAATAATTATTTTAAATTAGTTTAAGAAACATCATTTCACAAAGCAAAGGGTCACAACATGAAAAGATTTAACAGTACAAAACACCTAACATACAGCACTACATACTCTTTGGAATTCATTTTGCTGAAATAAAGAGATGTCAGATTAACTATAGTTTTGTTTTGGTTTTAACACCAATTCAAATTCACATGGAAGACATGAACTCAAGAAAAGTCTCTGGAGGATACCTCTAACAGATGCCTCCACTGTTTACAGGCTTCCAGTAGGTATACAATTCATTTTAGAGAGTTACTAATACAAATACACTTTTCACAAGAGTGCTTGTATTGTAGTAAAAAATTACTATTTACTGTAGAAACATTTCTTACTAGAAATGTATTGTTGCTTTATTCAGTAGAAATTCTAACCTTGCAAGTGTTGCGCTCAATTTCACGTTGCCTCTTTTCTTGTTCTTCCAATTCTCTCTCTTTCTGTACCAATTGTTTAATATGCTCTGGATACTCATGTGCCTCAAGAAACTCTGCCAGTTAAAACAAAGAAATAGTTTTTAAAAACCATTTTTTCCCATGGTGGGCAACACCTTAGGCATTATGGGTATATTTAATGGTTATATTTCTTGCCTTCTTCCCTCTCTCTTCTCCACCCAGATTTCCCACTATACCTTGTCCTGTTCTTTTTTTCACGATTTAAATGAAACCAAAGTCAGTCTTTTGTTCCCCCTGATTATACATCAGCAACACAAGAAAATTCTATTAACACAAGATTAATATTCCAGTATCAGAATCTTCATTTTCCACCATGACATATTTCAAAGATCAACAGGTCAGCTATCACACGGGGCCAAGGATCCCCTAAGCCTTGGTGAACTATATCAGAGATGAGGGGAATAAAAGACAATGACATCCAAGATTTGTTTCTGACTATGTAACTTATAGTATATTGTCTCAACTCCTAATTGAAACACAAACAATAAGGGCTGGTTATAAAGTGTAAAACTTTGTCATTATGAAGTCCTTACATACTTGCTTTTTAAGAGAGGAAAGTAATTTTTTTAAATCTACTATCAATCACGACACTAATATAGCATTACATTATAGTTTATTCAGTGTCACACGGTATATCTGTTCTTCATTTCCATGACATCCAAAATACTAAAAAATTAGAAAATTTATTTTGTGATGACCTCTTAATGATCCATAAAGGTTTACTATAAGAGTACTGAAAAGCTATAAAAGAAGGCTTCCTATATGAAAGTTACGTTAGCTTACCCTAAAAATACCATTACCACCATCCTTACAAAAGTTAAGCCTAACCATATGTAAAACATCTCCTTTTTCCACAACAGAATCTTACAAGTTAAAAAAACATACTTACTTGCATTTCTCGTTGGATCTTTTAGTCTATATATCAGCATGTATGCATTTGTGGAGCTGGTAGAGAAAAAAAACAGTTATCTGAATTTATCACAGGAGGACAATATTGACTTCAAATGTTTTGTTGTTGTTTTTTTGTTTGCTTTTGGGGTTTTTTGTTTGTTTGTTTGTTTGTTTTTTTTCCAGTAAGGAGCTACGTCATATGTATCTCAGCAATACACTAACCAAAACCAATTTTCAAAAACAAGTATCACAGTATTTTAATGATCTGAAACAACAGTCAGGATAGTTTTTACAACTATTTGAAGCAGCTACTATTAATTTTCAGCTAGTATGTTAAGCACATGCATCTTGGCCATACATTTGAGTACACTAAAACACCACCAGAAAGAAGAACAGTATTACAGTACTACTAACCTAGCAAAAGCACTGGAATAATAACCTCTGCTTCCGGAAGATCCACCATATGTTTTCTTAATATCTTCCTGAGTTATCTGACAGAAAATCAATTTAATGATTATTTGAGAAACTCACACTAATCAAGATGCATTTATTCTCATTAGGAAAAATGGCATTACATAATTAACACATAATATTAATCATTCTAATGTTTTAAAATATTTCTGCTTATTTGCTGACTGCAAAAGAAAAATCTGTTTCAAAGTGATCTGTCTCTCCATTTTACAATGAATGTAAACATTTTTTTTTTTTAAAGTAGGAACTTCTGAGAAAAACATCCAGTTTCTTGATTGCAATAACACTTACAGGTACATATAACACCTGAAATGCATCAGCAGGGCAGGTTTAACAGCACAATAAGACTTCTCTAAGAACCACCCCCCCTTCACCATCAAGAAGAAACACTCCTCTCCCCAACACACAAAAACCCACACATAAATAAAAAACCCTAGAAATCAATTAAGCTAATGAAACATATGTATATGGCAGGACATTAGGATGAGAAGATGGAACAAAGTAAATGCTTTAAATACCTGAATATAAAACCAGCTTCCTTATATGTAAGTGCAAAATCACATGCAAAATACAAACTTATTGATTCATCTCTGAGCCCACAAGATAACTAAAAATACTATTTTTACCTTGCTAACATGCTGATCATTAAAGCTGTACCACTGGTCATCACTAAAAGATTTTATACAGGCATAATAATGGCCACCAGCAGCACTTCCAGAATGAACCATAACAGAAAAGAGCTCATACAGCAAAGAACTCTAGGAAGAAAAGAAAAAGGTGTGATATATATATTAAGTAAAGGTAACCAAGCGATCATATAAAAAAGTTTTAAAACAATTCCACAAACCCAAATATATAAATAGTTGTACATTAAAAAACGAATCTGTATAACAGAAATACATTACTGTAATAGACACTGAACAAGATCAGAGCTCTTGTATAATGTTTAGTGTAATAATGGAAGTAAAGAGGAATTTCTCCTTTCACTGGCGGGAAGAGAGAAAACACCAAACAACTTCAGAAAAAAGACATGGAAACATTTTTGAACTGGCTTAATGCATTACTGTTACTTCTTTTCTGAGCAAGCTCCAAATTTGTGACTTCTTATTCTAGGTAGGTATTAAATCTCCACACAAAAACCAAAGTAATGACCAACTTGCCTGTAGCTACCAAGTTTTGGCTTCTTTGCTATCACCCTTCTCTACGTTCTTGAAGATTGCTTTTTGCCCCTTAATGTATATTGCAAACCAGCAACGTGCTATTCAATGCTTACCAGCACACTGCATTAATTTCTCTCACAGCACTCCAAGTTTGCTGTCATAAACCTTTCTTTTCATAGATGAAAGGATGGAAATAAAGGGTAATAAGGACATACCTTCAGTGTTGTGTATACATTAAAAAATAAAACTGAATAATACTGACTTGGACACGTGTTACAAGAATCAACTATTTTTAGATTATAGAGAGGAAATGCTCTGTAAATTCTTAGCATATACTGCAACTATTGTTAAGATATCCAAACCAAAAAGCTAACAACATGGCTTGACAACTAGTTTGCCTTGAGAACAAGTAGTATGAATTAACTGGCCAAAGCTACTGTCGATACGAGGACACAGCATTTACATTACAGACACATTACAATACTCTGTCCCTGGTTCCAGTCAAGTGACTATCTATTAATTTCTTTCATTTTTTCCAGCCAAGACTGACAGTATTCAGAACATTTACCAAAAATCACTCTCAAATGGTTTAAGGTAAATGGAAACAGGGACAGATGTGCAGTTTAAAATACAAGTCAGCCTTTAAATATTTATGAATGTAACAGTTACAGCCAAACAGCTTCCTAACAAGGAAAAAGGGAGAAAATTTGTGGTTGGAGATAACGACAGTTTAATAAGTGAAGGAAGGGGGGGGGGGGGGAAGCAAAA
>VZSZ01010714.1:281501-303958 GCA_013398815.1 Ibidorhyncha struthersii | reverse complement strand
ATAATGCAAAGGCATTACTTGCCACCTTCCACCAGCAAACCAATGCCCAGCCAGTCTCTGAGCAACAGCTACTTTGGAAAGCCCCCAGTTCTTAGCGCTGAGCATGACATTGCACAGCAGGGAATATGGCATAGAATATTCCTCTGGTCAATTCAGGTCAGCCATCCCAGATCTTTCCTCCTTCCAACCTCTTGCCCACCCCTAGCCCTACTCATTACAGGGGCAGAATGAGAAACAGAAAGCCTTGGTGCTGTCCAAGAGTTAACACACTGGTGTGCTATCAAAACTGTTCTAGCCACAAATGCAGAACAGAGTACCATACAGGCTGCTATGAAGAAAATTAACTCCATCCCAGTCAGACCCAGTACAATATTTTTGTAAACATACCTTTTCATTGCCAGCTTTAGAAATTCTTTCTGCTGCACTATTGCTTTCAAGGCAGATTCCTTCATCAACTCCATCATCATTAGAAAAATCATTGCTCATCTGATCACTGTGACAACTGCCTTCATTTTCAGCTCCACTATCAGTGCAACTCTCAGTTTGAGGAGACTTCTTAAAAATAAGACATACATACTAATATTATACAACACTTAAAGTTACATGGAACAAGAAATAACAATACATTTGTGAAATGAAAAAATCCCAATCTGCAAAACTATGAAACTCTTCAAAAACCTAGAGACCTCTGCAATTCATCATCAAGAGCAGACTTGTTTCTGTTAGTAACTGTATACAGTCCACCTCTTAGATCAGTATTTTTCTGGTCTTGTGTGCGACTGAATGGTAATTACCCAATCTCATATTTGACAAGATTTATCTGTTATTAGCCTATTCTATTTACCAGTTAATTCAATTAAATATCTGGAAGTCTAATATCAGATAGCAAATCCTACTGTAACATGGCCCCATTAATCAGAACTCATTTGACTGGAAATATTTTCATCCACAAAGATTTCTTTCCATTTCAACTAACTGGACAGAGTCAAGGTGTTACAGTAAGACTGATTAGTGTTCCATTAGCTTTAAAGCATGATGTTACCAACACTATGAATGCAGTTCATTTAGTACAAGCCAGTATATCCATCTGTTACCTGATCCTGTTTCCTCTGGATAATTCTTTTGATTTTCTGGCATTTGTTAATTTTGTCTCAAGTTCTATTCTCCCAGATTAATCTTCATTCTTATTTAGCCCCCCCAGTAACACTTTGAGAAGGATCAAATTGCTTAAATAGCAAACTTCATGAACCAAAGGTTTGTACAGAGACAGAAAAGCCCCTCCATATGCATACCAATGCAGTATTTCTCCTATACCACAAGCTAAGAAAGTGACATAATGTTTTCTGACATAGAATTAGAGGAATAAATTTAGTCTTTAATGCAGAAGGCACGTTAAGTACTTTTTGGTGAATGTAATTGCACAACATGAATTTTGGCCAAAACCAGAAGAGTTAAAAGCCAGAAGACAATTCCAGTGAAAAATCAAATTTTTAAAAAATCTCATTTCTACGGCACACACAACATTGTGAGTCAGAAGGAAGGAATTAATCATTAATGTTTTCTGGACTAACCTCAGTGTTCAGAGTTTCAAAACGTTACATCACCTCGTACCCAAAACGGATTCAGACACAAGTTTAAGATACATATTTCATTCCGGATTTGCAGTATATGTAGAAGCCCTGAGATTTGTGCTTTTAAAGCACTCATGTAAAGATGTAAAAAGTCCGAAAAGGCTTCTTTATGAAGAGGAAAACCATAGAGTGATTAGAGCACATGCTTCCTTTACAATTTAACAAAAATCCACATGGACAGATTTAAAAACTTCAAATTAAAACATTTCCAAGGCTAAAGAACATTTTATGTAGATTAATAATGTTGTTAAAATGGGTTTATTAGACTAACATTTTAATTTTCTTAATGAGAAACTTCAAGAAAGTTAAAGACTTTTCTCTGAAGCCAAACACTTTACCTCATCTTCAACATCAATGAAGACACTCATGTCTAACTCTTCAGGAAAAGTCATACGATCATTGAGTTTAATTCTGTGCATAGTGGTATAATCGAAGTCAAATCTCTTCAGCTGTAATGTCAGCAGATATGGAAAATGCAAGAACCGCAGACCCTAAATGAACCAAAGACAAGATTATGCTACCACTGTCAGGATTGGTATTTAACAAAAGGAAATTTTGCAAATGATTTGGACAGTCTTTACCTTCCGTGCATCACATTTCTTCTTACATCGTTCACAAAAATACTGATTGGGGCCATCAAGAATCTCAGGCTGAATGAAAGCATGCAGTGCTTCTTCCTAATAATAAAAAGATGTTACCTGATTTTTAAAGAACGTTTATTATGTAGGTATAAATCAGAACGATAAATTTACAATGAGATTGCAAACACATACAAATTACTTCAATTAAATCTACAACCAAAATTTGATTGACGTGAACTTTGATACAGTCAGTAAAATATGAAGAGAAACCAAACTTTCTACCCAGCCCAAGGTTAAACAGTCAAACCGCAATTACTGCTAACTATATTTCATTCAGTATTTGATGAATCCAAATTGTCTTGTTTTAGTAAACATACAATATAAAATGACATTTACTCCTGTTATCTTGCACATCACATTTAGTCATGTCTGTCCAGTCAATTGCTGTGAAAACGAGCTTATTTTTTAACCCTGCTTTGGCCCTGTTCTCCCAGAATTCCGAGATGGTTCTTCTGCATCTCAAGAGTAGTTTTTCCCAACAGATACCATCCAATAATTATTGGGGAGAGGGGGAGGTGGCAGGAAAAATTGTTACTCATTTCCTCAGTGCCCTGCCTGAAGACAGCCTTAGTCCCTTCTACAAATGGACTTTAGGAACTACATTTAAAGATATTACTTTAAGGTGAAAGGCGGGGAAAAGATGGAGGGAGAGTATTTGAGCTTCACAGCCAAAGGAGCGAGAATCAGATATCGTCATCTCCTATAAAGACAGAACTAGCCTTCTAGCATAACCCTTATGAGGCAGCTGACCAATAACTGGAATCTCATCCTCTGACAGCTGCCTAGAAGTTCTGTCACTAATGCTTAAACCCAGGAGTTTAATGATTTCTACTTTGATCCCCTCTACAGCAAACAATACTCAAAATACAATCAAACTGACCATTAGTCGTCTCCCTAGCATAATTTTCAACAACCATATTGCGCAGAAGTTGTATATACTTGAGAACAAATTTGTTCAAACAAAATTCACTAAGAATATTCAGATTGGTTCAGTGAAGAATTTTACCCAGAGATTTTAAAAGTTAAAACCTTTAACCCAGTCCGCTTGCAAGTTGACAGGCTCTGGGTTTCTGAACTCCAAGTGGAACCCACAAGTTCTCTGTTCAGCTATGGAGGTGAACACAAATACAACTTGCACACTTAGACATGCAGTTTAAAGGAAAGAAGACCAACAGAAACAATGTTTTTTTAAATCATCATCTCTTACGAAGAACTGTAGCTGTTCCCTGAAGTCTGAATAAGTAAGAGGAGGCTTAACTGGGCAGAGTAAACTCGCCAATTGTAACATGGCTGGCACAGAACTTAAGGGTACTATCTAAATCATGTTGTTAAATAAGTCACACTTTGGGAAGAAATCAAGGATATGCCAAGTTCTTCAAAAAGCCTCCAGTTCTTCCCTTCTCCTTTCCTTCTGAGAACTCAGGGAAGCAGCAAGAACAATCATAAAACAAATGCTTACAAAAGCTCTGTTGCTGTTCTAGGAAAAAGGACTTTTTAAAAAAAGGACTGTATTCCAGGTGACAGCTACTCACAAATGAAAAATGTGCCAAACTCAGTAGAACAACTGTACACTGAAGGCAGTCATCACACACTACCATTTTTGGATCTGACAAAAAAAGCCTTTGAACGGCCCTGAAATCACTGCTCTTAGGCAGACTCTCTAAACACATGAAAACATTTTAGAGTCCGAATTAAACTGCTGTCTCCGTATTTACTTCCTAAACCCTACAGAGGTTGAGTTGCTTTTTACTTAAGGGCAACACATAGCTAACATTTAGTAAGATTATGTACTGAGATGAGAGGAATCTCATTCTAAAATATAAGAAAGTAGACTAAGCAAGTTATAACCCTGCTCAAAAAGGGGAAGAAATGGATTACTGCGTTTTGACTATTCCATAAAGCAGTTATGGAATTAACATTCAGAACTACTTAAATGAAAACAAAAAAGTTAATAACCAACACAGAAATAATGAAACGTAGACAACATCACATAATGACCACAGAACTATCTGTTATGAATCAAATGCCAGTTAATACAATACAAATATATTTCAAGTGTAAGAAAAAAGCTGCAATTCATGCATCAACATGTATATGAATGAATGGGAATATATGAAAGATAGGACATAAATGATTATGTAATGCTTATGCAGACTGTGTGATGTGCAATTTAACGAGGAAACATACTGTATATTTTTACACACGGAAAAAAATGATGATCCTTCAGACCCCCAAGAACTGAATGAAGTATTGTTACATTACCCTTGTGGTTTCGCTGCTTACCACACATAGCGAGCTGTGCTTTGAAAAACCTGATTAAAACTCTCGAGAACTCCACTATTTTTGAGCTGTATGAATATCCATATATTTTTCAATCCTTCTATGAGGAACATTGCTGCTCCTCAGATTTACTTATTTATGTCTTCTCTACTTTTCTGCTATATAATCTTTACACCAAAGTGAGTTCTGCTGATTAGGATGTTTCTTAATACAATTCCTATTCTAATGCAATTCACCATTTTCTACTCTGACAGTTTACTCAGCAAAACCAGTGATAAAGCTTCTACAGTGCACAACCTATGACATGACACCCCGCATTTCTGTGCAACTCTAGAGTAAATGTTACCTTCGAAGTTACCTTACATATCTTATTATGTATTCTTAGAGCTTCTAAACATTTCCACCATTTCCAACACACACACTTCAAAATACACCATAAAAGATCAAGCAATAGATTAGTACGACAAAGGCTATTTAAACTTTTTCACAGTAACAAAAGAACAACATAGTCTGAAAGAGACTTCTGGAGATCATCTGATCCTAACACCCTGCTCAAAGCAGGTCCACCTTAAAGCATATTGCTCAGGGCCTTGTCCAGCCAAGTTCTGAGCATATCCAGTTTTTGATATTCTGATGATGATATTTCTAACACTTACCATACTAAAATGCCATAACAAACAGTTCAAACTAATTATTATCTGGCTAAAGATAGACACTTAGGACACACTCTTCTCCACAAAAATGCATTATGATACAGTCAGTAGTTTGACAGGTACCTTACTGCAAGCATTTGTCTAAAACCTGTGAACAGGAGCAGTAGAACCTTTATGAAAAGTTACACATTAAATAGCAATTGCACAAAACTGTTAATGGAAAAAAAATGGAAACTAACTGCCATCTCCAATTTTCAGAGCCCATCTACTTTTCCCGTGTCCAAGGAACATGCTCAACTAAAAATATAAGACCTTGTTGTTACCAGTCTAGCTTAGAAAAAGTAAATGTCACATCATCCATACTCTAACTGCCTTCAGCAGGTTTAGTCTGGCAATGACACCACAAAGTAAGTTCACACAGAAGTTCAAATTAATTTCTACCTCAAAATAAGTCTACTTGTATGCATACTTACACCCTCAAAAGAAAATTCAAAATACAAAAGATGGTGAAAACTGACAACACTGAACAGAACTGTTCTTGCTACATCTCCAGAATACTTGTATTATTACTAGTCTTCTGGTATTACAAAGCAATTTCCACTGTTTTCTAGTAACATAATTTCAGCATGCAAGCTAGTTCCCCATTGCATCCACTCTTCTCTCAGCTGTTCTTCATCTTGCACAATTTTTGTGTTTTGCAGTCAAAAAACCTCTTTTTAGCTTACGTCTAATGCTGTTAAATCCTATACATTCTAAATTCTATGTTAAATTCTGTTAAAATCTCTAAAAAATATACTAGTACCTAGAAAAATCCGCATGTGAGTTGCTGCTCCTGTTTACCTCCCTGAAATAAGCTATATGTTTTTATGTCTATATTTCTACTGACTTCAAGAAAAGACTGATTCAGATTTTTTTAAACCATGCCCTTGAACAATGCAGGTAGTATAAGTGCCTTTTCAGAAGCTATCTTGAGATACCTACTGACAAGATCTCAGTGCTCCAGAGGTGCCCTAATGAGTGTGTAGCTATGCAGTCTTACTACATGTACTTGGGAGATGGAGTGGGGAATCCCAAAAAAATTTCAATGCAAACCTTAAAAACATACTGAAGAATTTCAGAATTACTTTGTATTAGGAAATAAAGAAAACATAACATTAGCCTTCCCAGTTCTTTAATGTTCCCGTGTATTTAAGAAGTAATACATATATTTATAGATAAATGCAACATTTAATGTATCTACATATTTTTGGTGGTACACAATGTCGAACAGTGGGATAATAAACTTTATGTGGCATTCTACAGATTAACCTTACTTAAAGCTCATACATCCATTCTCTCTTATTAGAAAGTAATGGAAAATCACTTACCTCTAACTAGAGTTCTTTGAAGGTAGTATCCTCCTTAGATCCCCTATCTTGGGTTGTGTCGCCTGCTGCAAGTTCCCTCAGGAGCTGACTAGCAAGGTCTAAAAAGTTTTACATTCCCTTCTATAAGCCCTATTAGCGCATGTGTGAAGTTTTTGATCTCTCATACCCTTTTTCCTACACCTACTAAATCACCATCATCTATGGATCAATGGAGGATACTACCTTCAGAGAATTCCATTTAGAAACAGGCGATTTTTCCCTTCTCCAAAAGCAAGTATCCTCCATATCTCCCCACTGCTGAAGACTACAAAACTAAAAATTACATCTGCTATAGATAATACAAATGCAGGGAGGAGAATCAACTGAATGTAATCAGAATACGAATTAAAAAAGCTCAAAAATTGAAGCATCAATACAAATTGCAACCATGTAAGTCTGTGTAACAAAAATCTTAAAATTATTTTTCTCAGTGTAGTAAACCCAGTAAATACTGATTTACAGGAGAAATATCAAATACTACTAAAAGTAATCTGATATTTAATTTCTTAATTGTTCAAGCTTTCTGTGTTTTTACAACAATAGAGTCTTTTTTTTAAGCATTCCACTATAGACTTCCCTACTAAAGAAAAAAATTTCGATATAAATGTACAATGCATTGTTAAATGCAGAATACAACTACATGAACTGCATAGTTTTCATTACTTTAACAGATCAGAAAAATGTCATTACGGAATAAAAATTACAACAAAAAAATTTGGTTTAGGGAATATTTCTACAAATCAGTTTTAAAAGGTGAAAAGGGAAGCCACCTACATAAAATATCAATCTGTATCAATGGAATGACAGCTCAAAATACAGCTTCAACTAGCTGAATAGTTCTAAAAAATTTTAATGCAATCTTAGAAAGAATTCAAAGGACTTTAACTTGAATCCTTTTTGAGAGATCAATGTCCCTCTACTACTTCTAAAGATTGGTGTTTGAAGTTTTAAAGTATGAAGTACTTTGAACCTACACTGCAGTTTAACCTAATTCTAACAACTCTTTTCTTAACAGAATTACTGTTAAGAATTATGGACTATTAGTGCTTAAAAATATTGCCAGCATACTACATACAAAAGGAAAAATACTTTATATATAACAAATAATCCTGGTAAGCCAATTACACAACAAGTGTTCATTTAAAACAACCTTTACTGAAAGACTTGTTTGATTTATTCTTATTCTTTCTCACAACTTCATCCATAGTACAGGTATTTTAAGCCACAACAGTGGAATTCCAGTTTGTAATCACTTCTTTTCAGAGGGGTGGAAAAAATAAACCAAAAAGACTTCCACAGATTTACTAAGCAATATATATGCTTGCCAACATCAGTAATGCTGGAGCAAAATGCAGTGATCAAGAACACTGATGTACAATAGGATTTTTTATTATTACTAAATTGCTTGTTAAAAGCATATGGTATTTGAGAAGTGAACTTTAAAAAGCACAGCAACAACATGGCAATTAAACTAAAAATTTTAAGTCAACGTTCTGTTCTTTCACTAAGATTTTCAACAATGCTATGAAAAATTTAGCAGATGTGCCAATAAAGAGAACAAACCAAATAAAACTTAGTGATCTCATAAAAATCTCTCAAGTAAATGCTGAAGATTTTATCAGGAAGAAAATAATTGATTACTGCAGCCCTAAGGCAATAAAGTTGCATTTCCCCTCCCCTTATACATGCACCAGTAGGACTCATTGAAGGGCAAAAGAAAAAAACAAAACAAAACAAAAAAATAACCCAAAAAGCCAAAAAAAATCTTCTAGAACTTGCTAGCTGGTTCACTGCACAAAGACGAACACCCCAAGATGGAGTATCTAGGATGATACTTACCATGTAACAAATTATACCACTGTCGCATTATGTATTCTATGTGTGTATGGATGCACTATTAGTCAGCATAATAGTACACACCACGCTAGCAAACGCCTGGTTGGAGCCATATGGCCGGATGACCAAAGGAATATCCAGGTAAGTGTCGATTCTCCAGCCTTCATAGCCACATTCTAGACACCTTACGTAGTCCTTCAGTTTGCCTTGATACAGCTGATTTATAAGATCAGCCTGAAACAAACAGATATTCAACAGAGCTTTAAACAAATGAAACAAAACGTATTTCCTTTCTTTAGTTTTACACGAAAATGCCTTTTTAAAATTAAGTCTTAATTGCATAGATACACATTTAGAATACCATTCCCCAGCAGGACATCTCTTGATTTCTTTTTTTCCCCTGCCCCACCACTGCACAAAACATGTATTGAATGAGCTTCTCAAACCACGTTATAAGCTTCACAGTATACTTCACAATCACGTCTTAAGAGTGACTACAAAACTACCAAAATGGAAGTTTGTGTTTTCAAAACAAGCCTGATCTCGCAGACATTGTCAACAGACTGATACTGCAGTCCTTCCCTGTGTCTCCAGAGGTAGGTGCAGAAAGAGAAAGTAAGTATTTGCCAATCTACAAGTCTGACAATTGGCCTACAAGTTGGCCATTTATCAGAAGTATGTGTAGCACGTGTTATGAACACATTCCTGCCTTTCTCCTACATTAGGAGAGTGGCTTGAGCTGCAAGAGCCTGCAACGTACCCTAATAAATACTCACCGCAAGGAAGCTACCACAGGAATTACACAATCACTTTCTGTGCTTCAAATAAAGACCAAGTATTCACAGTTCAGAATATTCCAATTTTAACTTTTTAAGGAAAACATAAGCAACACACTCTCAGAAGTCATACATTATAGTAGCTTAATTATTGCATCACACAAGAAAAATGGTAACTATTGAAGACTTTCAATAACCTTGTATTTAAAATTCAGTTAACATTTTTCAGTCATCCTTATAAAACCCAGCAAAACCCCACAACAATACCACACCACTGAATGAATGGAAGTTTTTATACAATTACCTGTTCTGTTTGCTTCCACTTCTGCTCCAAAGCATCAAACATGACTCTACAAAGCTCCTGTACATCATGTTGCTGCCATGCTGTTGGAAATTGAAATTAATCTTAATTAAAACCAGAGATGTTATTAGCCCCAATATTCATCATTCGGCCAGTGTTCAATTCCACAAGCAGCTGCCTCTCAAGTTAAGTTAGAAAAATAAGCAGCCATCTCGCTCACAATGTGGACGTATACATAAGCAAGAAAATACAGAAATGCCAATATGCACTGTATGTTAATAAAATAAACTGGTTCTGACTTATTTCCCACTTTGCACTGAGTTTAAAAATCAGTATTTTTTTCTTTGTAAATGTAAGCACACTGAAATGCAATTTCTTATCATCAGGTTATAGGACAAAATTACACTATACAAGTGTAAAAAAGACAAACACAGTTTTTTATTTCATAGAATTATCCGTATTATTTTCTACCAAAGTGGAACAAGTGCATTCAACATTTGTGATTCAAAACAGATGCAAAGTTTCTCATAAAGAGCTACTTCTTTAGAAACAATTAACAACTAATGATAGCTTAATTACAAAATTATGATTTTTACTTTAACAGTCTAAACTTCACAGACATAACTGCTTTAAAAAAATCAAACACGCACCACAAAGTATTCATTTAGGCTATTTTGTTTCCACTGAAACAAAGTGTATTCTAATAATTATTTTTAATTATTCTGGTATTTTTCCCCATTGACAGCAGTTTAGGCCCCAAACAGGCAGCTGCTGAAGCAAATCACACAAGCAAAATAGCTGCGTATTACCCTCACTGCTATCCCATCCAAAACTCCGTGTAACATCTGTTGTTTCAATTGCTCTTTTTTTGCTGGTCTGCAGTAAAACAAACAGTCTTTGAAGCTGGTAGGGGATACTCGTCACAGGATCCTCTTCAGATTCTTCAAATTCCCATCTATTCACAACACAATATATTGACAATTAAAAATGCTTTGAAAACATTACTCAAAAAGACATTTAAATCAGCCTTTATTACATTTGAAGTGGTCTATCAGATTACAAAGGTTAACTGAAGCTCTGTTTCTTGGGAAAAGTCAAACGAAATTGCTTTCCATTGCTGCAGTAAACGACAATGCTATTCTTTAAACGTACAAGCCTAACACAAACGAATGAAATAGTCTTGAAGCCGTTCAGTGCACGAATATAGACATGGTGTGTCCTTAGTATCAAACTTAATTTCAAGTTTGATGTTTTCAAGATGGGGTAAATTCTTTAAAAAGCTTGTCCATACCACAACCAATAACATACCTCAGTATTTTACTAAAAATCTGAAGCTTTTCAGCAGATACAATTTATAGTAGTCTATCCAGCTTGACTTCAAGTATGCTTTTCAGTATCCAAACAAGGAAATTTTGACAGGAGGAGTTTAAAAGGGTCTCCTACCACTATAGACCAGGACAAATTTAAGAACAGGTTTTGATTATATATACTCACTTATACAATGCATTTCTAAATTCAGGAGTCATGAAAAGTGTTTGTAGAAGGCTGTTCAAGTAGCAAGTCATTGCTTGATTTACTAGCCCCACGTAACCTAAAAATACAAGAAGAATGAGATGGAAATAATGCAAAAAGATGGTAAAATCACTTTAAGAGTTAAAACATTTGACAAGAAAACAGTTTTGTAATAGTGTTTTTTAGAGAACTGCATCCAGCTGTTGTCATTTATTGTTATTTGTGCTATAAAAATTGAGAGAATATTAAAATTGCTCACTTCTGCGAGCAACAGAAAGTAATAGTTTACACAACATAAATAATTTCCCTGAATGACACAAAGCTATTTTAGTGATTGTGAATTATGTTTCACAATAATAACTGATATTTAATGTTGAATACTGCACCGATGGGGACATAGGTAACTGTAAATATTTTATCAATTCAAATATTTTACAGAAGAATCTAGAATTTGTTAAGAAACAATTGTGTACTAGATTACTTATTGCCTGATGTCAACTAAAAATACCCTAGTTATAATGTAAATATAAGTTATATCTGCAGTGGTTTGTACTATCCTCTTAGAACTATATAAAAAAAAAAATCATTAAATTGCCCACGCACATGTATCTTCTAAAACCTTCTCCTGTAATAACCAATTAAAACAGCTACTAAAACTCAGTGTCATTTTTATTAGCTGAAAAGGGAATTATCTACTTTTATTCATCTTACTGTCATTTTTAGATTTTCCCTAAAATATACAGTATTAACAGTTGATAAGTAAGCAGCACATATGAAAACATAGTTTAATAAAGAAATTAAATATGCCTATTTATACTCTGAAACTCTTACTAAGTATATATAAAAAAAAGATCTCTGTTCCACAGTAGTAACAAAGACAGCTACTCCATGCAAAACACGGGCATCTTTTATGAAAAGACTGAGTTAGAACATGTGTATTTTATTTATTACTTTGCTCTACACAGCTCATCTTTTCACAGATACACTAAATGAAAAAAGGCAATGTGGCAGATAAACTTCCTTATCTCTCAAAAGAATCTTGGAACACACATGAACTGGTGTAATAGGAATGTAGTCAAATTTAATATCAGGAGTTTGTCTCATTACTGAGCTATAACTTGCTGTCTCCTCCTGCCCCCCTGCGCAACAAAGGCCTCCAGCCAGCCTGCTGGGATCTGCCCTGGCACTCGTCTGCGAGGCAGAGCTGTGCTTCCCTTCCAGAGGGAGTCTCTGCTTGCTGGTGGGGAGCCAGGCAGTGGAAGATGAACCTCTTGGGGAATCATGGTGCAGGTGGACAAACCGCAACCAGGGGCTACAGGAGGAAGATTTTAGTTAACATGCAGAGGGCAGAGATTTGGCAACAGCCCCTCTGTAACAGAGTATGAAGTACTCATTAAGCTGTGAGTGTACACACAGCTTGAGGTGAATACTTTCTGATAATACAAACCTGACTACGCAACTGGAGACAAAGCAGCAGTTTAATATCGAAAAGGAGGGCCCCTGACAAAGAGTTGGAATTGCACTGTCACAAGAAAGGAAAGGATGGGATACAGCTCTTCTGTCCCCAAAGTGATGCAAGAATATTGTAGAAAACATGATGGAAAATGTAGTGATGTGGGGTTTTGAAATAAATTGCAATTTATTTCAAAAATCTTGAAGTGCTGCTATTTGAAAATATGTTAAAATGATTAAAAATTAGCATTGCCTTTACAAGATAGAGCACTATACCTGTCTCTGATTTGCTCAGGACTGAAGAATAAGAGTAACTTTGACTGACATAGTCATTGGTACAGCCAACAGAGCCTTCTCGTGGAAGAGGGCCTATAAATCTGTCTTGTGCACTGTCATCTGTTGTATTTGACTCCTCCTAAAAACATAAACATACTGATTTTATGCAAAAATTAGACAACAAATTTTTACTGAAGCACCTACAAGTTCTGCTTTTTTCTCCCATGGCTAAGAAATCAGTTTTGTTAGCATATCACATAAATTTTACAAAATTGCAGATACACAGTTGCTTGAGTAACTTCAATTCTGCCCTCCAATTTCTCAAGGCTTGAGAAATTTTTCTTCGTGTTAGTGGAAGCAAATGCCCTTTAGAATACTGTATAATCAAATACAGTACCATAATGCGTACAATAAGCAAGTCTGCAATCTAGCATTTCCTATGTCTCGAGTTTTCTGCACTGATATACAAAATGAGGTGGGTGGGCTTTTTCAGGTATAAAAATTGCAGTTCTATATTCTTTCAGAATCACTCTCAAATTCTGACCTTGTGCACAATTATTTAAACGTAGGGTTTGGGTTGGTTTTCCCTCTTTTCAGATAATTAAGTCCACAACAAAGGCTAAGTAGGCCAGCATTATGCTGACATGAGAGCTGAGTAATAATCTTAATATATCACTAGCCTATCCAACCCCCGATTTAAATAAACTGCAGCTGTGTTTATCTTTCACTGCATCACATACTTGAGAAATAGGAAATTTCAGATATTTTGTTATGGCAGACAGCTGCCTCTAGCAACGCTGACAACTCTTCTTTCATATATGTGTATATATATTTTTTTTTCATAAAGGTAAACTTGGAAGTAGGTAACTGCTGCTGATACAGGACTGCCGTTTCTGAGAATTCTGTCAGAGGCGCCTAATATTGCTTTCAAACACCCAGAGGAAAAGGATTAGGTACATGATTAAGCCTGTATTGTTAAGACTTATCTCTAAATATGTCAAAGATTAATTATATAACTGTAGAAAATTACTCACAACAAAGCATTACAGAAATATTTGACAAGCATGAATAAAAAGTGGCAGCAAATCATTACTAATGGAATTGGTCCTACTCAGGAGAAACCTAGAAGTGTAAAATAACAGTCTAAAAGCCTGTTGAGAAGGTTCCTGAAGAAGTTATTGTATGAAATATGCAGTCCAATTTTATTTGATATTCTGATCTCACAAGAGCAATACACAGAACATACATCTCTCATCCCCAACACTATAGCTTATGTAGCTGAGCAAAGATTTTACTTACTGGCATTATATGAGGCTGCTCACCATCTTTGTCTGTCAAATGCAGAAAGTTCTTCTTCCCTGGCTCAAAACCAGCATCAAGAATAGTTTTGTCACTGTTCTGATCTATTGGAGTCTGCTAATAAATAAATAAATAAATAAACAAAAAAATCCAGCACTTCTTTTTAACAGATATATATATACAATTAACAGATTCCGTCCAAGTACACTGTTTGAAGTAGCCTGGGACACAGTAAGATGAAATGAAAATAAATAATTATCCAGTATAAACAAAATACACTCATCATTTATACTGAAAGAACTTGGAAACAGTTTAAGAAAGTGTAAACTAAGTATTACAGTAGAGTTTAACACTCAGAAGTTGGTTAATCTATTCAGGAGTCAAGACACTGCTCCTCAAGTTTCTTGCAGAACATCAAACCATCTAGGGTCCTATATAGCTTCCATACACTTACTTTTTTTAAAGAAAAAGAAGTTCAGCAAGCATAAACATGACCTGAAATAAACTAACGTCTATTTCTTAAGGAATCTTACAAAGTTTCCTTGGTGCATCTACAGAAATCATATTAACTAAAACAAATACCGATTTACAATAAAGTACAGAAGTGATATTAATTGTAATTTTGGTTGTATTATAAATTCATATAGGTATAAAACACAGGAAGTCACTACACACAATGCTTCTGTTGAGAAGAAAACACTTCTCAAATAAGACCACAGGAAACAGAGGAGACTAATTATTGGTATTATTATTAAAATACATCCCGATAATGAAAAATAGTATTACATCTGAATGATGTAATATTAGTTTCTCCTGTTTAATGACTAAATACACACACCAATTAAGAGCACATTTTGAGACTAAAATGTAGATATAATACAAAATACAATTCAGCCAAATCAAAATAGTGATGTCAATCTGCTGTGGTACACCTACTACAAATTTTTACAGGAATTAAACGAGCACTACGCAATACAGAGAGCGCTTCTCCATAACGTGAAGATTTAAATGTTTGCTATCAAGAGGAAATAAAGAATACTTTTGCCATACCGTATCAGTTACATTATCTCCATTTCCCCACACCAAATCAAAAGTTCCATTCACGTAGCCCACTTTTGAAGCCACGTCTTCAAACAGCCTTTTAAGTGGTGTGGAAGCTGGCAAATTCAAGGTTACACGCTCATTCACTGTCTTGGAATTTGTGGTATCTTGTATTATACACAGCACCCTGGGTTCCTCAGCAGCACTTTCCACCTGAAATGACAGCAGGTAACAATTCATTAATAAAGATAAGAACATTCTGGAATTTAGTTGAAAAATCAACACAAGACTTCACCAGCAAAACGTGGTATACTTCTACAGCCTAAGAATCCTAAACCCAGACTTTGCTTTTGAAAGCAGGCAGAAGAAAACTAACAACCTTCCAGTTTTGGAAAACCTATGTAAAAAGAAGCTCCATTTTCGTAGAACAAGAAGGAATTTGGGTGGGTGGATCACTGTGTAGAGAGAGAAACAGCTCAAGTTCTTGCACAGAATTTCAGCCCGTAAGCAAATAGTAGACTACTATCAGTCAGAAACAGACTTTCAAACCACCACTTCAAGCTTCTATTTTGCTTTGACATGATCTTAAATCCTGCTGAGGTAGAAATATACCTTTTTTGATTTTTAGGAATGCAATCCAGAAGATCTGCAAGCTTCCAAATAATCTTGGAAGCTGACCATTAAACAAAAAGTTTTGTAATCAAGCCACCAACTTTCTTCTACTAAATCCACTGCTGCATGAGTCACAGGAGAAATTCTTCTGCCTGAACAGAGTAAGAAAATGAACATTGCCAAATGGCTACTAGGCAAAGTAAAGATATTTTAAACAGCAACTTCAATACATCTGAAATCAGAAAAGTAACAGTCTGGAATGAAGGTGGCAATGGAATAGTGATAAAATTTTATGGGCCCAGGTAAGCCAAGAAAGTGGCATTTTACCAACGCCTTCCAACAATGAAACCCCAGCAAGTCAAAGATCTAAGCACAATCAATTAATTCTCTCAATTATCCAAAGTTGTAGAATGATCAGGAATAACTAATATTTAAATACAGATCACACAAGAAAGCATCATGTCAGTAAACGGACTAATTAGGACTCAGCCTTTTCAACTTGTAAGACACAGAAAGCATTAGTAATGCATGTCAGAGCACCCAAATCTCAGTCCATGGCTAAAGGGCACATCGTCTAAAAAGGAAAAAAGATACATGCAAGTGCCATCATGATTTTCAGTGGACAAAAGTGTTAATAAATAGCAAGAACTGTGTTCATGCTAAAATTGTCAGCCATGTCATAAGCACCTTAGAGAATTACAAAGATCTCAACAACTTCAGCGTCCCTTCTGTTTCCACAAAACCAGCCTCACAACACAGATGACCACCACCAAAGTGGTAAAGTCCCTTGTGAAAGCTCTTACATCACCAAACCTTTTAAAAAGGAACAGAAATATTTTAGCTCATGCTGCATCCCTTCATTTTACAAAATTTCAAGATCAGCTGACAGTCTTCACGCAACTAGAAAATAAAGTGTTAGCTGACTGCAGCATCTATTCCTATCATCATGCGAAAAAAGCTGTCAGAGCAAATAACCTCCNCAACTGTATTACATTAGCTTGCTTTAGACTGTGAATTTTCTTAAGACTTTAAAGTCCAATTTCTCTAAGCCTATCAAATGTAATGTCCTGTGTGGAAACCTTCATTAACTGCATGCTCAAAAAGATGAAAGGCACCATTTCCAGCAAATCTGCAACACTTCATCTTCATACATTTAGCCTTTACTGAAGAATTTTAGGTTTATGAACTACTTTCCAAGAAGACAGACAAAACTATTCCTGAAACATTAACCACACATTAAGAAGCAAACATAATTTAGTAGTCAGAGTAATTTTGACATTATATCCTCGCTTTCATCCACAGCACCCAGAGATACACAGGGCTGTACCTGAGTAGACTAAAATTAAATTTAACCAGTGGTTACTTCTTCTGGGTTCTTTCCCTTAAATTTCCTGGCACAGCTTCATTCTTCAATTGTTTTTTTGGCTAAACAACATGCACACAATTTGTCTCCTTCATTGCATGGCTACAAAAGAGATGATGAAGCTTGTGGCCCAGTTCAGTGGTCTACTTTCTTGATTTTTCTGGAGAAGATGAGCAGCAGCTAAAAGCCAAACTTGAAGATCAACCTACACTGATGACTCAGAGGCTGCAACAATGGCTTGCTCTGGGTGGAAGCCCACCCTCCTCTATAGAACAGTGCAGAGAGGTTAAGAGGCATTTGCTACAGCTTCACCTAGGAAACCGTAAGCTCACTCAGATTTAATGACTCCCACTGATCCTACAACTTGACCTGTTACTGTATATGAGCGTGTCAGTAATAGAAATTCTCCACTGGAAACTCAATTTCTTGTTGTCTTACTGCCTTTACATAACCAACACCTTAACTCCCCTCCTCTCTGCAGAAGATACCTAAAATTCAACTCGTCCTACTCACGCTTTCTCCACTACCCTTGATAGTGGATCGGTTGTGATTTATAGTGGAGTTGCTACTGAAAATAATTAGACACACAGTATCTGACGGATGGAAATAACATTAAGCAAACAAATTATAGAAGATTACAGAAGATTTGCTGGTTGGGTTGCTGGATGTTCCACGTCAGACAAATCCTCTCTTCCTTGTTCAGAGATGTAATTCTGACAGACTGAACTGGTTTAACTCAGGGTTAGTATAGCAAAGGGTATTAAGCCATCATTTGCGCTGCCACTGCTTCAAGTTGTTCACAGTAAATAGATGAAGCAAAAATAACCTCAGTCCAACTCTATTCATGACAAGCATTCACACATACCATCTAGACTATCAGAGAACAATGCAAACATCTTGTTTGGGGCTACTTTACTACAAAAATAGTGTAAGAGGCAATACTGGCCAGTGATAGGCCTCTAAACTATTTTGACAGGCTGTTACCAATATTGAGCCCACAAAGTAAACACAAAACTTAATTTTAATCATTACATAATCTGATATATTATGACAGCTACACAATTCCATCTTTTTTCTGAAAAGCTAGAGGGCCAAAAATGCAAACATCAGTGTAAAAGCATATAAACACATACTCAGTTTGAAGCATCTACTGTTAAGACTGCATTTAATACATACATAATCTTTGTATTCAACAACATGCACAAAAAAATTCAACAGCTCATGCTCACGTTAAGTAAACAAAAGCCACAGACAGCATCATGCTGTTACTATGTATCTTGAATATCATTTTATAAAGTTGATTTCATCTGTCTACCTGTGAAAATTTCTTCTTCATTTCAGCAAAGATACTTTGTCTGCAACTCCAAAACATATCCTATAGCATATAAAAATAAAATTAACAAGTCATAATTCTTTACAATAGTAAATTGACTTTTTTTTTGCCATAAAGTCAGTTTTATAGTATAAGATTATTACTGAGTTCCAAACCACCATTCACAGAATAACTTTAAAAGGAACATCCTCCAAATATTGTAACAAGTTCTCTATTAACATAAAGTTCAGTGCACACTATTTTAACATTTAAATTATCATAGGAGTAGTGTTACATAAAATGTTAGTGAAGTTGTAATGACAGACTACATTTCATAAAGTAAAAGAGTGGATAAGAAAATGTAAACAAAAACTCAAGATACAAATTCATACTAACAAATTCCTTCATTATATTAAAAGCCCTCCAGACACTGGCAAACATTTTACCTCAAATGGCTCAAGTGCAAGATTAGGATATAACCCTGTAATTCCATTTATTATTGCATTTATAAATCATGAAGCTACCCAGTTTCATATGAAACTGTTCCTTCATGTGTGGACTATTTCCTGTAGGGAAGTTTTTACTAACATGAACCCATTTTGAAGCATTCAGCTGAAGGTAATAAAGAGATGAAGTTACTGATTTTTCTTATTCCTAACACTCTTAAAGAAAGCCTGCCTTACTAGCTCTGTTGTACCATCAAAAATGTAACGATAAGTATTACCTGTACACAAAACTGTTTTCTGACTGTGGACAAACATCAAATTAACTAGTTTCTGATTCTGACGCGTTGCACTCTGTTTTTTTCCAGAAAGGAAAAACAGGAAGTGAGAAGGAAGATGCTAATAACATCATTGCTCTTTTCCAAATTTTGTCAACTGTGCCCTCAGTCAAGATTATTAAAACATAAAATACTGACGTAATCCATACTGACGTGCCCTATTTGCCCCACCAAATAACTTACAAGAATAGTCCACATTAGACCACTGCATTTAACTTCTCAGCAGGATGACACATAAGGCAAGAGTTCTTTCTTTGCATACGGAGAACTAAAATTCCGGGTTTTAAGTTTTAATAATCCAAGATTAGTAATTGTATCTAGCAATTTTGTTCTTTACAGTGTGCCATTTCAGATTTGACAGAGGTTTTAAAAATAAGAAAAAACAAACCAGAAAACAACCACCATAATTTAAATGTTTTGTTACTTACTAGCTTTACCTGTTCTCAATTGAAAGTTACATACATTTTGCTAGAGTGACTTAAAGGTTAATACAGTCCCCGAAACATAATTTTGAAACTGCTCATTTATAATATTATGATCATTATGAGTATGTTGCCCTGTTCTGAACACTTAAGTCTTCCAATTTTCCTCCTAATCTCTGCCTCCAAAAAGCCCTTACTTTAAACTGAGTTCCTTCTCTCCAGAGACAGGCAAGTTAAGTCCAGTATACACAGGGGCACGCATCATTTTCTAGTGTGCTATTTTACTTGATGCATGCAGTGGAGGGTGGAAGGGGAAGACTGGACACAAATATCTACAGGTTGCTTCTTTTATAAGAATGCTCTTACGCTGGATTCTCAGCTCTTGATTTCTCAGAAAAGGACTGCTGGAAGATTTTCAAGAGTTATTTCACTCTAAACAAATTCTGAGTGGCAAAAGTTGATTTTCAATATTCTACATAACACATCAAACAAATCAAATTTACAAATACCTGTTTATATAATGTTCAGGAATTTTAGAAGTAAATAAAATTTAAATTAAATTGTAATTTCAAATGTTAACCTTTTAAAGACATTGAAACACTGATACTTTCACCCCAAGTCACTCCATCTTTTATACTCTTCCGTTTCTAGAAAGGAGATGACATTCCCAAACCTGCAGGTAGAAAATTTCTGACTATGTATTAGACTGGACTTGCAAAAGACTCTTTGTAATATAAACATGCAATCAACACGCAGGTCTGACATGGGTGGACATTCTAGAGGACCATTCTACATAAGCATTTACCCCACATACCTTTCTAAGAAATATTTCATCTTTTTTACATCAAAGATCTGCATCTGTAAGTTGCAGAGCATAAAGCATATTGTAGCACTGAAGTAATTCAAGCTGTAATTCTGTATATACTAACAAAGGAAGCATTGTTTTTAGTGCCATCTGCAAGACTGAGTAACTAGCTTTGACCATAAAGGTTCTGTATTTGTTGAAAATAGAGGAATAAAAAAAAAAATTTACAGTATTACTAGATCTGTCAAAACAATATTCAAATGCCAAACTGTAGTTGTTTTAACACTGCATTTAGATGTGGCCTGCTATTTTTCAGCTTTGAACCACTCAGTTCACTGAAATTCTATAGCAGTGTTTTACTAACCTTATGAGGACAAACCAATACAAACATTTTATTTTTCAAATGACAGAAGATTCTCCTAAGACTAACTCCTGCTTCAGTTCTTTTATAGAATTATTTCCAGAGATTGAAAGTAAAACCTAAAGCTAAGCTCAAACTTCATGTAGATTCTATCCAAGGTACCCAAATTCCAGTATTTCCAACAGGCAAAGATATTGACAGCATGAGTCTGTACGTAAAATCATAAGTTTCAGGTCAAGAGTTTAAATAACAGATGTGTGAAGTTTGACTGCCAAGTTAATGGCCTATTGAGACTTAAAATGATCACCAGTAGAGAAGTTCCTACATGTCCACACCCTATAAATAATTCTCAAAATCACCGCAATACAGAGGAAAGACAAAGAGATCAGTAGCAAGTGGCAATGACAGACATCACGCTTACATTCACAAAATGACTTGGATGATTAAGCCTAAAACAGCAATTCTCAAACTTCATATAGCTTCAGCAACTTAAGACTACCATATAAATGCACACAAGTGACTACTGCCTATCACATTACTGCTGGTCAAACTTTGGGGTCTACATTCCAAGTTTGTGTAACCTATTGGTTGTGCATTTCCAGCAATTACAAGTATAAAGTGAGACTTGGTAGCTTCAATCACAAAAAAAGTAGTCTACACGTGTATTTTACTTCTAAAGTATCATTGCATAGGAACACTCAGACATTAATTGCAGTTCAACTGAACAGAAGCTTGTTTCAACTCTTTCTCAGCAATGACTAATACCAATTGCTATCAAACCAGCTCCTTGAGAAACTACAACCGTATTTCAGGAATTCCTTTACCTGTTCCAAGAGGTCCAACCCATTAAACACCACAGTGGATACATGCTGACAGCACTGTGTTCTGCACAAAATGTAAAGGCCAAAGACCTTTCAAACATACCACAACTAAGGGGAGAATAATCAGGGAGTTAGGTTACCATCTCCACTCTAAAACCTCTCTCAACCCTGTGCATTTTGAACTATGGACCTTCAGAGAGTCCTTACAGCCCACAACTCCCTTCTCCCCACAACCAGGCTAGTCATGTTCCATGCTTTTCGCAGCCCAACAAAGCTCTTTTTCAAAGGCCAGCTTCCCTGAAACAACCAGGCGAGCAGGTCACTCCCCTGAGAAGTAAAAAACGGACAATAAAGGCCCCAGAAAGAGTAAAGCATTGAGCAGGTGCTCTCCACTGCTTTGGACACTGCTGTCATTACTCATCTACTGAAGAAAAGAGAAACTGGACTCACAATGGGTGTTATTTTAGAGGAAAGAAGCAACTCCTTTTTGAAAGGCAGCTTACTAGACTAATTCTCTCACAGCATTGTGAGTTGTTACCAACACAGGTGTCTCAGTGCAGCCTGGTTTGAGTTAATGAGTCAACAGCGCACTTAGAATTCTGTTACGAATGCCTGAACCAAAGCATACTTTACAAAGAAGTATTTTGTAGTACACTTGAGGCAAACAATACACTTTTTCTAAACACTGATCCCAGGAGGTCTCAATAAACAGGATCATTTTGTGCTGTTGTCTTTGGTACATCTTGTGTTGGAACACTGCCCAAGGCAAAATAATTCTGAAAAACCTTTAGACACAATCATTTAATTTTGATTCTGACTGACTTTGTGGTATCAGGTTTGTGAGTACCTGAGTAACACACTTTATCCTCAACTTCA
>VZSZ01010714.1:197048-271322 GCA_013398815.1 Ibidorhyncha struthersii | reverse complement strand
GCGCGCCGCGGGGGCCCCCCCCGCCTCCCCCTACGGCGCCCAGCCCCTTGCTTCCCCCAGCTCCGCCTCACCTCTTTGGGGACGAGCTGATTCTCCTCGCTGGGCACCATGGCCGGTGGCGCGGCGCTGGGCCCGCAGCAGGCTGAGCTGAGCGTCGTCGTTGTCGTTGTCGTCGTCGTCGTCGTCAGCAGCGGGAGGCGGGGGAACGCCCGCGGCTCCTCCCCCTCCTCCTCCGCCGCCGCTGCCCCAGCCGGCGANGAGGGGAGCGCCACAGCGCCCGCCCCCTCCGCCACCGCCAATCAATGGGGAAAATGTCCGCCGGCGTCGCTCTCGCGAGAACTCACCCGACCCGACCCGGCACGGCCCCCGCCACTCCGGGGCGCGTCCTGCCTCCGTGCTCGCCTTCGCCTTGGCAGCGCTGCTGCCGAGCTCGCCCGGCTGAGGTGCGCAGCTGTGGACTAAGTACGAGGAGCAGTGTGGGAGCCGCAGCGTGTAATCCTCCGCAGGCGGCCAGGGCAGAGCCGCGCGTCCTGTCCTCCTGCCGGCGGCTGTAAATGGTGCTTAGCTGTCTCCAGTCCCCCACCCCGCATTACCCCGCTCCTGAGGGCGGCGGCAAGCGCCGTCCGTGGGGAGGCCGGGACGGGCCTCAGGGCGGGCCCTGCCGCCGCCGCCGCCATTTCCCTCCTTGCCCCGTCGGTGGCGGTGCGGGGCATCCTCTCCGCGGGGCCCCGGGGCTTGCAGTGGGCGCGGGAGCGTACAGAGTGATTAAAATTGAGTTGGACTGGGTAAGCGAGGAGTCAACATGTGCAGAGATCATGGCCTGCAGCTGCGGGAGAGAGCTTATAACAGCCTGCTGCAGGAGCGGGGTCCTCCCCCGGCCTGTCAGAGCAGGGCTCACCGGCGGGGCCGTTGGTGTGCTCCGCGCCTCAGTCCTGAGGTAACGGGAGCTGTGGGAGCCAGCCAGCCTCCCGCCCCACGGCGGCCTGCTTTCCTTCGCCCTGCTTTGCCGCCTACGAGGGGCTCCTGCCAGAGCCAAGGGGTGTGGGGGACGTGGGCTGCAGTTTCACTCTCTTTTTTCTTTCTTTCTTTTTTTTTTTTTTCTTCCTCACATCTGGGTGTAACTTGCTGGTGTGTGGCTGTGGGGTTAGGAGACGGGCAGGCGTGGAAGAGTCAGCGTGGCCTGATCCCGCCGACACACAGGCGGCTCCTCTTGGTGCCCGTTTTTTTGAAGTCATATTGTGAAGTTAAGCGTGTGCTTGCTTGCTTCTCTGTAAATTTAAGGTTAATAGTGCATTTCCACGTTAAATATAAGATTATTTCTGTGGCATCGCTTAATTGTTGATTTTTGTCTGCAACAAGCTTAAGTATATCTGTTTTTCATGTCACCTGAGGCACACTAAAAGCCAAATACTAATCACTAGAATGACTAAAATGTGCGCTAGAAGAAAAGTAATTACACATTAAAGTCTACTTCATTGCAAAATAGGTTTTAAGTGAAAAACATTCTACTTAGCTAACAAAGAAGAATGGTACATGGTAGTTGTACATTTTTGTACAACTATTTTTCTTGTTATTTTAGTGTCCTCTTGTGGAAAGGTGCAGAAGTGAGGATACTTTTTGATATTGTGTCCACAAAACTTTCTGGTTTGGGGTAACTTTTGAAACCCATCGTATTGAAGGTTATTGGAAATCTAGTGTGAAGATTTAGTAAAACTAAATGACCATCTCTACCGTTTCATATTTGTAGTATGTCACTTCTCAGGTTCCTCTCCATCATCTTGCTTTCTCAAAGGTGAGATAAGTAGCACGTTTTGGAGTTAGGATATCTTGTTACTATAGTATTTTAGTACTTTAAAAGAGGCTTCAAAGCGGTCATCTCCGTGACTAACAACATCAGTAGTTTTATTTTCATCTTTCAAGTGTGCTATGGTAGGTGCTAAATTTCTTTTTTTTTTCCAGTTCTGCTCCTTGAACTAAGCACAAAAGACCCCTTGTTGAAAACTTACTCAAAGCAGTTTTTAAATGTATTTCTGACCTGTTTTTCATTACATAACTTAATGAGATCAAGTTATTTATATAGCAAAGGTCAGGAGGTTCTTTGAGACAGGAGCTCTTGCCTTCTAGTTTTAAAATATGTTGCACCTGAAAGCCACTCAACTTAGACATTTGAGCTCTAATATGATGAAATCGGGCATCAAGGCAGGAACCTGGGAGTCCCTTCCTTTTAATCATACTTTATGTTAAGCACAGGGTTGTGTGGAGCTACACCTCTGCAACAGGTAAAAGTATGTAGAATAGTTGGGGGTTTTTAATAGGCAAGACAGTATGGAATTAATAACCTCATGTCTTTTAGATTTTTTTTTTTATTAATGCTTATCAGCTGTGTTGTTGATTAGAAGGTTTGAGATTTAGGTGGGGTGGGGTTTTTTTGAGGAGGACTTTTGTAAGCATCTTGGTGTGAGAAGAGGTAGAGTTGCAGAAGAAATGAAAAACGGTATCAACATTTGTAGGTATTTGAAGAAGCACAGCTACCTGGTGATCTCCTGTTGTCCAGTGGTGTCCAAAGATCCATGAGATTAGAGAGCAAGTACTTGAGTTGAAGAGCCAGAACAGTGACATAAGCTTGCGACAGAAGGCAATACAATCATCAAAGCACTGGCTGGGAGCCTCCAACAGTGGTATGTGACTGATGGGCCTGGTGTTGGGTTTTTTTTTCCCCTGTTTTGGGGACACACACACCCCAGAATCTCTGGAACTTGAGGGATTCTTCCTCTGTTTGGTAAGGAATCCAGAATTCAGGAACAAGAAACTTTCAGAGATGTTACTTTTGAAAATTCTTTTGACTTCCTGAAGTGTTATGTTCTTACAGGTGGTTTTTTTTCTGCAATTTATGCTTAACAAGGGGCAAAGCTATGGGACTCGATGACTTTAATTAAAATATATTGTTATATTGGGATAAAGAGGTAGCTACCAGAAATATGTGCCTACTAGATAAGAATCAGGAGTTTGTTTTTTAAAGAAGTACTTTGTTAGATCCTCCTGCCAACCTTTAAAACTGTGCAAACATCTAGTGTAGCATGTGTGCATGAAACATCTTTAATGGAGTAATAATCTCTAGTTAATAATTAAATCTCCAGGAGCTTTTGTAATTTGTGGATGCTACGGTATTTAATCTCTTTATGTGAGACTTCTTAAAGACGAATATTCAGAATTCAACTTTCATGAAGGGAATCCTAACCTTATGTAAAGATCGATTTAACATACCACAGGTTTAAGTTGTTATTAGTGTGAAGAAGAAAAATTGGTATCTCAGAGTAAAAATTTACGCTGGATTTGCAGTTACGGGTAAATTTCTCAAAATGTTGATTGTCAAACTATTGTCCAGAGATGCATTAATGAGCGTCACAAGTGCTGAAGTATGTCACTTTTCAGTCAATGATGCTTGGCTAGTTTTAGTCAATACAGTACTTACAACACTAATGTATGCACTGTATTAATGGAAATGTAGTTGTGCAACATTGGTATGCTAGAGTAAATAGGCCTTCATTGTAAGAGATGATGAACTTTTAAATTAGTCTGTGGGAACCGGATACCTCCCCCTCTCCACAACCTGTTTAAGTTTATGCTTTAATCATTTCTCCTTCTCTGTAAGAATCCACACACTCCTGTCCCAACACCAGTATCCAAGATTTGATGAAGAGTCAAAAAAGTTTTAAAAACTAAATGGAGCGAGGGCTGCCGTGTAGCTCTTTTGTATGCAGTATGCAAAGAACTCTAGGGGTGCGAAATCTTAAGAAAACAGGTAAACGTCACAATACAAACTGATGTTGTCTTTTCCAAAGTAGTATTATCCTACTTGTCTGAAATAGAAAGCCTATGTAAGGAGGATTGTGTAGACTAATGCCATTGATTTGGGATGTCTTCTCTAAAATACTTCAGTTTTTATTTTTCAATAACGCTGTTGGTGGGAGATCCATTTCCTGTTTCAGAGGCTGGTGGTCTTATTTGTAGAGCCAGCATTGCAGTACTTGATTTCTTCGGTATTGTTCTGTTAAAAAACCCAAGACAAACAAAAAACCCCAAACCACAAAAAAAAAAAAAGGCAAAACAAAACTGAAAAAAAACCTCCAAACCTGAAGTTTGCAACCCTTGGTGAGTTGCTAATGAATATTAAAATTATATAGCAGTTCTGTATTTGCCAGCAGTAGAAATGTAGCCAATGCTGATGCAGTGTTTTTAGAGCTCTTCTGCATTGTCAGCAATTTAAGGAAAACCAGCTGAAGGCCTCTCCCCTTTTCAATCTTTGGCAAGTCCATGTCTACTGATAGAAAAAGAGATGTGTAAAAGTTCAGGATATCACAATCCAGCAGTTCATTGCACTGCTGGTTACTTTGCTGTTTGAGCCTCAGGTAAATTCCAGAATTGCACAAGAAGTTTTGAAGCATTTCTCTGAAAATCTGTGGACTACTGGCTGCACCATCGCTTTAGAAGGACCATTGAAGTAAATGGTCTCGTAGTAGGTAGGTAGGCAGTCCTCTGAAGTTAAACTTCATGAAATTAAGAAAAAAAACTCAGTTTAAAGTTCAGTGCTAAACATTGTGTTCCGCTGTTCTTAAATAGTGTTTTCCGTTATAATCTTTATGAACGTGCAAGTGCTTTTCTGTTCTCTGACACTAACACATGCCAAGACCTTTTTAATCAAAAGCAATAGAGGATTATTTTAATTAATTATAAATCAGCAGCCACGATTCATTGACATGTTTGTTAAAGATTATCTTCTTACTCTGATTTCAAGACACTGAGTATTCAGATATTATCTTAAGAAGTTAGTTTTCTTTTCCATGATAGCATTAATCTCATGTATGAATTCCCAAATGGGTTTGAAGCTGAGATTACAGTTGTAAAGAGAAATAGAGATCTTGCAAAGAATTTTGGAGGACCATGGATTTCTTTATTAACACAGAATTTTTGTGTCAGCTTGACTTAAGATTTTCAGCATTGTGTACTTAAAACTACAGAGCAGTTTCTAGCATTGTAGTCTAAACAAAACAGATCCAGGGCATTTGACTTCTTGATGCACTTGTCAAAACCTTCCTGGTGTCATTGGGAATAAAACACCTATACTAGCAGGCCAACTTCCACTTTGTGTGCTGAGAGTTTGGAAACAGATGTGGCTTGGTATCATGTAGAGTTTGTGAGATCCAAGCAAACCTCACATGGAGTTTGCTGGCTTAGGCTCATGGCCAGACTGTAACTCTTCTATCTAAAAAGTGTGCAGTAGCTTGGAAATCTGCTGTCTTCTTAAATGTGCAGACTAGTAGAGTGTACTGCATACATCCTTTCTGGCATAGAGGCTAGTATGTTATCTAACCCTGTTATCTCTAAGGCTGGGGGTTGGCGGGGAAGGCACCTCTATGCACAGCAGCATAGCAATGCGAGAAAGCAAGCAGAAAGGAGAGGTGCCTTGAATGCATACCATGATGGTAATGTCAGTCACCAAAGTGGTTCAGTTATTTCAGAGGTTCAAAAAAAGCTCACAGGGACATAGCCAGTATATTTGAAAACATTGAATTAACACTTATCACACGTGAGGGTTACTCTTGAAGAGTCACCGTAAGGGTGAAAGGACAGCTCTAAATAAGACTATGTAATGTGCAAAAATAACAGAGTAGCTTAGCTTCACATGGGACTGCTCTCAGTATGGACACTGAAAGTGTTTATAGCTGCCCTTGGATCCAGGGGAGTTAAATAGTTCAGGTTTGCATTAGGGGTTCCCAGTGACCCTTCAGATTAAATCTGGTGACGTTTAATATTATGAGCAAGTGCCAATTATACTGCTTGCAGTTCTTTGGGCAAGCAGGAAGTGGTTTCCCATCCTCAGCAAGCCCTAGCACATACGGAACATTCCTTCATCCCAGATTAAACATCCTAGGTGGCCTTCCCCTGGATGAGACATGTTTTGTTCACATTTTCTTTGTAAGGTGTCATGATTATCAGTGTAAAGCAGCGGCTCACAGCTGCCTAGGCCTCACCTCACCCCCTCACGAAGGGGAGGGAAAGAAGTGTAGCACTCAGCATGTTTTGAATGTGCTTTCTTGTGGCTTTGAGAGCAAGGGCAGTACCTGCAGCAGGATCTGTGCCCTGGGCTGCCTTGTGCTGTGGTCTGCCTTTGGCCTCTCCTCACTGCCCTGGAGTAGAGACCTGCCAGCCTTCTCTGCTGGGGTGAGGGTGGAAAGCAGGAGGGGTCTGTCATCTCTCTTCCCTTTTCTCCATGAATGCTGCTTACTGACAGCGCTTGACACCACTCTTTCTGCTTTGCTCTGTGCCCTCACTAATAATTTTCTTCCACTGGTGATGGGAGGAACTTTGTACTTTAAGGAGTATTGGTGTGGGCTGGGTTATTTTACAACTATGTTAGTATTGCTGGGGGGAGGGGAGTTGCTCTTAATGGTCATTCCTCATGCCAGGGCTTCCTCCTGTCCATCACAGGAGGGCTATTAGTCTGCAGCCCTGTTAGTTCCTGCTTGTGCAGTCTGGATAGCAAACATTGTGTCCCCACAATGGTAGGGGCTCAGAGTGTCCTACAGTGAGACATCTCTAAAGTAGCTTTAGGGTAGTACGTGCATAGCTGTTGGGAGGCTTGGTCTAAAACCTGCTGCTGGTTCTGTGGTTTTCCAAGCTCAACCTTGTCCTCGTTTTGCAATAGGCTGTCCCCTGAACATCTGCAGCTTTCTTGGGCTTTGAGGGCTAGTCTTCTGTGGGGGTTGCTAAGCTATTTCTTGCACGAATTAATGTAGCTTTACCTTTGGCAGCAGCAAAGGGAGCTGCCAGAGGTCTTGCATAGCATTTAAAATGTCAGCTGCCAGTGTAGAGCAGCTGCCAGCACTGGAGCTCTGGCAGGGGGAATGCTGTCACAGGGCAAATGCAGGCAATGTCAGTGTGGACACAGCATGAGTCAGGCTGGGCAGGGACTTGTGTACAGAGTATCCTGATGTTGGTAAAATGCCCTTTGAAATCTCCCAGCAAGTTGTCTCCTGTGTTGCTTGGGTGATATATAAGGAAATGCTGCTGGCTCTTGACTGTTGTGTTTTGTATTCAGACCAGACTGTAAGGAGCCTGTCAGAGTGTGGGGCCTACAGCGATAAAGGAATCTTATAAAACTGGTAGCCTCTCTTCTGGGTGAAAGATTAAGGCAAAACACTGCCTATCTAGGGAGAGTCTTAAGAAAAAATGTAGTTTCTAAAGACAATCTCATTTTGTTCATGTATATGTCAAATTTAATGTTTTTTAAAATTCACTTTTAAATGTTTGGAATACATCTGTTGGTTGGACTGAATTAACGTGGGGAAAAATAATAATAAAAAATTGTAACTACTGTCCTTGTTTGTCGTCATTGCCTTTGTGAGAAGATGCCTCTGGAGAGCAGGTGTGTTTCTTCAACATTTTAATTAGAGGGCTTGGCTGCAGAACTTTGAAATGTGTGCCCATTTATGCTAATTTGAATCTCCTATTTGCTGTTAGCGCAGTAAACAGTTAATAGCGTTAGTAAACAGTTAATCAAACCAAGAATTCCTAAGTTAAAATGAATAAAATGATGTTCATGAAAAGGTGTTTTGAAGATGTTTTTGTGATACAATTTTTTTGGAAATGAGAAATGGCATAAGAAATAATTCTCAAAGCCTCCCTGGTAGTTGGATTCTGGTTCTTTGGCTGCTTAAACCATAGCTTTACCTTAGGATGAAGTAACTAGCTAGTTATTTTTTTCAAATTTGAGGAAGGCGAAAAAGTGAAAGCAAGAATTAAAGTGGACAGGCTATTTTTTTTTAACATCCAAGGTAAGTGAGTATTTTGGGAAATCTCAGAGTAATTACTAGTCCCTTGTGCAGCACTGGCTATTTCAAATCCATCACGTGACTGAAAATGATGCCACTCAATGCACTTGGATTGCTTAATGTTTGGGGTTTTTTTTCTAGGCAATGTTACATTGTAAAACAAAGTTAGGTAAGATGTTTCAACCAAAGAGTTTGGTACTAGTATGCAGTATGAAGAAATCATGTAAAAACCGTAATACCCGTGGGACGTTCACAGGCAGGACGAAAGAAAGAGGTAGACACAAAGTAAAAAACAAGCCAGTGTTTCTTATGTGGTACTTACTTCATCTGTATAAAATCTTGAGGTGTGAGAAGTATGATTTCAATACATGGTTATGTTGTTTGGTCATGTTGTTCCCGTGACTATCTGCTTGTGTACATTTCAGGACTCTGTAATTGTTATTGTTAAATACATAAGATGTTTAATGTATCTGAGTGTTGCTGCAGCCTTAAATCTTGGAAATAGCAGAGACTTGCGATTTTGAAATATCCAGTTACATTTCATTATCTGTTTTGCACTTTCTTACGGTTTTAACGGGGGAGTGCTTTTACTTATTATATTCTACTTTTTATTTATTTTCTGTCACAGCTGAAATATTTGAACTTAGATGTTTGTATCAAGTATGCCAATCCTGAGATAATTACAGTATAGCTGAGTGCTGCTATTTTGAACCAGAGAAGGAAAACTGTTTTTTTAAACTGAGAGTAACTCAGGCTGTCTTTTCTACTGTAAACTAGATGTGTCTATACATTAAAAGAAGGTGGATATTAGAATCCTGTTGTGAAATGTTAACTGCAGCATGATGTCCTTTTGTTTCTTTGAATTTATAACATGTCTTAATCTCATTTAAAAAACCCAAACAACAACAACTTTAAGTTTTCCAGAGAGCACAATTAGACCTTCCTCTATCACTATCCTAAAAGGCTTGATGTGAGTAGATAACATCTCTCTGGATATGCAGAGAGACTATTTTTATTTTAATAGTATGCTTTAACATTGTATTAACAGTGTTTCCTTGTGCTTAGTGAACATTATATCATCAGAAAGCATGTGAAAAGAATATGGAAATTTCAGGTATTGGAACAGCATGACATTGCTGCGTGTGAACATTAGACTTTACTATGCATAATGTAATTCATGATACTTAAAATTTTGCAAGTTACTATATATACTATATTTTTTCACAAGCTTAGCTTAACGATAGAGAACTCTCCGGAAAAGGACATGGCAAAGTGAAAGGCAAATCCAAAAAGTATGGAAAAGAATGGGAGACAAAGGGAAAAGAAAATAAAATTAAACCTAATCTCTATAAAATAAAAGAGAACTTGGATCCATGGGTAGCTGTGGCATTGATCACAAAAGGAATAAACATCTTTAAAAGAACAAACATGATACAGTCCAGCTGCTTTTTTGTTTGGTTGGTTTTGTATCCAAAGAGATTCTGGGAAGAACCGAAACATTTCTCCTCTAAAGACAGGAAAGAAGGCAAAATCAATAAAGCTACTTCCTGGTAGTGTAGTAGATAGTGATAATTAAGAAAGCTTTTGATAAGAAAACCAACTATATTATAAAAATGCTAAAACATTAATACTAAGTCGACCAAAACCATCTCTGCCTCCTTTCTTTATTGCAACAGTATTTTGTTCCTGAGAAAACTGAACCTAACTTACTGAATCACGGAGGCAGCTCCAGGTGTCAGATGCCTTGCAAACAGGAGGTCTGGGATTCTGCTGTGAGCTGTTTTGGTGGTGGAATCATGGAGAGGTTTGAGAAGAACAGGAAATTGCATTAAGACATCTCTGTTGGTTGTTTACTAGTAGTCAGTGCCACTGGAATAAACAGCTGTATGGGCAGTACAGCTTCTCTTCTGTTATCTAGTCTAGCAGCACTGGAGGTGAAAATTTAAAACCTGGGCCTTGAACTCAGTGGGGGAAACCTAAGGGATAAGGGAGCTGGTCATATGACTGAAAACTGAAGCAATATGCAGTAGTTTTGATTGAAGATAAGAGCTTTTTAAGCGCAGAAGTTTTTTGCCAGTATCACTCTGTAAACAAAACTTTTGTAGACAAGCAGTTGAAGTTGAAACCCTCCTACACTCTACCTCCCCCAAAAAACACCACCTACCTCTCTTCCCCTACACTGTAGAGGTATTTTACAGTTTTCTCAGGGGTCTGGGCAGAAAAACCTGTGATGAAGAGAGTCAGGTTTCTCCTTGCAGTACGACATCAAGATGGGGAAATGAAAGAGTGTGCAATGCAGACAGAGACCTTTCTCAGTTCTCCAGCCTTAGCCACCTCTTTAAGTATGGAAAGATCTGCAGACTGACTCAAACAGTGACTAGACCTCAGTTTGCCTTGCAGAATTAGAACAAATGATGATAATACGGGAGTGCTTTCCTTACTAGAAGCTACTGGTGATGGTTTCACATTTTTTCTAAGCCTATGGAAGCCTTTTCTAAGCCATTTGGAACCACTAAACATCCTTCTGCAGGTGTAGTGCTTTCACAGGAAAGAGAAAATCATGGTTTCACCAAGTCACAGATATTTAATGAGGTAAACTATGTTCAGATACTGCTTAATTCATCTTGGTTTTTTACAGTGAAGGTGATTCAGATGCTGAGTTTTCTATAACACCGTGCATGAATCCAGTGCCAGAAAATGGGGGAAAAAAACACCACCAGGAATTTAATAAGAGTAAAACATCCTTGTTCCACTGCTGAGTAAACTAAAAGGAATGCATTTACATGGATTCACTGGAAGTTGTTACAGCTGACTTATTATTTCAGTATAGTAGCATGCAGTGAGTGGGTTGGAAAGAAATATGCTCTTATATTGAAATTATTACACCTCTAGCAGACGTAAAGAATGCTTTATTTACCTTACTAAGGTCTGTATTATCCCAAAACCTTCTGCACAATATTGTCCAGAGACTTCTGTTCTCCGTTCTACGTCATCAGCCAGTTAAGATATGTTATATGAATATACCTTTTTGTAATTTCTGAAATGGGATTAGTTTCATTGGTTTCTTAGCTGGATAACTGAAGTTCAGTGACCACATTTCAATGTTAATGTTAAGTTCTGAAATCGGAAAGAAATAGGGAAGGATTTTGTCAGCACTATAGAAAAACCTTTATGTTGTTTTATGATACCATAGGAATTGTCCTTGCTACCATGTCATGTGTGCACCTTGGGTATCTTTGAAGTTCTAGAATAACTACTGTAGGTTATGTTTAGACCCTTTTTTGTTGTTGTTGTTTTCAAGGAACACCTGGAAAGTCTGTGTTTCTGTGTAGCTAGTAGTGCTTTGACTTTATTTTTGGGAAAGGAGAATGAGAGGCAGAAGGCTGAACTGAATGAAACATTGTTGGATTTAGGTCTAGCAAATTTAAGGGCGTTTAAAATATGAGAAAGAAATGTTGTATGTTCCTGCTATTATTTTAAAATATAATTTAACACTATTCCAAAAATAACAAAGGTATTATGAAAGCATCTTACTTGTCTTGTTAATCTTTTATTTTTGTGGCAAATTAGTTCTTTTTCATTAAAAGAATTCATACTAGCTTCTGATTTAAACATTGCAACTACTTAAATAAAGCTCTTATTTACTGGTACTTGTATGTTTTCTACAGAGCTCTATATTAATTTGAAATTCAGTATTTCATTTATGTGCAGGGTACACAATCCTTCTCCTTCATCTAGCAATCTGCGCCACCCATATTTTTTTTATCTTCAGATGTAACCTTCATATATACTTAAGGCATAGCTCCAACAGACAGTGGTAAGCTGCTCTTCTGTTAACTTTGTGCTCTTTTCTAGGTCTTAGTGACATATTCAAGGTGCTTTACTTTTCATAGTCAGAAGAGACCTTGTTATTCAGATAAGGCGCTTGTGTTTTCTAACCTGACTTCGGGTTTTGAAAGTGTGAATAAATATTCAACAAAGAATAAGGTATTAAATGCACTTTGTTCAGTTTGTAAAATACAGTAGCTTCAGATTCCTATTTATATAGATCTGTCAGATTCAGTGTTGCTGATGAAAGGGAACTCTTGTGCTTTCTCAGATGATAAGAATGCATGGGAAGGCAACATAGGGATCCAGAAAAAGGAGCAACTGGGGAATGCAATTTCATAGCTCTGGTGTTGTGATCTCAGTCAGCTTTTGTGTGCCTATTGCATTTGTAGTATTGAGGCGAGTAACGTGTTCCCTCAGTTATTGCTGATTTGTTTGCAATGTTTGTATGTAGAAGGAATATGGAATACCTGGGATAGCATAGTCACCCTGGCCAAAATACAAACTCCTGCAACAGTCTCTGACTACAAACTTACTATNTTTTTTTTTTTTTTTTTTTTTTTTTTGGTCTGAACAGATACATGATAAGTCTTTCGTTATTTAAAATGGAGTAAGAGCACCTGAACTAGCAAGGCCATACTGAAAGGGGTTAACATCTTTCATGGACAGCAGTGAAAGTGAGACTTGTTAAAAAGTTGAGCAGAACCAGATTTGGTTAAATACCGATGGCAGAAGCGTACCTTATTAAATAGGTAAGGTGAAGATAACATGCAGGAAATAGAGAAGGCAAGAGAGAATATATTTTACAATTTGGGAAAGTTACTATCCAAGTGCAGAAAAAAAAAGATGCCGGCATTCTTGTGTTTCTACACTTCTACTCACTTCCACAGTGCCAACTTATCTGCTTGCTATTTCTGATCTACTTTTGGTAGAGTTCTTATGTAGAAATAGTACTTTGCTTTTCTTATATAGCAACATTTTCAGAGTAGAAATTCTTCCTTTGTTCAGTTAGCACTTAGCATACTGGAATTTGGATGTTTGGTTATTCCTGTAATAATTTTAATAGCTTTAAGGATTTACTCCTGTAATGGTTTTTGTAAGTAGTCATTAAGCTGTTCCTCAAAAGCTTGATGCTCCAACCTTATGCAAAGGACTGTTTATTTATACCTTGTTTTTTTATAAAGGCTTTGCAATTAATTCGGTAGCACTTTGAAGCAAAGAGTCAGAAGGATGAGATCTCAGTTAAAAGAAGAGGACCATCCAGATAGTCTCTTGAACACAAAGTCACTTGCGCGTTATGGTCTATTCAACATGAAGTCACTTACGTGTTCCCGCCTAATTCTAGTGGGACTGAACCAGATACAGGGACTGAACAGGAGTGTTATAAAGACAGTTTCTTTGATCATCTCTTCCTATGCCCCAATTTCTAAATTTGTAAAATATGCAGGGTGTATGTACATTTGAGTTCAGATCAAGAATGTACTTTTGAAGTGAATCTCCTAATTATTACTATTTACTGTTGTTTGTCTCACTTCGTGGAGCAGTCTCTTCAAATGCATATAATCTGTGGATGCAAAGTCCTGAGCACCACTGATGTGTTCTGCAGACCTTCTGTTGGATGGGTTGCACTATCTGCAGATTCCTTACTGTTAGAGAGAAGTTCTGCAAGTAATATCCTACATTCCCCAAAATTCAAAGTGGTATGGGATTCCATTTGCCTTTGTTTCTGTGATAAGACCTTTCAACAGTTTTTGGCTCCTCTGTGATTATTTAGCTGTGTGTACTCAAAATATTTACTTGCTGTGCAGAAACATTTACTGCAGCTAGGAATGGTAACCAAAGAAGAAATGAATAAAGAGAAGGTAGTTCAATATGCAGTACAAGCCTAAAGTATGAAGAATAGTTCAAGTGAAGGTCATTTATTCTAGGAACCAATGTTCCTAGTGGTCAAAAATATAAATTACCTTTTGGTTTTTTTAACTTTTATCTGTACTTGCCTTTTTTTTTTTAAATGTATATTGCTTTACTTAAATCTCATTTTGGCCAAATAATGGTCTTTTTAGCAGTGATATTGGTTGCATGTAGCATTAACGATTGTGGATGTGCTCAAGGGATCAGTAAGAAAAGATCTCTTTATAAAGCTCAGTTTGGGTAAGTAGTCATTCTTTAGCTGATGTTTGCAATACATTAAACTATACCTGCAAGGCGAAATACTTAGCATTTTAACTTAATTCTTCAAGGGAGGACCAACTATACCCTGAATAGATCAGAATCCTTAGCTTTTGATTCAGGAAATAATTTCTTTTCAGAAACTCTCATGGAGATTCTTCTTAGAATTCTGTATTCCTTACTGTACTCTTATAAATGGCTAAAAATAGTTTCAACATTCACAATACATCAGATAATAGTTGTATGGAAAATTCTTACTACAGTAGTCTCAAAATGAACTTTGTGAATCTTTTGGAATAAGATGCATCATATTTAGCCATGGTTTTGGATGAGCAAGAAGCTATATCTTAAATTATATGGATATTTTAAATTGCTGAATTATGTTACTGAAAAAATGCTTAGAAACATTCTCTTACTACACAGTTTTGTGGTAAGAATTCCTCCCGTTTCAGAAAATGATTTTTTGTTTTGCTGATAATAAAGAAGTCCAGTTAGAATAAAAACCAGCCAGTTAAAATCTGAATATTGATGATGGATTCGGAGACTGGTGACAGTTGCTTCTCACTGCAGGTATGCTGGATATTTGGCTGAACTCAGCCTGTAGATGCTTTTGTAGATCTCCCCAATGAACATACAGTCATAACACACTTGTTCAAAAGAAGAAAGAAAAAAAAAAGACTTTGAAGAAAAACATAATAGAAGTAGAATTTTGTAGCACTGGAAGTAGCTTAGTCTTTTGAGCCCCTTTTCACTTCAAATAGGGTTGTGAATTTTTCATTGCTTGCCAAAAAAAACAAAGGTGGTTCTGACATGGGAATTTATGTAGGAAGCTCAGGAGAGCTCAGGGACTCAGATCTCTCAGTTCTTGTTCTGGCGCCCAAACTTCTGGCACGGCTTGGAGCAGAGTTTGGGTTGTCCCCATTGTAAGAGCTGTTAATGGCACTTCTAGGAGGCTGTCTTCTGGGGGCTGACAGTGAGCCGAAGGCTGCAGAGGTGGGGTGGGGAGAATAATGACACCCAGACTCTACTAGCTGATTCCTCCACTGGGCATTTTCTGACTCTGGAGATGTTCTTAGTTGGTCAGTTAGATAAGCTTTATGGCTTTTCATTGTTTGAAGGAAGTACAGTGTATACGTACCAGGAGGCAGGTCTTGGACTGTTATAACACTGCCTAATTACAAAGGTAGTGAAGCACTGACGTTCTTAGTTTGGACTGTACCATAATAGGTATATTTATTTTTTTAATGTGTCCTTCTGTATCAATAGAAAATATGCAAAAAGCCAGAAAAGACAAATCCTATGCTTACATAGCAGTGGTTTCAGATTGAATAAATAACCAAGTACAAAGTTTAGAGACTCCAGACACCTTTAAGTATATTGAATTCAAAAAATTAGATGGCATTGTTGTAGTGAATAGAAGGCAATGTGTTTTATAGAGAAGCAGGTAGAATATGCCTTTTGAATGAGTATACTTCCAAGTAATTACTAAGAGCAGATCCTGCTTCTAATTCAAACAACAAAAACATTTTCTAATTATATAGGGCCAGATTATCTGGTTTACAGTTTCCCAGCGAAGAACTCTTCTTTGGGAAGCCTAGGGTAGAATTTTCCCTCATCTGCCTGTCCTTCTGCAGGAACAGGGAAGTAGAAAAAGGTATTCTTGGCTCACACGATGCATGCTGGGGTGGTGATGGAAGCTAATAAATGTGTTACACCTAGTTTTCAACTGTAAGTGCCAAAATGTCTGATAATTGAGGCTGTAGTGCCTTTCCTTCAGAGATACCAAAGCATTTTATGTTTGTGTAAGTAGCTGCATTACTCAAATATGCATAGCAAGATAGTGTCTTATACTATTTTTTCAACGGAATAAATGAAGACCAAGAGCTGTAATAGACTGTGACAGAGCAAGAATAAAATCTAACATTATGCAGCAATGATGGAAACCAGTAGTCCTCTGTCTACTAGCCAGTTGCTTCAACTGGAAAGTAACAGCTTCATTTTAGTAACACCTGCAAAAGGAATTATTTTAATAATGCCTTGTAATATTTATAACAAATTTACATATTGGGAGAGTGGAGAGGTTACTGTCTATAGCTACAATTATAAACCCAAATAGCATGAAGCTGTTTCTGATGTGAGGGGTTTGCAGGAAGACATGAATTTTGCAACTAGAAAGAACAGGTGATTTTTTTTTTTCTAGCAACACAGGAAGTCTTTAGGCATGCTAATAAAATTAATTTTAGGACATTTTCAGTATTCCCAGGTGAAAGTTGAATAAGCGTGCAGACTCTATAGCATATGAGCATTGTAATACTATAAATTTTCTTCTTACTTTCACTTTGATAAAATGAAACATTTTAAAATTTCATTTTCTGCATTATACATTTTAAACATGGAAATAGGTGATCGAAATATTCCATTCACAAAGGTGAAGTCAGAATATTTTGATCTTATTAAAGCTACTTTATTTGTTTTCAAAACAGATTCCTGCTGAGGGTGTGTAACACTTGTTGAAATAACATTTTAATCTGTAAAAACATTGTTAGAAAATTTCTCTCTAGATTTAATAGCAATTGGTATTTCTTTAGCCCATGCTATTAAAGTCAGTCCAACTGTAGGTGGTCATAGTTCTTGTCTGAAATCTCTGTGTGTGCATAGGAATTAGAGACAGAATATAGATGAAGGACGTTAGTACACACTCCTGACTTCCTGGTGAGAAAACACAAGTGAAAGCGTCTCTCTGTACACAGTGGCCTGCTATTTGGTCAATGACTTAAGAAAGGATTTTGTTCCCTTAAACTGCACTCTGTCCCTTGATCCCTAATGTCAAGGATGCATGTACGTAACTCTGAGAACTGAGTTAAATATCTGACCTTGCAGAATCCATTTTTTTTTAATTCCTTGGATTTTCCACTCCAGCAATACAAGATACCAGCTGCATAGTGAAAGCTAAAAGAAAGGAAGTGGAATTTGCCGACTTTTAGCATGGACTGTCTGTAGTTCCTTTGCTTTCATTTTCACTTGAAATGCAAGTTCACTTAGTTTTGAGTTTTGAATTTACCACTGCAATGCTGAATGTTCTGCTTGCTACTGGATTAAACTAAGACAGAGCTTACTTTTAAGAATTCTTATTTCTTGGACAGCATTGCTTATCATCTCCACTATGTTTTCAGACAAAGACCTATTTATGTGGAGGGAGAGCAAATGTCCAGTTCAAATCGCTGTTGATTCCTTACCTCTGTGTCTCATAAACCCCTTGTCACTTAGGATAAATTTAGACAACTAAAACTTTGGTTTAAGCATTTCTCTCACAAGATGGCAGCATTGCTTCAGGGAATAAAATTGCCTGCACTATTCAGGATGTCTTTGAAGTTTTTAATACTTCAATTTTATCCAGTATGTGAGAGAAACTCTGACAGATGTGTTCATTTGTGTTATCTGAATGTTAATATCAACATCAGTCGTGGGACCAGATGAGTTTCGTTCATTTGCTGCTGTATTTGCAGGCTTTGTGATGAAAATAAGCTACCAGGACTGTAATGAGTTTTGTGAATTGTATTGAAACTATATAATTATTTTGAGTCTTTGTCATTATTATACTAGTACTGTAGCTGCATTTCTGAGACTTCAGCTGGAAACGTGGAATGGGATTGCTTCAATTGCACTAAGCAGAAATATCTTACAGGAATTTTAATTTCAGATTCATATATATTTCCCTTCCTGTCCACTGTGTGCTTCTATTCTTTCAGGGCTTGATCCTACTTTCTCTGAGTCAGAATTTTAGAGTAAGTCTTGTAAGCAGATAGGAACAGCAAATACGTGAATATAGTAATTTTGGGGGTTTTGTATTTTGTTCCCTATAGAAATAATCAGGAATGATGAAAGAGCTGCTGCTTGAACCGTTAGAAGTATCGACCCTTAGTTACCTCCAGGCAATCCCTTTATTTGATTTCAGGGCAGCACTGATTGACTTCTGAAGGAATTAGGTCAACTTTATTTCTGATTGTAAAAATAGGTTTACCAATTTGGCCTTACCCATAAGGAATAAAAAGCTTGGAAGCACAGGAATCCTCACTGTGCTGTCTTGGATGCAGTTGAGCTTCCCAAGAACATAGATATGTATTTTTTTATTTTAATTATCATTTTGCCTGTGATTCTGATTTTACAGCATGAATTGTGAGCTGAAGGGATAATATTTTCTAATTCATACAGCTGTTTTACAACTCGGTTCAGATATTCCACTTGGCAAAAATGCTAACAAGACCATTTTCATTCTTAAATCAGGAAAGCATTTTCCATGATTGCCTGGAGAAGTGTCTCTTTTATACTGAAAGTACCAAAGGAAATATACTTTGTTATCCTGAGTAGCAATGGTTATTATTTCAAGGAAATATTGGGTGGTATGTTATAACACTTTAAGAAAAAAAAATTTGTCTTGTATTTTCATTTTCTTGGAAATCTTATGCTGAGCACAAAAAACCCACAAACTTTCCTTTCTCTTAATTTCTCTAAATCCAACATAATAAGATACAGTTTTAGTGAGAGGCTATCACTTAGTTTGCACTCCTAGGACTAAGGTAGGTTTAGTCTGCAAGTATAACTCTCTACTAACAGCCCAAGTCATTTGAATTAATGTTTGGACATACGAAAACTTCTATCTTTATGCTTCCCCAAACTGGAAGGTATGAATTGAGTATTTAATTTCTTCTTTAACGTACTTAGAGATTTTTATTGGTGCAGTCCTGCTAATCTTCAGCGATTTGCAGTACAGCCTCCCAAACATTAACTTACCATTAGCATCACTTGCTTCTGTGGCGTTCAACACGTTTTGTGAAATTGCTGAAGGAAGAAAGTCATGGATATAAATGATATTAAGAGAATGAAGTCAGACCCTTGTGGGATAAAGAATGCTGAATTCTGCTCTTTCCTGCCTACCCCAGCATAGAGTCTAAGTAAATAGAAGAAATGTACATGACGGTATCCTCACTTGTAGAGGCTGGGGTCTCCACTTTAACATATCTTCTGGGATGTTGTAAGAACGGAACTGGAACACATGACAGCAGTGTATGAGAGCTTCATAAAAGTAGCTTCAAACACTGGAAGTTGTTTTGGCTCCTGCAGGTCAGCACACCTCCATCATTCCAACTCTCTTTGGTTAAAAAAGAGAGAGAGCATGAATCTAACCTCCTGATCACATGAAGCCTGTGATATTCTCCATGAGTCCTCTGCTGCTTGCCTCCTCTCTCATCCTGGCAGTAGAACAAGTCTGGCCTTATCTGCTTTCAAAGGAAATTGAAAGACATTCTGCTTTAAAGAGGAAGATAATTCAAGGGCTGGCCTGTAGCAGAAAATTAAGAGAGATTGTTTAAGGAAACTAAATAATTGAGTTTATTGGTGATGAAATGCAATACTGATCACATTCAAATCTAACCCACACCATTGAAAGTCAGAAGCTATTTTTTTAGTAGACTGCATGACAAATTTCTCCTCTTCTGAGTGGATGAGAATTCTTGTTATAAATGGGTCTTACTGGTTTAATCAGCAGTAACCATATATGTGGTCCTTTATTTTAGAAGTATTGATGTACATGTTTAAGTGTTAATTCCATAAGCATTTGTGTCTACCTGACCCACAAACAAGTAGAAGATTTCATTTTTAAGGAATCAGTACTTTTCACACATGCTTAATACAAAGCACAAAATGAGAGAAAGAAAAGAGATGTTATGCTCTCTAAGTATTCTGACAAAATAATAGACAAGCATGTAACAAAGATGCTACACATCTCAAATGGTTTAATGAAATGCTGGATTTTGGTTTTATTCTCAGTTTTAGTATGGCCTATTTATTTGTAGTCCTAGAATAATATTCATCCAAGTTTATAGCATGATCCATATATGCAATTTTCACAGGATAGCTTTGTGGTTGTTTGTCACTCTTGAAAACCGTGTTGATTGACTAAAAATTGTCAGAAGTAACATACAAAGAACTAGAAGCATTTCCTTTTCCAATGCCTCACTTCAGTTATAAAAGAATTTGCGAAGATAATGTTGAATATGACCAGATTACCAAAATTTGCCTCTCACTCAGAAACACTGAAATATTCTGCTTCAAATCTTCATCCTATTTTACTTCTCCATGCTGTAAGGATTTATGTTGGCATTACAAAGATAGGCAGAGATGAACATTTAAGTTTCAGCTGGTTCATATCCCGATAAAGGTGCACCATTAGAAAACAGATTCTTCAAAAGCGTATGTTGTAATGTTCATAAAAATGCTTTTCAGTAGCCAAGTACTGCTCAAAATCATCGGATGGGACTGCATTTGGGTTCTATTTCACTGCAAACAAGATTTATTGAAACACCAAACTTTTAATCAAAGTTTCAGACCATTATATAATGCAAATGTGTCAAAAGAAAACTTACTCTGAAATGGATAAGTAGACATATGGTCAAAATGTCATTGATACTTTTGCTCAAAAACATAATTAGAGGAACATACGCTGCATTGTGAATAACAATCTTTCTGCTAATAAAGGAAAGGATTTATAAGTAGTAGTATTACAGCCAGATTCCACTTTCTGCTACAATAGATGTGGAATAAACTTAAAGCAGAAAAATGCCAGAAAAACACGAGCTATTGCTTGCAGAGATTTTCTATTGGCATGTTTGAGATTAGTATCTGTTCCTTTTGGTGCGTATACATTTTTAAGTAGTAATATATGTGGTAGCTACAATACATATTACCTAGTCCTAAGCATTGTCTATTATAATGGCTTACCTGGAAAGTAGCACAATAAATCTTTTTTTTATGCTTTATGCAGTATTGCTAAGAAGAAATTTGGTAATATTCCATCATTTGGAGGTTGGGGGGGAATTAAAACCTAAAAGCAGTAGTACTAAGGAAAAGTGCATTTAAGGATAGGCTGTTAATGTAGAAGGATATCTAAATTAATCATATAAAAAAGAGTAATTCTAATTCAAGAGAGCTGAAATGAAAGCTGTCCTGGAGAGTAAAATTTGGTGATTTGCTCAAGCAAAGGGCTTGATATTTATCTGTGACACAGGCTACTTCAAACGCTATTTTCAGATACAACACGAGATTGTTAGAGGAAAGCAGGGCAAAAAGCTCTGAGTAACAGTTTGCCTTGTGTACTTCAGAAGAACCTCTATAAAGCAAATTTTCTTTATTAAGTCCTCATATCTTTGGGCTGTTTATTCAGGAATAATTCATAACAAATTAAGCAAAGCATTTTTGTAGGCTGTGGAAGAGCTTTTCAGGAAATATGAGCTGTTACAGCAGCATTAAGCTTTCCTAACAGACTAACTTCTTTATGGTACACACCTTTCTGTATCAGAGCCATTAAAAGAGACATCATTTTAAGGTTCCAAATGATATATTTTATGTATTAAAATTATAGGTCCTAAAATTATGTTTTAAATATATGTATAGATCATCACACTTGACAGGTAAAAGATTGTAGATATGTACGTTCAGTTGCAGAGTTGAAGATGATGTATAAAAGAGAAGAAAAAACAGATTGACTGTGAATAACAGTAAATTGGGAGATACCGGAGAAGCTGAAGTGTCTTAGAATAGAAAAGAAGGTAAATTAAAAGTCATAAAGGAGTTTGCAGATAAAAACGAAACCAGGAGAGTGGCAGGATGAAGGCAGAAATATCTGCATGAATCATGAGTCGTGGAAAGAGTGGACAGAATATATGGGAATATGTGATTAGAAAAAAGGTGGGGTTTTTTTGAGAATATTGGGAAGCTTTCAGGAATCTGGGCAGAGATGTAAAGAAACAGGAAGATTTAGGAAGCTTTTGGTCTTTAAAATGTAAACTTAACTGAAAGAAGTCTTGCTGTCCCAGAATCCTAGCAAAGGGCAGATTATTTTGCTCAGTTTGTGTGCAGACCTGGATGGAAACAATGTATTAAGGAATTGCAAGAGGGTTCTCAGCAGATTTGGAGCAGGAACAGAAGTTGTACATTTGAATGCAATGGTTTAATTGTTTATGGTTGGGCTGTTGCAGAAATCGTAGGTTATAAAAATACCTGCACTGAAAGGTACTTGCAATGAATTTTCTTGTAGGTGACGGCATGGAGATAGAGCATCTGACAGTATCCTAACACTTCAGTTGAAGTAGGCTAAAAAAAAGTATGTGCCTTACAACGTTCTAGGGGCAGTTTTTTCTTTGCTTCTTTCTCAAATCCCTGTGCAAGTGTAAAAGCTGAAAAGCAGCAGACTTGGGGGTATTTCCGCCAGAAGTGGTCAGCAGTAGGTGCACACAGAAGGAGCCGTCAGAAGAGAAAAGTATACTTGTTTCTTGCACCAAGTATGGAAGGCTGTTTTAGTTAGTTTCCACCATTATCAATTGCAAGCTTAAGTGGACAGATGTTTTTGAAAGTGAAGGGCAAAGGTACAGCTATTCAGAGCCAGAGGGTACTAGAAACTGGGGATGGAGGAAAATTAGAAGGACGGTTTGGAATAGGGTAGCCAAGTGGTACATGAACTGTTAAGGAATGACAAATTAGAAAATATGGGTAAGAGGCAAGAGGATGGGAATGAGAATCAGAAAACTGATGGAAATGGAAAGAAGAGAAAACCAGAATGGTCATGGAATCATGAATGTGAATGAAAAGTAACTATAGGGAGTTAAAACACAGAAGGGAGAGAATAAGCAAAGGTGTTATAATTATTCTATGTATAAATAAAGTGTTGTGCTCTGTGTGATCCCCAAAAGGACTGTCACAGAGCATAGTCTCATGAAAACCCTTACTGTGTCCTCAAAGGAAGGCCTGCTAGGATTTCACATCAGGAAGACTTTTCCCAGTGTAAAGTGGAAGAGACCAGATAAATCCAGAGAGTGTCCATGGATTAAGAGAAGCACCTATAATAATGTACTGCGGAACAGTTCCAGACTGCATACTTTCCTATGTACATTTGTAGATATCACTCCTGCTTCTGGCATCTTTCCCTGCTTTGTTTTGATTTCCAGGGAATCCATTCCTGCAGTGTAGCTGTAGGATGGCCCTTGGTTTTCCTCTGAACAAATCTCTGGTTAGTTGTGGTTAACTCTTCTTGCCTGCTGTCCCAGCTCCTGTCCTCTGGAATATCCCTGTTGGTATTTGCGTCTCAAGCACCCAACCAGATGGTTGTGTGTGTGGAAATGGAGGGAAGGGGTTGGTTTTAGTACAGAGAAGTGGAGCTAGCATAAAGAGCAACAGTTCTGACATAAGCATCTTTGTTTCAATTTTTCAACTCCCATTAGCATATTTAACTAAGCGAATGTTATTAAAGTTATTAAAACTGAAACAAGATGTAGGCTCTGTAAACTTTTCTGCAAGATAGAGAGCTGTGCTACATATGCAGGAAGAGCTTTTGTAATTCCAATCACAGAGTGAGGAGAAATGGAGCTGTGTAGAACTGATGTATATTGATGCCTGACCTTGATACTTGCATTGCCAACAACAAAAGTTTGCAGGCAGCATGTTTTGTAGAGAATGTTTGAATTAACATTGGAAGAACAATCAACTGAGAAACAGAAACCTTGACTGTATTGTAATATAAGCAAGCAATAACACCTGCTGTGAGTCTACAGCCTTTAACTGTGTTTTTCTGAAAGATACAAACTCCCCAAACCATCCGTGTCTGAAATAACTTTCAGTATAATAGCACAGAGTAAGCAAATGTTATGTCTTTCATTTACACGTTGACTTCACAATTTTGAGAGACATTGCTCAAAAATATTAGGTGCATAATACAATACAGGTTTGTAAAAATCTACGTAACATGCTATTCCCTTGCTAAGAAATGAATTGGCATAAGAAGACTGTAGCACCTTTATGATTTCTCTTGAATGATTAACACGTAGTGGTGAAAGATATATATGGTATTAGCTCAGAGATTGCTAGAGGAAATCTCCAATACCTTTTGCAATGGTATTTGCATATAATCTGAAATTCTGTCTTAATGCTGACACACCGAGTTAAGAATTTCTATAAGGGTCCTGACCTAAGATACCTGATATTTATATTGAATACAAAGTGGATTTTTTTTAAACTGTTTAATGTTTCTGGAGACAGTTTCCATGTGTTTTCCATGTTACTTTGTTAGTTCAGCTCTGAAATGTGCTGCTCAATGGCTGAAGTATGTTGTTCTGATACACAGTTCAGATTTGTTCCATTTGCAGGTGAGGACCTATACCTTCTAATTGACCAGCCAGAAATTCAGCACTGGAACCAAAAATAAAATTAGTTCTTTCTAATTTGTGTCAAGAGGAATAAAGACTTCGCAGACTACATTCTGCCTTCATGGCAAATCTTGTCTTCTAACTGTAGTTGAATAGGATGGCACTCGTTAAGCATTTGAAATGAATAGTGAAGCTCTGAAGGAAGTGCTATGTGGATTATATGAAGAGTTTAGGTTCCTAACTGTAGAGACAGTAGCTTAACAAAAATCATGTGACTATTGCTGTTTCGGTTCAGACCAGCTGCAGATAAGACACCATCAAATACATTGTTTAAACAGGCTGTAAAAACAGAGCCTAGCTAAATCTGAGCATTGTGTTGATTCCAGCGAGCTCACTGAAACAAGTTATTTTTGGCAGGAAAGAAAGAAGATAGGACTTGGGATCTGCACTGAGAACCTAATTTTCTGTTATTTAGGGAACAGGAAATGAGTAGCAACATTACAACTCAATAAAGCTAGCATAAAACAATGAGGATGAAAAACTGAGATAAAACTGACCTCTCTTCAGGGGAAGAAATCAGACTTATAGATGTGTCTGGTTGGCTTGGTGGAGAAAAGATTATAGGGAAGTTTATTTTTTATTTTGGTTGGATTGTTATCTGGAAAAGGCAACCAGTGAGGTGCCTGGGGAGGAGTTTTCTTTAGCTCTCTTACCCACATTTTCTATATAAGGTCTTACACTTTCTGATGTCCCTTTCTAAAGCGTTGCTCCAGATAACATTTATAGTCCTGTCACCTAGTGTTTGGAAGCCATGTGTGACATTTTGATAGTAATGAAACGTCTCTTGTTAATTTAAAATACAATGATAATTAAGTTTATAGATTTCCAATATTCTGTGCTATTGACCATTCTTAAACTAATCCATGAGTAAGGAAGAAAGAACTGTGATGCTGTGATCTATGCAATGTTTTCACTGCAATTTCAGCACCAGGACTGAATTTGTAACCAGGAGAACTGAAGTTATGAAATTAACTTTGAAGTAAAGCAAAAGGCTGAGGAACATAGAATTTGAAGATGGATCCTGATGAATTCAAGGAATGAGTTATATGACTGGCTAAGATGTCCTTGAATATTTTAAAATGGATTAGAAAGAGTTGGTAAACTGAGTGTCTTTTGGTTTTAATCAATTATCTCTTAGTGGAGGATTGCCACTAATTACCTGAAGAATCAAAGAAGGTTTCTTTCTCCTGTCTCTCCCTCATGCATTCTTATTTTTTCATAATTACATTTGTTGCTTCTTTGTTTTATCTTTGCTGGGAACTAAAGATGGGAGTCTAAACACGCTATATTCTCATTCCTATAGGAAATTTTCGGGATCCTGTTTGTTTTTCTCTCATACTTGGCAATGCCAATGAGGAGTAAGGAATTCTCTTCTCCCCTCACCCTCTCATCCTTGTTTATGCTGGCAGAGGCTGTTGGGATTTTTATTTTTCTGTGCTCTTCTGTTTTATGGAGTAAAGTTCACTTCCTGGGCTTAGTTCAACTGCTTCACTGTAACTCCCTGAGAGTGAAAGACCTATAGTGCTGCTAAATATGCTTGCTCTTTAGTTCTGTTTGACGTCTGAAGGGTTGGGGTTTTTTCATCTTTTATACTAAAGATATAACAGGCTACGAGTGTTTTTCAACTGCTGTGTATGTATGTATGGGCAGAATGGGTGTTGATGTTAAATTAAAATTTAACATCTACTACGTATGTTTAGGACCTCAGGGAAAAATCATCTCGCTGACCAAGGTAGTCCCAGCCATCATTTACACCCCTTTTCTGCTAGGAAATGTCTCTGCCACAGTCATACAAGCAGCAAAATCAACATTGTGCTTTAATCCTGATCGTATTTAAATTTTTGCTTTGAAAAATCTGTCATTTCAGAGTTTTTCTTTGCTATGCAATACTGTAGGCTGTACACCCTCAATCTGGTTTGTATGATTGTACCAGCAATAGAATCAAACTGTTTAAAGTCAGATTTCTCAGTAAAGGAACTAGGGTTCCAGGGAGAAAATATGTGAGGATCAGTGGTCTTAAAACTATTGCCCAAAAGGCTTTCAAAAATCTAATAATCCTAACATTTTTACTTTTCAGGAAGATCAAAGCACTCCTAGCCTTTCAAATACCTTTCTGTGTGATTTAGAAAGCAAAGATTTATATGCAAATGTGAAGACTTTGAGCTAATTGAATATTAATTACTTTCTGAATATGCTACTATTGAGGTGTTGGAACATTAAGGACATCAAACATTACATAATTGATAAAAAATGGCTCATTAATTAAAACAAGGGATTGTGTGACTTGATGAATGGCTTAAAGTCATATTAATTTCTTGACAGTCTCTGTCAGTATGGAGTTAATTTTTGAGATGTAAGGTGATATTAGGCTGTTGGATAGGAGATTGCAGAACATTATGATAGGGTGGTACCAGCTCTGCCAGTGTTGCTACCTTCAAGCATAGTGCAATTAGGCAGGGGTGGGGGAAAGCAACTATTTTTTTTGTGCTCTGCTTTCAGCAATTACATTTCTATTTTTATACTTTGTATTAATTCTCTTATAAAAGTTATAAAGAGTATGATCTGTTAAACTTCTACTGTGCAGATGTGCTTGTTCAGGGAGTGTGCTGAGACAGTGAATAGGAGAGACCACCTCTGTCATGCAGCTCTGAACAGGATACAAATGTGGATTTATTCTTGCATGACGTGAAATCCTAACTGTGCTCTGGCTTCCCGCAGCCACCATGTGGGACCTGGAAGCTGACAAGAACCTATGGTGCAGCACAAAAAAAAACTCAGTTCCAAAACCTAAATGAGAGAACAAGTCTTAGTTGATCACCAGCAAATATGATCCTGGTACTTAGTAAAATGGGGTCTTTACTGACTGTGATACTTATTCACTAAAAATGATAAACATAGATTTGTTTCCAGACTGAGGAAACAGGACAAAATGAGCAGGAAGAACCGATGTTGCAGATCAGGTATAACTGATTTTAACTGCAGGTAAGTCGCAGTCATTTATGTTGAAAGGGACTCATGGAACCTCAGAATTGGCAAGCTCCTCTCTAATGAACTGGCAGGGTTAAGGAGGGAGCTAAAAATCTGAATGATTGCAGGGTGATCTAGCATGAAGATAACTTCCAATCACTGGCTAGTATAGAAGTGGCCCAGAGGGACCATCTTAACGTAAAATATATTTGCACAGGATGCTTCAGAGCAGTAAGACATTTGCAAAGAGAAAACTATTACATCACGCATCTGTTAGGTAAGTCAGGTACATTGGTGAGCACCAACAGGGAGGAAAGGAACTAGGAATACTCAGGACCTGAGGAACTGATGAACAGCCAAAAGGGAAGAGCCCATTTATATGAGAAGCAGTATCACAAACTAACACCTGCATTGAAAGAAGTTTGGGACCAAATTCTTGGTTTTCATGTGAGGGTGAAGGTATGCGGTGTGAGAGCAGAGACAGCAGAAGCAAGAGTCTTGAATACTTGCTGAAATGGTGGAAGAGCAAAGCAGAACTGCAGTCCTACTGGGAGCATGGAGCCCACCTGAGAGAGAGCAGAGGGAGCTAGAAGTTGCTTTCTTCAGTCTCATCGGAAGAGATGGATTAGGGGCAGAAGAGTGTCAAATATTTCTCAGCCATTTCCCTGGCAAACCAGAGAAGTTGTTTTATCTGATATACCTACAGAAAAAACATACCTGAGCATTAATGGATGCATTACTTTAAACTCGCTTGAACTAGAATCACTGCATTACATTTTGAATGTACAGCTTGCAGCAAGTATAGATTCTGTGCATAGATGTAGAAAAGGTTGCAATTCTTGAACCTGTTTTATTGCTTTCATCTTTGATGATGTGACATTAGAAAGAAATGTGATATCATAGGAATATTTTTTGTAATAAATGACTACATCAAAAGTATGTATAAGGTAAAGCTGAAAGATAAGTATGGACGCAGAGCAAGAAGACTCATCAGAGAAAATGTGTAACAGATGTTTAATGTCTACTGTGATGTGACAGACATTTTTCTTGTTTCTTCCTTCTTCTTATTTCAAAAGATATGAATAAAATAACATATGCTGAATCAGGTAAGAATAAACTGCTAGTGCTATACAGCTGCCCTTGCTGAAGGATAGCCTTTATTTCACGTAATTACATTTACATGTGTATTACAATAGAGCTGTATACTAATGGGATGATTTGGTCATAAATCCAAAAGCCATACTGAGGCTATTATAATGTTGAGGGTGTCTTGTGTAAGTCTCCCTGGTGCACTTTCTGGTCACCATCTGGAAGGAAGCCAACTAGATGCACATCAGCTTTTGTGGGAACAAAAGCCTAATCTGTGTAGGGGTCATACTCCAATGTAAAATATGTATGGATTTGTCAGTGGGAGTCATTACCAGCATACCTTACTGCTTCTTTTTGCCTCGTTGTGTATACTAGCTCAAGTGGAAAATCAAGTGACAGATTAATGCTATGCGTTTGCAAAACCCCTTTGAGAGGAGCAGACACTGTTGCCCATAAATTTAAACCTTCAAAGAGGTTAAAATGGGTGAAGGTGAAACAAATATTACTGTGCTTATCAACATATTACTGCACTCTACAGGGCTTGATTCTCTTCCACCTTGCAGTGAATTGCAAGGCTTCTATTAACATTAATGGGAGCAGGCTTGGCCTATTTCTCAGCTATATAGGGGCTACACAGAGTGCTCTTCGGTGTTTCAGTTAAGTACAGAAAGAGAAATTAAAACAAACAAACAAAAAAAACCCCACCACAAACAACCTACATGTTATTTCCAAAGCATGGTACTGAAATCTGTTTTAGAATTAAAAGGGGGCTAGGGAGAGGCCTGTTGATATTCTGTTTATTCCTGCAAAATAAGTCATCTCGTGGGGAGGGGTGAGTTTTGAGAGCTGACCTTGGTGCATCGTTACCATGGTGAGCTGCAAACAATTCTGGGGGTTTTGTACACTTGCTAAAGTTAACACTGTTACTGAATGAATTATTTAGTTCAGGTTTCCTGGCTTATAACTTGTTGGTTGTAGAATTCTGGCTCTAAAGTTTCAGTCTCTGAATGGTTGGCTCCTGATAAAGCAGTTTGAATTGCTGTCCTATCCTTAAATAAGCATCCTCTGGAAGGTGTGAAATGTACCAAATACAGGAAATGGAAAGGAGCCTCTGGCATTCCATGAGATTTTTGAGTGTTTCTGAGTGTTTGCCAAGGCTCATTCAAGGCCAAGAAGGCCAACAGCATCCTGGCCTGTATTAAAGTAGTGTGGCCAGCGGGACTAGGGAAGTGATCGTGCCCCTGTACTTGGCACTGGTGAGGCTGCACCTCGAATACTGTGTTCAGTTTTGGGTCCCTCACTACAGGAAAGACATTGAGGTGTTGGAGCATGTCTAGAGAAGGGCAACGAAGCTGGTGAGGGATGTACAGCAGAAGTCTTATGAGGAGCGGCTGAGGCAACTGGGGTTGTTTAGTCTGGAGAAAAGGAGGCTGAGGGGAGGAGACCTTATCGCTTTCTACAACTACCTGAATGGAGGTTGTAGCGAGGCGGGGGTTGGTCTCTTCTCCCAAGTAACAGGCAATAGGACAAGGGAAAATGGCCTCAAGGTGTGCTGGGGAGGTTTAGATTGGATATTAGGAAAAATGTCTTCACTGAAAGGGTTATCAAGCACTGGAACAGGCTGTCCAGGGAAGTGGTTGAGTCACCATCCCTGGCGGTATTTAAAAGACATGTAGATGTAGTGCTGAGAGACATGGTTTAGTGGGAACTTGGCAGTGCTAGGTTAACGGTTGGACTTGATCTTAAAGTTCTCTTCCAACTAAAATGATTCTATGAAATTAAATTGGAGGGGTTACTTTTTAATAGTTCACGGGCACTGAAGCTGCCTTCTTGCTATCAGTTAACTGTTTTGGGTGGGTCAGGCCAACCTGGTAAGGTCTGAGCTTCTGTTGTTGGAGAGAGAAACCAGGATATGGGCTAAAGGGCATTAATCCACAAAGATGCAATTAAATGTGGAAAAAAGGAGCTGTCGATACAAGGATGAAAACTGGAAGCAATGAATTATAATGTTTATCTGTTCTAGGACTAGAAGCAGGCCGATAGAACAAAAATCTATTTTGGATGCTGATGACATGTCAGATTCTGGGTTAATGTACAGACCTTAATCCCTAAGAGAAATCTGGAAGGCAGCCCTGAAGCCAGCTATCCAGGCTGGCTGGATATCCAGCCTGTAAATGCAGTGCAGTTGCAAATAGTAATGAACTTCATAGAGCTGTTTCATTTTGGTTTATTGTTGGTGGGTTTTTTACTGTCCTTACAAATGAAAGAACAATAAATATGCCATCCTGTTGATTATGCAGGACATTATGTGCCACTTGGACGTGGAGAAGTGCTGGATTTGAGACAGATCCAAGGAAGGATGTGTGTTGTCTCAGCTGCCCCCACATCAGTGTGGAAAAAAAGAGTTCCAACTCTGATGTTTGTATGGCTGAAGCTGGAAATGGATTAATGACAGTCTGCACTAACCGGCTTTTTAGGACTTGAACGTAGGAAGAAAACAAACAAAAGCTTGTCACCAAAGTTCATGGCTAGATAGGCTCTTGATATGGTGAGGGAGCAGATTTGTAAGTGAAATAGTACATCCTTGTTATATGTAACATTGTCTGGATAGATGGCTCTTTAATCATACATTATTGTAGGCAAGGAATTCCTGAATTCGGGTTTTCATACCTTTATATAATATAGAATGGTGTAGGTTTTTTCTCACTTTTTTCCAAGCAAAAGTGCACATGTTCTCCCAGAGTAAAATATTTAGGATATTATAAATAACTTCTCAGCAATGCATAGTTGTTCGCATTAAAATGTAACTATGGGAGTAATGAATGTTGACTTGGAATCGCAGCCAGTATGGTAATGAAATAAAGACTCATTAGGTCCAAATAATTTGCAAATTGAGTTTGTTTTCAATTAAATAATGATCTCCCTGGCTGATCTGAGGAAAGGGCCATGTCAGTCAATCAAGTAGGAAAAAGGACTTTTAAACAAATGTAAACTAACATAAATGTTAAATTATGGATTCATTCCATACATACATAGCAGTAAATCCCCACTAGTAGACAGCTGTCAAGATTGCCTAGAAAACTTTGGTTATAAGGGAGTCTCTGTAGGCTCAATTTCCTTTTTTTTGCTACAACATTTATTTTAAATATGATCATTCTTCTGCTCTTGTTCTATGTTTGGGAAAGATATAAGAAATTCTTTTTGTGTAAATTCCAATAGTACATCAGTTTATCACAATGCTTGCATTAGTCAAATATACTTGTAATTAACTACAAGTTATTCAGATGTTAAATAGGTGCATGTATTGGGCAGCTTCTAGATCAATTTTGACTTTCTTAATTACAGACTTACAAAAGAGTAGGCATAAGTCATATTTGAAATAAGATTCATCCAGTGTATCATTAGACTTATAGTAGTGAGTATTTTTACCTGAAGGAGAAGTAGGAAAATCAAAATGCATCACAAACCTCTGTGAACCACGAGAATGTTTCGCCCCTCCCTGTAATCCTGGTTGTGTTCTGCTGATGAGTTTTAAGACAATGTTTTGTTGCCACTGGGTTTCCTCTGACAGAAGATTTGACCAGGGATCTGTATAACTATAGAGCATCTGCTCTGTTTCTTTACCTCCCTTAATTAAAATCGGATCTATTTGTTAGAAAATGTTGCAGAAAACCTAGAGGCAGCAGATGGGAACCTCCAGTATAGAAACTCACTGCAACCCACTGGAAACTGAAGCTCAAAACAATGAAAATTTCTGCAGCTAAGGCAAAGCAGAGTATCAAGGAATAGCAAAGTCACCCTGACAGGTCAGTAATTTGCAGGTAAATATAAACAGAACCTGAATTCTCTTATTGTGCCAAATGGGTCCAGTAAAGTGGTTTATTTTCCAAATAGAAATTTATCCCATGATGTGGTTGATCAAATATACCAGTCAAATAGCTACTCAAACAAGAAGTAATTATCTATTCTTTTTCTCTTTCAGTAGCTGTGGCTTTTGCAGAATTTCTGTTCTGTTTACATTTTCCCCCAAGTATGACATCATATTAATAGTAAAAAAAAATATGGTTGAATAAGAGTGCTACAAAACTGTCTGAGTGTACAGTATGGGTTCCATAAGCCGTTAGTGAATAGAACATGAATTTGGCTTCCTGCTAAAACATACCAGTCTCTCCATAACTATAGAAATGTTGATATAAGTTTGCTACCCTTGACTTATCACTGCCTCACTATTTATGGAGTCACTTATGCCTCCAAACAGTGTTTAAAATGCTACTAAATCAGAGCACCTGCATGCCCACACCGGTGGTAGCATGGAGGCAAGTAACTTTATAGGTGTGACAATGGAGCATGGGGCTGTAATCCTCTTTTCAGTAAGGATATTACATTGTAGAATTACCTGTGAATTAGTGGAAGATGGCTTCACATTACCCCTTCTTTTTATAATATCAAGTCAGACATCTGGCGCTGGCTGGGTGTCCCCTGCAGGGCTGCTCTCCATTCCAGTGGTTCTCTTGTGCAACTGGCTGTAAACGGGATGTGATGTTTCTTCAGTCACACACCTTTTCTCTTGGCATTGAACGCTACAGCTGAGAAACGCAGGTGTAAGAGGAATTTTCTCATTGCCAGAGGAAGTTCCAAAAGGCAAAAAGGCTGAGCTAGGTGATTCACAGGGGTCTTTCTTTTGTTTTTCATTGCTTGTTTTCCCTAAAGCACTGCCATCATCGTGTTGAGGGTCCAAGGTTAGAGTACTGAACCAGCTGCTTCTGCTCAAGATGCACCTAACCTGGGATTACAGTGTTCTCCTCATGATAGTTTGAAGTTCCAGACTTACGATTTATGTCTTTCCTTTAGACTTCTGTTCTTTGGAAACTGGTCATGAAGCTTGAATGTTAACTTTGTGAAATTTAGTGGTTTTGGAGTATTTGCTTAAATCAGCATCTGAATGGTAAAGCTGAGGGACTGATATGTCGTGTGTTTAACTGGTCGCTTCAGTTTGAAGCAAGTATGATATCACTGAGTACGATGTAAATTGAGGTTATGGCTGAACTATGGAGAGTTAGGGAAAAATTCAGTTAAAGTTCAGACATTTTTTTCTCTCTGCATATAAACACGTATATTCTTTAAATATTAACTAGATATTCCGTATCATAATAGTCAAGGATGACTGTGGTTAACCATTCATCTTTTGTTTTCTTTCACGTAATATAAGAAAAAATTGCTAAAACTACATTTCAAATTATTAATCTGAGACTAGATGGCCAAAGAGTTCATCTTCCTGTCTCATACCTAAGCTTCATACTCTGACAGAAGGACAGGTGGCCTAAAAGTACTGTGATGAAGGAAGCATAATCAGGGGTTGAGGGGTCAGTTACAGTGAAATTAGATAGTCAAATAACCACAGGTTTAAGGATATGCTTAAATGAACAGCATAGTTTGCACTATCTTTTGGCAGTTATTCTAAGGTGCATAAAACACTGAGTTCACAATGTCCTAATTTTGCAGGGATAGGCTGTATAGACCATAAATCCCCTGCACAGTATTGAAAGGGGTCAGAATCTAATTTACAGGTCTGATTCAAAGCTTGCTGAGGTCAATGGAAATCTCTCTGTTAAGTATAGTAGAGTTTGGATCATATCTTAAAAAAAAAAAAAGTGCTGAGAGAGCGCTAAGATTAAATGAGCGAAGTAAAAGTTTTCCCAGGATACATCCACTTTTTATATATCTATCATTGAAACAGGAAAAAACTGTCTATAAGAGTGATAGACTATCTCTTACAGTTCCATTTTAACTTTATTTCAAAATACAGTGAGCCTAATGAGTGAAGAAGTGAGATTATTCATTACCTGCTGTTCTACAATAAATGGAGGTGCATGTTTGCCCAAGGGATCTGCATGAATAGTAGACTTGGGAAGACGTCCCCTGCAAGAATGTCCTTTCCAGTACAGAATGAACCAAAAGTACTGTCAGAATTATTTAGCCCATTGAGTATACAATCCTGTAGCTATCCTCTGGCTAAAAACATGGGATTACATTTTCTGCTGATGAAAATGCATGCTGCTCCACTGACACTAGTGAGCCATATCATCATGTTCTGCAAAGAACTTGGGTCTGGTTTTATTTGCTGCTGTTGTTTAGTTGTAAAGGTCCCACTCGGGACTTGGGCTTATTTGTTGTACATGCTGAAGAAAACAAATGGTAAAATGAATGAATTGAAAGGCACTGTACCAAACAATCATTAATGCTAGTCTGCATCGGCTTGCCTTACAAAAGAACAGTGGTCTTTAAATCAAGCATCAGAAATAAGATCCTTTAAAAAGAAGGAAAAAGAGTCAATTTTGAGTTTGCTCTTTTGCAGTGAAATGGAAATTTTAATGCTCCTATAATCTCAGGCCAAGACAGACTTTAGTAAGTATAATGGGACGTAAGTGCATTTAGTTCTGCTGTTAGTAAGAATAAATTGTATAGCTGTCAAGTTGTGGCACATCTATGAAGTGCTGAGTAAAACCGTTGCTGGGAGTGATGAAATTAGTGTGCCAAAGGAGAGGGGAGAATGCAGATCCATCAAGTGAACCTGTTAAAATTTTGAAGCAAGTTTAAAACAGTACAGATGCCTTGACCATCTGCTGAGAAGTATGTGTGGACATAATTGCACAGAACAACTGTCATTTCATTTTTTAAAAAAATTCACTCATTTTTTAGGAAGTATGCAGCCAAAGGAAGCAGCGTCTCCCTCCCTCCAAAGCACATGTCCTTGAAATAGCTGTATGTTCTTTGTTTAACACTCAGTTCCAAATGGTCTGATTTATTCGTGGCTCTTGGGTTGTGTGTGAGGATTTACATCTAGCCTGTCCTTTACAAGAAGTTGGAGCCTCTTGCAGTTTAGCATGCCTGAACCGTACATCAGAGTTTATCACAAAAGTACTGAGATACTCTTAACTGTAATGACGCTCCCAGGGCTTTGTTCTTGTGGTTTATATCACTAGAACCTTTGGCAGAATTATATCTTTGCGTTATGTTGCTGCTTGTCCATTGTTTTTATTACAGAAAGAGAGAGTGTGAGCTTAGATCATGGGAATATTGCTGTCCCTTTCAGTGCATGTCAGAGCTGTAGAAGCCACAGACATGTATTTGTAAATAGATAAGATTTAACAGGACCTAATGAAGGCAGTGGACATTTTCTTATGCTCAGGTATACCTTGGTGGACAATTTTAAGTATTTACATTCAAAATTGGCCACAGTAAATTCCAACCACCATTATAAAGGAGGGATTTTTTTGACTCCAGCTTCCTAAGCACAGACGCAGTTTTAGGTAGAAGCTCAGTTTTACATGGTAGGAATAAAAAGTACATATTCCATGACTGGCCTCTGTCAAGTGATTAAATGTTTCTGAGTGTGGAGCATTTGCTGTGAATTGTTCCCAGTTGCTGGGTGCCTTTGCTTATTTGTGATTTTTATAATGAAAAAACTAGAGAGGTGTGGGTACGTAGGTAAAATAGTATTGTTTGTCTCACACAGGCACTTTTGCATCTATGTTTTACATTTCTGTTACTTGGGTGATGACTTTTGGTCTTTCTATATTTTTCTTTCTTTTGGAATAGAACATGCATTTGCAAAGACTAATGCTTTTCAAAAGCATGATCCATTCTAAGCATAGGAAAGCAATAAAAAAATGTTTAGAGAAAAAAAAAGATACAGCTGGAGAAAATGTCTGGCCTCATCCTGAGAGATGCTTTGGGTTTTTTATTTTTTTTTTACTGTCTTAGCAGTTTTTGCTAGTGTTACTTTAGCTTTAAGCCATGTGAATTTATCAATTTGACTTTAGCTTACTAAAATAGAAATATACGTAGATAGATACATAAATTCTAAAATGATCAAACCATTTCTTCCAAGATTCAAAAGCGAGTCAAGAAGCCAATGACCTAAGGCTCCATTTTTTTCCACAGTTTTCTTTTCTTGATGTCATTTGTAGCCATTGTCTTTTTGCAGCTGGCTTTAAAAAGTTGAATTATTTTAATTCCTTCTGAGACAAATAAAACTGCTTTAAATATTGTATGTATAATATTGTTGTTGCTTTTTTTGGTCTTACTGAATTCACATTTTCTGTAACGTGCTAATGGAAGAGAAACAGTGAATGCAGAAAAAATTATAGTTGGACTTGTTTTCCATGAAGGTGTCTCATAATACCAGTGACACGGGCCCTTGTAACATGAGGCCAGTTCCAATATTTGAGCTTTCTGTTCCGAGTTTTTCTTAATGACAGGGCTCTCTTAGGAAGGACAGGAGCAATGTTTGGTTCCTTTGCACCATGCCTGTGGCTGAGTTGCCAATATAAACTAGCAACGGCTCTTGGTGAGTTCTGCTGGCATTTGTTCCCAGATCTGTGAGATGCAGCAGGTAAGCTTTTAGGGTAGTAGGCATGTTTTTACCAGGTGAACAAAGCTTTCTGTTTCTCCAAAACCCTCCCAACCATGAAAACTTTCCAATAGGTATCTGGAAAGCCAAAGTAAGCAATTGCAATTCCTACAGAAGATAGTACAGAAATGAGGAAAATACAAAAGAAAAATCACTACTGGCTCCCTGGTAAAGCAAATATACATTGATTCAGCCACTTGAATATCTGGCTGTCACTTTGTGCACCTTTGTCGAACGTGTAGATCTGTGGACTCCACATTGAGCACTGCTTAACTGTGAGGATATGTTTTCCTTGTGACTGTTCCCAAGGCACTTGAAGTGCGTCAGAACTGTTGGCATGCTCACTCATGAGCTCTGGCCATTCCTGCTGGGGATATTTAAAAGGTTATTTTTCCCAGCTCTTCACCAGAAGCTGCTGGGAGCCTGTGCAGCTCAGGTGACAGAAGGGCCATGTGTGGGCTTCTGGGCTGCTGCCATTCCTAGCAAGAATAATGAAGTTAGACCACCATTGATGATATTATATATTAAAATATTGGTCTGGGAGCTGCAACAGTTGGGAGATAAAATTTTCACAGCCCCTGTGAAACTGAGGAGATGCAGACATCACAGTTCCTAATTACGCCAGCTAAAATGGAAGGACTGCAAATTGGCGCCACAGATCAAAGATGTTTCTTTAGAGCACCAGAGCAAGATTCATGAAGACTAGCTCCCTTAGGGAAGCTCAGTTCGTGAATTGTTAAAGAGACTGGGCTGGGGCATTGCTATGTGAGGTATTATGCTGTACAAACAGATGCTCAGAGTAGTAAAAGTTTGGAGATAGCTTGTGACTGTCCTTCCTCTTGAACTTTACTAGAGCAACAGTAATCTGCCTTTCCTCCTCCTTTATGAGTTAAATGTAGTGTAAGTAATGGGCTTGAATAGTGTGAATTTTTTGTTCTGTGAATTGTCTGAGTTTATAAGCTGGATGCAGTGACGCTGTTACTGCTGGAAAAAAAAAAAAAAAAAGGAATAAGTAAAATGGAGAATCCTTAGTGACGTGATGCACAGAGCACTGTGGAAACGAAGGGTCCCTATGGGATGACCTATGTAATGCTTCCTTTGTGAACTTTTCTAAGGAAATGGAATTAGTATGAGACCGTTTTGAAAAAAAAAATTAAATTATAAATTAATTGCAATGTGCGTCATCCTTGCAAATCAATAAAACATAGAAAAACTTGCCTGTAGGGTCTGTTGCATCATACTTACACATGGTAATGTGTTAAATGAAGCTAAAATAATCTACAAAGAAGTCTGTGACAGATATTTAATCTTATTTAGCAGTAAGGAAAATCGTAGCAGGAAGTGCAATGATCTCTTTTTATATTAAAAATTTTGAGACAAATTTGCCTGTGTGTATAAACAGTCTCTGGGGTCTTGGAGGAAAAATAGTTTGAATCCTTCCTCTTTTCACTTTCTGCTTTGTACATCTCCATTCTTCTATTCATACGTGCTCATCCCTTAAATATAATTTGTATGCCATTTAAGACTGGTCATTTAGATGCAGGTGAATTGCTGTAGTACAGGGATGTTTGGAATTTGTGTTAAGCATTGAAAGAGGTTTGATAAGGATCTTGATTTACCAATTGTGTTGTCAATATTTTTTGTGAAAATGGGAATTTTTCAAAAGGTTTTGCTAAAACCAGTTTCCCCAGTTCCTGAACAGCTTCAAATACTGCGTTTGTAGTTCACAACATACCTAGGGTTATGAGGAAATGTACTTCATGTTTGAAATACTCTGTGTCACAATGTGCAGAGCTAGATGCAGCCCCAGTCTAAGTGGGAAAACATGTACCCACATCTGTATCTTATGCTGTGAGCACAGGCTGCACTCCTTCATGGGAAGGAAAAGGATGGAAAGGTTGCCCTCTAAGTTTCTGCTTGGTCGTGCCACTCAGTCATGGGCTAGGTAACAGATACATCTTCATTTCTGACTTCCAGATTGCACCTTTTTAAAAAAAAATAGTTAGGCAGTTGTATTTTATAGCTTTTTTTCATTTACTTACTTCCTGGAAACCCTCTCCGATGGCAAAACGAGCTCACTTATGCTTTCAGTCCTCATTCTTTAGATTCCTAGAGTACCATCTTTATTGAAAACCAGAGAATATACTCTGGAAAGGTCTGCTCCTATTCTTAGCAGCAAAGATCTCTTATACGGACTGTATGTCAACTGCTTAATAAGGGCTTTTTATACAGTCTCTGGAGCATTATTTGCTGGTGACCCTTGGAGATATTGCACCAGCTGGACTGTAATTCAAATATCGTACATAAATTGTGTTTCCGGTTCTAAGATACATCTTGTGAATTCTTCCATTCCCAATATAGAAGCAGGGAGGAAGCCTTTGAGTCAGATGCAATGAAATTAAAAAAAAAAAAAAAAAAGTGTCACTAGTCACTGTCTAGAATGATTTCAGCTTTCTTTGTACTGCTGCTGCTGACCAAAATCTATGTCAAGACTTGCCTTTTTTTCCCCTTCTGGTTAAAACTGTATTTAAAGACCATGTTTAATACATTGGTGCGTTCAGTATTTATAGCTGTTAACTATGGCATCATTCCAAGTTCTATTTTAGGATAACTTTTGTTCAGTTTCTGTGTGGTGCTCTGTTTTTTTCCCCAGTGCGATGGGGGCTTCTGTTCCTCTGCTGGTATTGTAAGTCCTGTTTTAGGCTTCCCGTAAAAGCTCATAAGATGTATCTTTATCATTATTGTGATTATCCGACATTGTTGAATAACTGCATCTTTTAATGTTCAGAAGCTAAAGCTGCTCATCAGGCTTTTTGGTCTAAACCCTCCTCTTCTCATGTTGATCTTTTAAGAAATGATACATTGCTTCTCCAATTGTCTCTAGTATTTTAGTATTTCACTGGGATTTTTGATTTTATTTTTTATCTCAGATTTCGCAGGAGGTAAAGATGGCATATTTTTATCTAAAATATATACCAAAAACTTGCTGATGAAGTTGTGGCATGTATGTTTGTGCCTTCCCACAGGGATTATTTTTGAGCTAGAGGTTTCCAGATCAAGTTACAGAATAGGCTCCAGATGGTCTGGAATCCTTCTTTAACAATCTATAGCTAATTAAACGCTCAGCAAAAGCTACTCTGTTTTTAAAACTGAGCATGGTCTTTCAGAAAATCAGCACATTGATTTTTAGCTTTATTTTCTATAATTTATATCTTTTGTTTCATTACTTAGTGTTTTTCGTTGCTGGTCCTTGCATCTATTTTAGTAGTCTCTCTTCTCCTGTGGTTCAGGGGCTGCTAGGCGCCTTGTATCTTACTTTTAAGTCAATAAAAGAAATTAATAATAACTTTGTGGGCTATAGCTTTTTGGTTTTCCGAGTTACTATGAAGGGGAGAAGAGTAAGGTTGTGCTGTGGCCTACACTTGGAGCAATCTCTACTTGCCAACTGATATCAAGAGAAAGGGAGGTGGATCTGTGCATCATGCTGGGGAAGGTGAAGTAGATTGTGAAAATGGCATTCGTTTACTTTCTTGGGCCTAATTTTAGGGTTAAATATAATTGAGCTATATGCTGGCTTGGACTAAGCAGTGTCTTTTTTGTATCTGAATGCAAACAGTACAGTTCAGTTAGTACAGATAGTCTTTCTGACTACCTGTAATCAGAGCGACATATTAAAGAATAAACACTCACACTCATCTCTAAGGAGAGCAGATTCTGCTCCTTAATGAGTAGGATCAAACCAGGGTTCCCAATGAGATTTTTCTGTCATGTAGTCAAATCAGGATTAAGTATTACCAATAATTAATGAAACAGTGGATGTTATTAAACAATGTATATTATTTATTCCACTCTGGAAGCATTGTTACAGAAGTGTTCACTCACTATTCTAGAACTAAGGGGCCATAACATTGTGGGAATATTTTTATAATGCAAAACCAGGCAAATATCAATAAAAGTTAATAAATAATTTTTTTCTGCTTCTCACACGCCCAAAACTTGTTCATAGCACTATCACTATTGTAACTCCTTGAACAAAGTTTGACTCAGATTAGATCTGATTCAATAAAACATTGTCAGGCTTCTGTGACAGACTTAGGACTGTGCTTATTATTTATTTTGCTGATTAGAAACCAGCTTATTCTTCAGTTCTTAAGATAAGCTTCAGAAACAGGTATTGAATCCGTATTATCCTGGAGGCTTTTTTCCATAGGAATGGTTAGGTGAGTTAAGAAAATAGCTACTGAATGTCTTTACAATGAGGTACTAATATTCAAAAGCCTGTGGAGTGATTGGTACATAGCACGCTGCTTCTGAGAACTCATGTCTCTGTGATATTTTGCTAAACGTTGAAACATGGTGTGCTCTGGGAATAACACTGCAGTTTTGGAACAAGTTAGGTACATGATCATCCCTCTAAACGTTACCTTAAAGCATTTTAGTAACATACAGAAATTCTCTTACTACTAAGATTTCTGCTGAGTAAGTGCATTAGCATTTACATATTACATTAGCATTTCTGCTAAGTAATACCCATACAAACTACTACTGCTGAACCAGTATCAGGTGTTGGGATAGAGTTAGAAAATGATACAGAAGGACACCACCATGTCCAGAAAATCTTTGACACTAAGACAATTTTGTGTCACTGCCACTGATGTTAATAGTGACATCAGCAGAGAGACACAGCCTTAAATGAAAATAAAGGAGAGGAATTTTGAGGTTTGTCTCTTTCAGAATGCAGTGTTCCCGGGATATCTGAATAACTTCTGGAAATATCAATAGGGTCCTGCTGGACCTACCCTTTTGGAAAAGTGCTTAAACGTATATTTGACTCTGAACACAATGTTACTGATGGCTCCTCTGATACTGCCTGCCTTTCTGAAGGTAAGCATGTGTCTCTGTTTTAAAGAGGTGAGGCTTAAATAAAAATCCTGTGCAAGTCATTGAGATAGGTAGGTGCTGTCTTGAAAATATTTTTCCTTCACAGTTGATAGTTGGACATAAATTTACCATAGCAGTCCAAGGTTTAAAGGTTTCACATTGTTACATGTATATTTACTTGGTTATCAAGGTCAGATAAATCACATTTTAAAAAATATTTATGAATTGCTTTAAAAATGCCTTAATATATGAAAAATTATATCCCTTATACATGTGAAAATAAAGTTGTGTTGGTTTGTTATTTTTTTTTTCAATAGTACTTTTGTTCTAGAGGTAAGTTCTATGGTAAAGTCAGCTATCAACACAACCTGGAAGGGTCCGGGAAGACCTTATTGTGGCCTTTCAGTACTTAAAGGGGGCGTGTGAGAAAGATGGGGACAGACTTTTTAGTAGGGCCTTTAGTAGTAATAGGACAAAGGGTAATGGTTTTAAACTAAAGGAGGGCAGATTCAGACTAGGTATAAGGAAAAAATTTTTTACAATGAGAGTGGTGAAACACTGGCACAGGTTTCCCAGAAAGGTGGTAGATGCTCCATCCCCGGAAATATTCCAGGTCAGGTTGGATGGGGCTCTGAGCAACCTGATCTAGTTGAAGAAGTCCCTGCCCATGGCAGGAAGGTTGGACTAGATGACCTTTAAAGGTCCCTTCCAACCCAAACCATTCTATGATTCTCTGATTCTCACAGGTAAAGCCCACAGCAATACTTCAAAGCTCATAGTTGCTGGAAAAGTTGGTTGGCTGTTCCTGCAATGTAAATGCTTAGCTATAAGTTAAGGATTTTAGGAATTGGGCTTTAACTACTGTGAACCTGTAGGTCTTCCACATGGGAGAAGTTCTACTGTAGTGTGAGTTAGCAGAACATATGTCTCCAAAGACAATAAATTTGTACAGAAATACCTACAGCTGTAACTTACAAGTTTCATAAGGTAAGTGCATTCAAAAGGAAAAAACAGAAAAGCAAGTTCTTGGATAAGTGCTTAAATTACTTTTGCTTGCCAGAAGTTATTAATTGCACTAGACTTTATTATCAGGCAGTCCACATTTGCTGCATGTTTATATTTGTACTATGTTTATGTGCAACTGAACAGGCCTTAGTATTAGATTTGCAATGTGTAATGCTAATGAGTCTTATGAGAAAAAATATTATAAATTTACATAATGTTGGTTAACATGATTTTGAAGGCAGAAAAAGGTCTCAGGAATTACTGGTAACAACTGCCAACAGGGATATTTGTTAGTAAAACTTCCCTTCTTGTGGGTGTTGAAATATTGCTGTATGGGCTGGGGTATTCAGTAAATCTCAGTGAGCCTGAAAGTCAGAAGCTTACTGTTGTGCGATGCGCTTCCAATGAATCTTGTCATCTGTAAATCTAAGTTCTTTCTTGTAAAGGTCAAAACTGCCAGGAAGCATTGGTGCACCTGGTATTAACTTTCATTATGTCCATTGGCATTGAAAGAGGAGATACAAATCATCAAGTGTTTCCAAAATTAGATAGAGTATTACAATCTCTCCTAGGTCCTTGAGTCTCTCCTATGAGTCATTTCTTTTTGTGTGCATTTCTGTTCACATTAGTACAAATAGAGCCTGTACTTGTGTCTTGTTCCTGATGAGATTTAGAAATGGAATTAAGCAGAAAGTGTGTATTTCAGTCCGGGCACCTTCATCGTTTCAGCCCTGTTGTTAGGGGAGCGGGGGTTTTGCAGAACTCGCTCTGACAGATCATCAGCTAAATGCTTCTCACCCATAGCGGGGCTGAGCTGTTTTAACTCAGCTGTAACTTCATCCCAGTGATTAAAATTATGTCCTCCTCACTGAGCAGAAAAAGACTAAATAACAGGGTGGTTTAAAACATTGTCCAGATACAGTGTGCAGAAAGAACAGAAATAATAAATAAAATGAATGAGGAATATTTCCTACTCCTCCTTTCTTTTTAGTTAAGCTTTTTAAATCATGTTGGGGAAGACTCTTCCCAGTATTATCCCACACTACTGTTTGTAGAAACAGTCCGACATAAATCTGTGAAACTTGTATGACCAGTGTTTTCACTGAGAAGGTTGAATGACCAAAGGCATTTGAACCACAGTTATCACCTGGGTCATGCATTGTCTGTCCAAATTTTCTAAAAATGATCGGTTTATTGCTCTGAGCAGGACTGGTAAGAGTTATCACTGCTACCAGTGTGATGGAGTTTAAAGGTGGAAACCAGGGAGGCTCCATAATGGCTTTTCTCCTTTCCAGTTTTAATCATCAGTAAATTTCATTCTTATGAATGAATTTAGATTGCCATTGAAAATCCTAACTTTTTTTTCTCCTTCAGTAGACTTCAACTTTTAATATGGTTCCTATAATTCTTGAACACCCAAAGGCAAAGTTAACCTCTTTGGGTAAATTCTGATGTAGTATCTGGTGTGGCACGTGCCACTTGTGAAATTACCACTGTTGTCATTCATGTATGGATAGCAACTAATAGATAATAACTGTATCGTTTTAGTGGAGTATGTTAATTTTACTAATTATTAAGTCAAAGCTTGATGACTATATAAAAAGTAAAAGGAGCCTCACCAGTGGTGTTTTGTGGGCTAATATCACACAAATCAGGAGAAAGTTTTTCATAAGTAATTTTCTTTGCACACTGTGCACAAGATTTTGTGGTATGTTTTGGTTTGATTGTGGTTTTTTTTGACTACACTAGGCAAAACTGGATGTACATAATGGTCTTTATAACGTTGCTGGTCTAAGGCAGCATAAGCACTCTGTTATTTATCCATCGAAACATATTGCTGTTCTGTATTTTTAGTTAGTACTTAGATGATGATGATGATGGTGTGTGGTGGGCTGCCAGGTATTTTAGGGCTAGTAGTAAACATCAGGGAAATGTTACTGTATATGATGTGAATAGCAGCTTATAAGTGGGTTGTCCAGTAACACCTATGACCATATGATTCTGAAAGATGTACAAAATACTCTTGTGAGGCTTGTGGGGCTGGAAGCTGATCAGCATTTGAACCATTTATATAGCCATTAGAACTAGAATTGTTTTCTCTGGGTGATCTTAAATGGAGGAGCGATAGCTCTGATGTTTCTAGGAAGTGTAACTCTGCCCTTTCTGCCTAGAACAACTATGTAGTAAATGAACAGTAAGCCCAAAAGGTATCAGATGTAAATGAATATGGACATGGTATTATAAGCAGAGTACGTGCTGTGGATGTCCAGGATCTCTGAGGCAATGTTCTCCACTGACTGTACTTACTGTGTAGTACCCTCCAGTCAACAGTACAGCTTCAACTTGTCCAGAAACCTAGCAAAATACTCTCACTCTGGATAAGACTGGGGGAAAAGCATATGTCTACAGTTATTAAAAACAAAACAAAACAAAAGCCCAACACAACAAACCCCAAACCTGTCTTTTAACAGTAGTTTCATATAACTTCATAATTCTTATTTTCCCTATAGGCATTAACACCTATTTAGCTTTTATGAGCCCAACAGTTGAGCATAAAACAGAGCTCAAGCTGCTGAACTTTGCCTGCCCTAAATCTGACTTCACCGATTATCACTGAGCTGAATGTTTTCTGCCTCTGAGAATGTAAAATTAGTTCTGAGCTTGCACAAGTGATGCTCACTGGGAGAGTCACAGATATTTCAGTCTGACTTTCTTGTCTTCTTCCCAATTATATTTAGGGAAATGTTTCTAAAAGTGGTTGCCTGTGAGATGGAAAAAAATCATGCATGTATGCAAAGGTGAAGCTTTACACATGGTACTAGATTGAATCTCAAGAGTTTAGTTTCTGATTCGAGTGGAGTATTGTATGATTCCATTCTGAACATAGTGCTGTATGCAAAGAACTTTGCTCAAAGTTGTTTCTCTCTCTCTGTTTATGCATCCTGGGTCTTCTTTCAGAGATCTTGAAATATTATATTCTCTGTAGGGTATTAAACTTCTGTAAAAGCTTTGGGTCTCCTATGTATGAAGAATGAAATCTTGACTTGGAAGAAAATCACATGCACGTTGTTTCAATAGTCAGTTAACCTCACATTTTTTCTGCAATCTAAGTATGCTTAGCCTTGTCTCTGATCATACCTCTTGGTACTTGGCATACCTCTTTGGACTAGATTTTTAGGCTTGGCCTAATACATGGGTATGTATTTCTATATTAAGGTCAAATAACCTCTAAAATTTGGATTGGCTGAAGCAAAGAGTCCAAACAACTTTAGCTGGTTGTTTTCCAGGCCTTGAAGAACTCCAAATTGTCAATATGTAGAGGTGCATTGATGGAGCACTCTGTTGAGATCTCCCGGTATGTAACAGTAATACATCAATTACATTATGGCCTTTTGTATGGTCTGAAGTGCACAGTAAGTTACAGCTCTTTAAAAAATATGTTCTAATACATTATCTTAAAAATCTAAAACCTTGACCATGTAAAGCTCATAGTTCCATTATTTGGGGGGGGGTGGTGGTGTGTGTGTTTGTTTTTGTTTGGGTTTTTGTTTGTTTGATTAAAAAAATCTGGATTACCTTTCCCTTCCTTGCAGTTTAGAGTATAAATCAATCCCTGGTATTGGTAATAATCCTACAGTGGAAGGGCTTTTCTTAAGACACTTGTAATCTTAAATAGCTAAAAAAAAGTAGGAAAAAAGTTATAATGAAAATTAGCTGAGACCTTTTTATACTGAGCTTTAGCCTGGAGCACATTTTTATAGCTGAGTTACAAACCTGTAAAACAATGTTTCTTGTACAGCAAAGCCAATGATCTACAGTAGCTGAACGCAGACTTTATGGTCTAAAACGTCCTAGAATTGATTTGAAATACTTAATGCATATTTTAAGCACATAAATTCCAGAGCTATGTGAAGTTTCACTGGCTGATTCTCTGGGGGACAGGTTTTTGGGTGACTGATGACTATTTGTTAAAGTCAGCAAAAATTAACTCAGCTCATAAGAAACACATTTCTGGTGAGGGACTCTGGAATCTTCTTTAAGAAGCATTATTCTTTAAAACAAAAAGAGAGTCTCTTATTTAAAATACATGCTTATCACGAATCACCAGCTTAATATCACACCACAGAAATTTTGGACATGGACAGGACCTTGTCTGTCATGCAACTCGTATTCTGCCTTGTTCAGCTGTTTTCTATATTTGTTAATTACTTTTTGCTAAAATAACTGTATTTTTTATTTAAAAGCTTCTGATATTTTAATTACTGTTAATTAAAATGTAGCTTCAAATAAACAGGATGTGCAAAACAAGGCCTCATTCAACTCTAGCTTAGACAGCATTCTTCACTTGAGCAGAAATTCCACCAAAATGAGTACAACTGAGCAGCACTCAGCTCAAAATCAGGTTGGCTGGAGTAGCCAGTGCAAAAACACGTCCTGCCCTAGGAAAGCTGCTTTACGGATCTATACTAATGACATTGACTGGCAAAGATTGTGAAGCCAAAATCCTATTTACGTTTTAGCTGGAAAGAAAGAAGGAATGGGGAACCTTTCCTCCTACTTGCCTTCCAAGGCAGGAAGGAACATCGAGGACATCTCTTTGCACTGAATTTCTTAGCCTTTGTTCAGACTTGGGACCCAAGCCGATGAGGATGGGGGGAGATAGGTCAGCCCCATATCAAAATCCACGTGGGCAATTGCCAGGGAGGCCAGGCTGTGTGCTGCCAGCCAGTCCCGTGGCCACTCTGGTCCCATGGAGTGAGAGGAGCCGTCCCTGTCAGAGCATGGCCTGGAGCAGGGCGGGTGCAGGCCCGTGCTTAACCCCCATGCTATAGCCCCTCACTGGGACTTATTCAAGCAAGGGATGAACAGGCCTTAAATTCTCCATTTTGGCTTAATGTTGCTCTTCTTATGAATGCTTACTCAGAGACAGTCAGGTGAAGCAGGAGAAGGAGGGGTGTGGGCAGCATTAGTACAGTTTTTTACCTAAGAAAATGCTATCCCAAGTAAGATGATTTCAGAATATCCCTAACAGGCAGGGATGCGGGCTAAGATGGTGACAAGGAAGGGAATAATATTGTCAGTTACTTTTATTAAAACTTTTCTTCAGTGATAGATTAGAGATATGAAACCATAAATGAGACTGTCGACTGACAAGGCTTTGCCTGCAAATGCAATATTAGGAAGGTAAGCTTTCAGTGACATTCTCTACCGCAGGCTACTGGCAGATTAAGCAAGTCATTTCTATTGCTATTGACACTGATGCAGTATTGTTTCTTTCTCATATCTTTTATATGCCTTGTCAGTAAAAAACATAATAATTCCCTTCACAGTCACCAGAGCTGGTTCTACAAGGCATCAGAGGGTGGCGAGTCCCTTTCCTTGCTTACAGCAGAGTGGCCACTCATGGCTAGAGGAACCCACAGCCAGGATATCGCTGATGTTCTGCAATGATGACGTGAAAGGCAGTTACAGGCTTCTGCTTGGGATGCACATAGATAAAACAATAGAGGACAGCAGACAAAAAGCCAATCTTCCCATTTATATTCTCTACATTCAATATATTAGTAAATGGCCACAAGCTTGTGAATTTTGTTTTAAAAATGCTCTTTTTCCACTTTGTGATATATGAAAAGAAGCTTGAGTGGGGAGGATTTTAAAGCATTTTAAAGCATTTTTAAAGAAGTTTTAGCAAGCAGTAGGAGAAAAATGGGATCTTGACATAATCAATGCCAGGGAATATTCTCTAAAATTGAAATACAAAAGACTTGTATGCAAAATCCTCAGCTGTGGCGATATAAGAGACCTTAGAGAGAGGAAACAGCTTAATAAATATCCTTGCCCATGGCTGTTTTTCAAAGACTGGAGAGGGTAACTCATGTAATGGCTCGCACCAGCCCTACTTCTAGCCCTATCATGAGGAACATATGGCAGTATAAGAAAAATAAGAGCCCAAGGGTGAGATGGGGATGTAGCTGAAGTATACTGCGCTACAGCTTTTTCCCAGGGCCTGGAAAGGGGTTTGGAGAAACAAAGCATAAGCTAGGGCTAAGTAAGCCTGTACCAGGGGCCAGGAGGAAACACAGCCTCACCCGCAGCCTGAGGAACACAAAGGGGGTTTCAGAATCGCTTTTCTCCTGCTTGGTTTCTGCCCTGAGCACCTCATTTGGAATAGAAACAATTTCTTATCCAACTCTCATTGCAAAACAAATCACTTGAAGGCTATCGAGTGTGCGTGGAGGACATGAAAGCTTTAATTGACAGATGAAAACTAACTTCGCACACTTCTATGGGAAATGCAATGGCAGAAAGAGTTTTCAAGATGGATAATATGTATGGATAATACCTTATTTTTGTAGATTTTTTTTTAAAGATTCCTAGGTTTCTACATGTTCCAGTCTGCTGCAGTCACTTCAGACAAAACTTTGGAGACTGCATCTGTGATAACATGACATGACAGGCCCATGACATGACAGGCCCATGACATCTGTGTTTGAACATTATTTTCCAGACATGAGAAACAGTGCATTAAAGAAGCCTTGTTCATGTGGTATACCAATCGCTCCCTTATAGCCTCCGTTTTATTTCATAAAGAGACTATTAGGCATGATGATGAACCGTGCTAGTCCATTTACTAACATAACAGGAATTATTAACTCTAATAAATGTATTATTATGTAGCCATTAGGTATCAGTTATAAAATGGCTTAATGTCTGCATGATTACTTGTAAATTGATTTGGAAAGGAGCTAAATTGGTTATTTATTGACCATACTGAACAACATTATTTGTTGACTTGGCTCAGTAAGTTTGATTTTTCAAGCTGAAGTGAGATTCTAAGTTTGTGATGGTGTAGCCAGTCTGTAAGTTGACTCAGGAAAATGACATTTTTCTGAAAAACTGCTAAATTTATGGTAAACGGGAATCTAGAATGAACTGAGTTTCTCCTTCCTTTCAAGTTCATTAATTAATTACTTATAAGTGTGCTCCTGAGACAAATAATGGAGAAACTACAGAATTTAATAGTAGCTACACTGAGATACTGCTTCTAAGTAGCATGTGGTCCTGTGAGTCAGCAGCAGACAAGGCTATCAGGCGTACAGAGGCTGTATGGCTGTGAAGCTACAGCACACATCATTTTTGTCTGGGCTTTTTGCTTGGTAGATCATTTGCTGTATCAATAACTGGAAAATTTGCTGCTACAATACTTTAAAAGACTGACGCAAGTAAACAAGTTTAATTTCATGGGTTGTAGTCTTCTCACTGAAGTTGATCATATTTACCTCTACTATATAAAAACTAATTTTAGTCTGATTATTTTCTAGAAAAGAAAGGCTGAGGGCACGGCCTGCTGGTTTAATTCTAACAGGGAAAGGGAAGGCAAGAAAAATACTGAGGCGAAGACGTCAAGTGCCAGAGTTCAGTGTTTGCTTCTTCAGTAATATTTAATGCGTGTTAAACATTTAATGCATTTAATCCAATAGACAGACATTGCACGTGCATATGCTCCTAGACTATCAGAAGAAGAAAGAAGCATTTTGGCACTCTTGAAGTATGTTGAATTGCTTTTAAATACAGAAGACTGCTGACTTTCATGGGCATAATAGGGACTTCGGAAGCTCTTGCATTTTGGGGATTTTGAGGTTTTCTTCAGCAGTAAAAACGAGTTGTTCTTGTGAAGCAGATCAGTATTATTTGACTTCTGTTTCTTGTGAGTACAGAGCTCAGAATTCTAATTAAATATTGTGTGAAAAAATTCTACAAATTGTGGTAGGAAGTGATAGAGATGACATAATAGTGCAACGACCACACTTGATAAAGTTGAGCATATTAAAGACCTTCAAGAGGTCAGAGGGTATGCAAAAGCTAATGAAGGTCGATCTTTAAAAGGCATTGCAGAATTTAAGCAAGCTGTTTGATGTGATACGTGGGCAGGGTGAGGCCACTTTTCCCTCACTACCCTTGCCCGCTCTTTTCTGTTACCTTGCTCTTGCCTTGCAGCAGCAGACAGGGCAAAGACCACACTGTGGTGTGTTCTTGGCTATTACAACAGATAGAGGAAGGACAACTGGCGCTTTAAAAACAAAAGCAAGCACAGGAACAAAAGACCAATATTATGAGGCCAATCCCATGTGATTGGTGTCTCTTATTTCCCCTGGGCTGCAGACAAGGTTGCAGAAGATGTGCCTGACTTGTTTCTAAAGCCACAGCTCCTTGGAAAGGATTTGAAGGCCTACAGAGATACCGCTGAATCTTGATGAGTATTTGACATTTTCCTTGCTGCATTTAGTGAAAGATGGAAAAGAGGTCGGTTGTTCCAGTTGTGTAAGACTTAGAACCGGTTGGAAATTTTTCAACTAAATGCTTTTTCTTTTCAATTAAAGACTAAACTTCTTACATGACAGAATTAGTTTCAACCACAAAGGAGAAATTTATATTTTTAACAATGTTAGTGTTGAAACCCACTTCCTCCCTTCTTGAATGAAAACCTACTATTATTTGCAACGAAAAAACGTATTTGTTTCAATGTTGAAGCAAACCTGGAACAAAAAAATGCATCAAACCCAAGCTGAATATTTCCAGGTAATTGAAACAGAATACTCCTCTGAAGTTAAACTCTCCCTACCCCAACTTCTATCTCCAAAATGCCTTGAGTTATCCAATTTTAATAACTCTTAAAAACAGAATCTCAAATACTTACATCATGGCTGAAGTTCTGAGGTTTTGCTTAGAAACTGTTTTGTGCGTTACACAAATATAATTAATCATGTGCAAGAACTGAATTTATGCCTTGAAAACCTTTACTATCTTACAGATGTTTACAAGCTCAACCCTGTGTGCAGCTGGCAATTGTCTGCTGCAGGCTGCTAGATAACATCTATCCTTTTCCAATGCAGCTCACTTTCTCTGTTTCACAGTAAAGAAGAGTTAATAACCAAATGTCCTGTTAAATTTGCAAGGATGGGGAGAAGGAAGGAGAAACTCTAGACAGAAATGGCATGATATGCCAGAAACAGTCTTGCAAGGAAAAAAAAAAGGCAGGTGCTATGACAGTGATGTATTTAGATAGAGAAGAGTATTTAAGGAATCTTTGGGGAATTACAGAGGAATTATAACATTAACAGCACTTTATATCTTGTACAAACAATTATAGGCATTGTTGCAAAGAATTTTGGTTTTGCTGTATGGCTGGAGGATCCTTTCTTGGTTTAGCACGTTGTAGCACAGTTTATAGCTCCCTTGTACTGGCTTCTTTCTATTTTAAATTGAGCAAAATAAAATAAAAACCACGTGAGTGCTCCGTACAGATGAAAGCAAGGGCACCCAACATTAATGTTATAAGGCTCTGTCACCAGAATTCAAGGACTGTGTCACGTAGCTGGAAATCACAGCGGTCAGATTTTCTGTGGGCTGCTGACAGGAAAATGTAACATATGCTGTATTTCACAAGTACTTATATTTTCAATTCTGCATCAGAGCTTATTGCCAATTATTTGCTTGTAGTTCACTGTAAAGGCTTGAGGAACATTTTTCTCGATTTACAGCTCTATTAAACTAATAAATCAATCACTTTTGTGAGGGGAGGCAGTTTGCTGGCATTTGCTTTGCCAACACACTGCCACCCACAACAGTATTCACAGGTCCTCAAGGATATGGTAAGAAGGAGGAAGCTTTCCCTGTAACTTAATTTTTAAAACATAAAACCTGTTTCTGGTGCTCTGAGCAGCTTTAATGAGAGTGTTGTTGAAGAGCTGTCATCTGCTAATCCAGTATTTAACTTGCTTTGTTTTTACATTGCTGTTTAGCAAAATAGCTGCACTACACTTTAAGGGGTAAAAGACATTTTTTTTGAAAAAAAGTCCATGTTAGGCTTTTAAAATTCCACTTCTGGAAAGGGAAGAAATCAAACCAAATATTCTTAGGAGTTACACAGAGTATTTTTGCCACCGTTTAAGTTGTCTTACCACTGTACTCTGTACTGGATTTGCTTGTCTTTCCTTGAGTATATGCTTACTTCTGGAACAAAAGTGTCAAGGCGATTCTTTATAGAAGTGTCTTGAGACTTTTGTCTGTGGTGCTTAAGTTGCTCTACTGTATGACCATTGGTTTAAGTAGTGGTAAACTTTTTTTTTCCTTGAACCACACAGTTGTGAGGTTACCTGAATCAAGTTGGTAGAGTTCACCGTACTGTGCAGGACACTTCCAAGATCTAGTTAGGAGCTGCAGAGCAACAACAGTGCCAGGCCTGAAACAGAGCAGAGGGGTATCTGTGGGAAAGCAAAGTTCTGCTGGAGCTTGTTGTCTAACAGTGGACAGTACAGATACAGGAAAGGAAAGGTCCCTTCTTGTTAACTGAAACTGAACAAACGCAGCCAGATTCCTTTTGTTAACACAAGTAATTTTTGCATAGTCAAGTAGAAAGAATCATGTATACTGTACTATCTGTTCTAAAACTAGTAGTCTTTTTCTTACACAATAGAGATAACTTTGGGTTTAAATTTTATTATTCTGATCTACTAGTTTTGTCAAAATCAGCTTACTATTACATATTGCCTCTTAGTTAGTTAGAATGATGAATTTATACAGGCTTTATTGAAGTTATTCTTCTTTTGCATGGGTGTAATTGATGTGAGACCTGACTGAGCGCCTCGGAAAAAGAGACTGCAAAAAAACATGAAATAATGCAGCATGTACTCTGTCAGCAGGGTTTCTCACATAAACAAGTTTATGTTAATGTTATGTTTCATCATTTATCATAATGATAAATGATGAATCCTTTCATGCCTACATAGGATTTAAATAAAATTAGTAAGAACTTTTGTATAACTTCTGTAGCGACACTGAAGGGAACAGATGAATGTAATACGCATAATTATTTTCCTATGATTGCAGTGAGAGACTAAGTTGTTGGTCCTGCATTTGCATTTGACACATAATTCACTTCTCTAAGATTTTCCCGTGTCATTGCCCCAGTGATCTGCATTAAACAAATCTGCACCTTTAGATAAGTGCTATTTTCAGCAGTGCAATTAGGGTATTGCAGGGAGTAAGCAGGAAATGTCTTCTTGGTCTCCTGGTAGATTGGGTTGTGTCAGTATTGTAGGTGATAAAGCACGAGACTTCAGTCGCTAAGCTCACTGCTCCAAGCTGTTTCATTATCTGGGCAGCCATTCAAAGCATTGGGATGGAGTGTCTTTGTTCTTTGTATCATGACACTTTCAGAATCTACTTGATTCTGACAAAAACTTAGGTTGTTCAAAATGTATTCTGTATATACACTGATGAATGAGGCAAGATGGAAGAGACGAAAAACACCTCAAAAGGAAAATTCAAGTCTGGGTGCAATAAAGTAATGTTTTGTACTCCTATACTTGTTAACAAGCCTTGCTTGACCTTCATATCCAATTCAATCTCTTAGTCCTTATGTAGAGAAAAACTTCCAGGGATAGCAGTAAGATTCTCAGCACTTTTGAAAATCAGGAGCATAAATAATAGTTTGTCTAACTTCAGTAGCTAGCTATGAACCATTTGCACTCTGTGATAATATTCTGAAGTATTTTGAATTCTGTCTCATTCCACTACATCAAAATGCATCTTTAGAGAGAGAGTGAGGTGGTTTTAAACCCTCTTCTGTTCTGCCTCTTCACTCGGCTGCTCTGTTACTGACTGTCCTAAACTGACTCGCTGTAACTGTGCAGTGAATTACATAATCGTTCCTTTTCACTGAAGATCAAACACAAGAAATCCTATTCTACTCATTTTTAAAAATCTGCCAGGTTCTGGTGTGCCTTTGCAACTATATTGCCAGTGAAATTGTCAGAAGATCGTGGTGTGTGAAGACGTACGTATATGAGCTGCATCTTTTGCCATCTGTTCTGCTATTAAAACAAAATCTTTTGCTTTCCTGACATTACTGAAGATACCATTTCCACAGGTGGGAACTCATAAACTGAGGTCTTGTTATTGGACAATGTTATTTGCTCTGACGAAGTGGTGACCAGTCCCTTTAAAGTAACTTCTGTAGGCTGTTGCTGAAAGGAGAATTTAGCCTTGGCCACTTCATTCTGTTGTTTTCTTTGTGCTGGCATGAGCTTATGTGCTATATATAGCAGCTGTGCAGAGTAATCAACAATCTGAAAAATAAGTTGAGAAACTGGGATGCTTAATTGGCTTGAGCTCACCTCCCAGCCACCTGAATACCAGAGCTTACACAGAGAAGGTAATGGGGCTGAGTAGCTGTGCTCAAGGCAAAGGGCAGGTGATGGGATCTTGCTTCCAGCAATTGTGTCATTGTGGCAGGAAAAATGTGGTGTTCGGCTGGGCAAAGAAAGGCATTCGGAAGAAATAAGTGAAAATGCCCAGTGTATTGAATCTCAGTATTTCTTTCTGTCACTAACAGTTTCAGGACAGACAGCATACAAACCATGCTTGGATTTTGAGGGATGTGCAAGAACTAAATCTGGATAGAAAGACTTAACTTTGAGAGAGTGAGAGTTGTTTATTGAAGATAAAATGGATATTGCAGAAGGACCGAAAACTTCAGTGAAACTTCCAGGTCATTAAACTCTAAGACATTAGTTCATTCTTTGAATCAATATGTATATATCCAAGAAAATCCTTCCTTTATGATGTATGGGTATGATGCTGAAGTCAAACCACACATGCTGCCTGCAGGGCATAACAGAGGTGAGAGATGACAGACTCACCCAGCTATTATTTTTTTTTTTATTATTAAATATGTAGTGCTTGAGGGAAGGGGCCCAGATTATAATTATTTTAATTTTATGGATCACTAAGTATGTTTCCCTGATGCACAACAAGCACTTCAAAACTGATCAGTCTTTCTGCACTATGGGCTTCAGATTCACCATTGCTTAAAGCACCCAGCACTGCTGGCAGCTACTATCCTGGAAAATGTCACTTTTCAAATACATTGTAAAATTGCAGGTCATACATGAATCAAAGCACACCTAATCCCTTAAATAGCTGAGGTACTTTCTTGCAAAACTTTTTGAAATTAACCTTGGCCCACGAATGCAAACTGTGGCATTAAGACACAGACTTGCTTTCAAAGTTATAAATATCTTAGTTCTTATTGTTGTCATGGAATCTGTGGCATATTCCTACAAGAAGTAATGTGCTTGTCTCACCAGACAGCACAGTCAATGCTTTGTTTACCCTTTCCCCATTCTGATTCTTAGTTTTCATCAATGCCTCGTCCAGGTGCGATGGAGGCTTTCTGACATTTCTCTGACATGAAGATGAGACTATTAACTCTCACCTGTCTTTCAGAATGCTTTCTGCAGCTCTGGGTTTCCTTCCCTGTTTTCACCGATCTGATCTGACTGCTATGGAAATTCTTTTTATATTGCAACAGATACTCCAAACCACAAATTGTACAGATGTGGAACATGAATTTATTAATTCCTAGTGTTCATCCAGCCCATGACAGTTACCATAAGACTGAGCAGCTCTGGGAAGTGACTGGACATTTTCAAATGCTGTACTTTCTGCTGAGTAAGAAGATTTTTACCATATACCTTTCACATCATAAATCAGATATGCCCTGTATACTGTTTGATGAATAAGTCCACAAGTCAAACTGAAGAGACAAAATGAAGAGGGGCAGAATAACTTGCCTATTCTTTCTAGTCATAGAAGTGGTAATTCTTTCAAGAGGTGCAGAGATAGGATTTTGTTTTAAAGCTGAATTGCTGCTGGCTACAAGTCATTGCTGTTTGTGGTATGCCTTTGTGTAGATGCTATACCTTCAACAGTCCTCCCTCTGCTGCTAGTGCCTGTGATTTCAGAAGCTAGGGAACAAATGAGAACACAGATGTGCAGCACATTAAAAGGTATCTGCTCTGCTCTTAAGGAACCATTTCTGGGATACGCTTTTTGGTTTTTAAATGTTAACCAACTAACCAGAAGTTCCACTTCTATACACATGCTGGAGTGTGGTGGCCACCCTGTAAGGTGAACCTGAAGCACCAGTGAATATGGTTTTTGTCTGGTATTTATCTGAACTTTGCAAACAGGTGCTGGTTGTTTAACACCCTATTATTCCCTAGCTTCTGGATGCTGCCCCACATCCTTTTCTCCCTGCCTGAATCGTTATCTGTAACAGCTTGGCACGCATGAGGCTTCATGGGACTTATTACAATCCCTTTTCCCTATTGGAATTTCTCCTGGGCATGATGGAGATAAATTGGTAGAGTTCTATGGGAAAAGCTTGCACTACAGTGTTGATACTGTTATTGTCTGGATAAATAGGATACTTGAGCTGCCTGCTAATAATCTGGCAGCTGCCTGTTAATAACCTTTCATAAAATTCAAACATTTTAGAAATTCTGTGCTCTGGCAGCAGTCTAATCTGTAATAGGTGGGGAGTTTTTAAGATGATGATCAATTGTTGCTCGTGAACAGAAATTAACATAATATTCAGTTAGAAATTATTTAGTTTAGATATTAGGATAAGAGATTTACATACATTAGGAAATGGGGAACATTTCAGAAAAGGAGGATCAGGAAGAAAGGGTTGAAACCTTGGTTAGAAAGGAGCCAGGCTGCTGGCCCCAAAAATTTAAAAAAGTGCTAAAAGCTGTGAGGAAGCTGACAGATACAGAGGAGGACAGATGTCAGATGGCTGTGATCCCCCAAAACGGCTGTGGCTGATGTTCAGTGCGTATCTGAAAAGGCTGTGAAGAAAGCAGCATAACTGCAGTAAGTAGAGAAAGCAAATCAGACTCTTTCCTATGTCAGTTGACAACGTGTCCAATATAGTTGGCAATAGACCAAGGGCAAAACTTGCCAGTGCTAGAAGCCTGGAAAATGAGATGGGAGAACTGGGATGCTTGGTTTCATATGATAAGCCTGACAGAAATGCAGCTCAGAGACCTCGCAGACAGAGGGTGATCGATGGATGTGATGTTCCCAGGCTATCAACTTTACACAAATTGACAGAATAAGATGTGCATGTGGAGGGTGGCATTGTTTTTGGACTCTAAAATGAAGTGTAACAAAATGAAACTATTGTTGAAAAAGAAAACGGTATGAAATCCCTGTGGTTGGAAGTATCATACTGTAATAACAAGACAGAGATAGAGGATAGGATAGAGATCAGCAGTGTTAAGTGAGTTTAGAGAACCTGCAAATTCAGGTACTAACATTGGGATGTTTCAGCTACCAACAGAATTAATGACTCATCATCTATGACAGGCCATAGAAACAATTTTTTTGGAGGTAGTAAATAGCTGCTTTTCCAGAACAACTAATCTTCAATCTCAGAAAAGATCTGTTCTGGCTTTGGTCCTGAATAATGCACAGGACCATCTCAAGAAGTATGTAAGAGAGCTGATCTGTAATAGCAATTACTATGTGATTAGGTTTAACACTGCAGCAGGAAAAAATAAACAAAATAAATCCAGAACACAAATGTTCAATGTGAAGAAAGGGAACTGCATAGTAATAAGGCTGCTGGTCAAAAGGAAGACAAAGAGTTAAGGGAGGAGCAGGCTAAAAAGCAAGAAGCCTAGAGGTAGCCCAGACACTTTTTAAAAATACTATATTAGAACTCAAGACAAACTCTGTGACAAAATTTGAAAAGAAACCAGAGTGGTCCAGTAAAAACCCTACATGGCTCAACAGAATATCAAAGTGATTATTAAGGACTGGCATTTATAACAAAAAGTTTGTCCTCCAGAAGAGAACAGGCAGATCAAATGTAACCAGAAAATGAAGAAGGCTAAGTGAGAATTTGAGGAGCACCTTGTACAGGATGCAAAAAATTCACAGTTAAAAGTTATTTCCGTATAAGAAAAGCAGGAAGATTGCAGAAGTCCATCCTGTCCACAAAAATGGCTCTAGAAAGGATACCAGAAATAATGGACCATGAGTCTGACTTCCATCCTTCAACAAATGGTAAACTTGATAATAAAGATTAAGACTACTGAGCATATAGATGAACTGTTGGGGAAAAAAACCAAACCACAAAAAACCCTCTATCAGAACTGGATAAACATATAAGAACTAAGAGAAATCGGAGTTTCCCAGCTATCCTTTCAGCTACCTGAACTGGCTCAAGGTGCCCGTGGTTTCCATACTAGGTACTCGTGCTTGCTATGCAGTCTCACCCATGATGACTTTTGTCTGTCTTGTTTTCATTAGTCTAAAGTAAAACAAAAATCCGTATTTTCAGGAGCCACTAGGGAAATAAATTATGATGTTACTCCAGGAAGAAGGTCAAATAAGAAGGTAGTGAATAGCAGGGTATCTGTAATGTCACAGAGCGTGAGCGGTGTTGGTGAGGAAGGACTGGGTGGTGAGTAGACCAGATGGCAAAGGGCTTTTGGAGAATGTGTCCCATACCTAGGAGGAAGCAAAGCAGCTGGAAGGATGGATGGAGACAGAATTGTGTGTTTATGTGCAGTATATGCAGGAGCAAGGGGTGCGTGTAACATAGGCAGGAAAGCAATTCCTTAGATGGGTATTTTCTTGTGCAGGGCTGTTGTGGCTGTCCTTCCTACGTGCAGTTGACCACCTGGCCTCCTAGGCTATTTTGTGCAGACCCCATGCCTGCTTCTTTCCCAATTGGTCGAACTCTACATCTGTGCCTGTCATTACTGTGTGCATACAGGAGGCGTGCATGATGGGCAAAAGAGATGGGGAACATAAAGCAGAGATTGAAGGTGGCTTCAAATGTATGGACAATAAGGACTTTGTGTTCTTGCATCTTGGATTTTGCCTGCTTTGGACTTATAAATAACCTTTGACAACACTGAGCAGCTCCTTCAGAGAGAGTATTTTTACATTTGTAACTCCAGAGGCTGCTGCAGTAACTAAATATACAATGAGGTCAAAAGGTCTAAACAGAGATCAGAATCTTAGTAAAGTCGATAAATTTAAAGGAAGCATATTTGTAAAGTGTTTGGACTAATAAACCAAATACTGTGCTGCAGTTATTATGGAATCATCAAAGCTAGAATCTCTGGTATTCTAAAATTTGCTCTTCAAATAGCACATTTATTACTCAGGGGAGGGTTAAATAGCTAATTTGTTTGCAACTAATACCACAGACCCATCGAGGAAGCATATATGTTTTTCAATTGTCTGAATTATCATTCTTATCTAAACGGATCTATTGATCATTAATGATCTAGAAACCCTTAGGGCATGACAGGCAAGTGAGAAAAATCCAATAAGCTCTCCACCATTGCAGAATACCAAGAAGCGAAAACGCTACTATTGTGTCCTTACAGCGTGCCTGTGAAACACCGCATGAATTAGTAAACAGGATGCTACAGGCTGACTTTCAGTTCTCTTAGCAGATACAGAGATCTACTGAGTACAGCCTTTCATTCAAACAGTACCTATTTTCAAACAATATATTATAAATTAAAATTATATTTATAAAGATAATGGAGCATGTAACATGCAAACATACTTATTGTTATTTAGGGCCTTAGGAATATCTTTAACATGAATGCAACATTCCCAACACTACTTTTTTTCATTATTATTTAAAGCCAACTCAAGCATTTTTAACAAATGAGAACGTTCACTTATGTGAAATAAAGACATTGCCAATGAAGACATGTCTGAACATCACAGTTACCTTCTATGTCTTACTGAGTTAAAAATCCTGGTGTGTGACAGTGGATGGGATGAGAAAAACTTAGTTTGATACTTCTATCAGATGTCACCAAAGATCATAATTTTCTATTGGCTTTCTGATATATAAGCCTGTTTATTAAGAAGCAACAATTGCCTGTTTTAAGGAATGGCATTAGTAAGAGGACCTCTTAGATTTACCAGTAAAAATGTCTGGTGGTATACCATAGGTTGTAATATCAAGAGGGATTGCTGGTCAAGGGTATCTGGGGCTAGTCACTCGAGGCCCGATTCAGACAAGTGTCTTATCTACTGTCCAGTGTCTATCCAGTAATTTTTAATGTGTTTTAGACCAATAAAACAGTCTCTCTAGTTCTGAACTCTACTGAAAAATCTCACCCCTTCCACCAAAAATGCCATTTGGATTAAACCACTTCAATTAAAGCATACGGAATTTGATTTCTTCCTTAAATAATGCTTTTTTTCTAAAATATTTTGCTTTGCAGGTGTCAACAGTATCAAAGTTGATGTGCGGCCATAGAGTTTAAGGGATAGAACTTTCTGTAGATTTCATCCTCCCTATAGTAACCAGGCGTGAGGCCAAGAGCCCGTCAGCCCTCTCTGTATCAGTGCAGCACAGAAGACATTTCTGAGCCACGTTTGGCACTACAAGCAGGACAGCACGTCAGCTCTGATTAGCTGTACTAGGAGTCAAGTGTTTTAGTGTGGGGCATGGTGCTGCTCTAACCTGCCTTTGCTCCCCAAGTTAGTTTATCCTCTGATGTGGACAGCATGAGCTGTGTTTGCTGTGGAGTTACTGGAATAGTCGAATTAACTCTGCATTATGCTCCATTGCATGGTACAGCCATGCCTCCTCTGCTATGAAATCATTTATGTGTAAGAGGAGAGGGAGGGAGATTCACACCCGCTAAAGTCTGATATTCCTCCTTTAAAGCAGTAATGGAATAGTGTCTGCTGAGTAGAGTACTGGCTTTTCCCCAGTGAACAAATAAAAAGAAAATCTAACAGTAGATAGCAGCTCAGTAAGAGAGCAATCGATCTGTCTTAACTCTGAATAAGGCATGGGTCATGTAGAAGAAACAGTAGATGTGCATGTAGTAAAGATGTACGTCATAATGAATATGCACAGTCTTAATCCTGCTATTTCCTAATACATTAATATGAGTACTTTTCATATCCTTGTAAATTATTCTTATAAGTAATATATGAACATATTTAAGAAATCTTAGCTTAATGATACTGTGTTCTTAATGGCTTACTTTTTTTCATTTTTGAATGGCGATCTGCATGTTTTTTCTTGTGTTCAGGTGCATGCCTTTGTTTATAAAATACATAACAGCAAATAAAACAAAGTTTCCCGTGTATGTTTTGCATACAGCTACATTTGTCTTGGGTTACTTATTATTTTGTCCAACATAAACCCTGCTTTTTAGGATTATATGCTCCAAATAAACTTGCCAGATATCTTTTAGACACAGACTAGAAAGAAGACCTAACCCTGTGAATACAAATCAACCAAGTTTTATTAAGCTAACCTACTGTTAAATATACTGTAGAATAAAGCAAGTTTTAAAATCTGCCAGGAATGAAACAAAGCAAACAGAAAAAAGGAACAGATGATATGGCACAAGAGGCAAGAAATAAGGCTTGATGCCAAGATGGACATGACAGAGTTCTTGATTGGAGGGAGAAAATGGGTTCTGCACAGTAACTAGGAAACTTGAAGCAGTGAGCAATGATGACAGAATGGAGGAGAAAGCAGGGGGAAGAAGATCCTGACCTAACAGCACCAGGAAACAATGCAAGAACTCGGTCTCACTGCTTACTTGGAGTAGCTGTTAAATAAATTTGGTGTATCTTGTACTTTTGATTAATTGTCATACAGTAAGTGCTGTGACACCTTACTCATTTTAGGGGCTCCAGATAAGCCAGGTCAATTCTTATAATCCAGGTTATGCGAACTCCTTCGCATAACTCCAAGGACCAGTTGGTGAATGGACCAAAAATGTTGCCTCTGTTGGGTGTTCTGGCTGGTGAGTTTTCCCTTCTTCAGCTGGCCAAGTTGGTGGGTAGTTGTGCTAATTACTTGTCATACAATGCAAGTCTAAAGAGGCCTTTTGTTTAGTTTTGAATAACAACAGATTCTCTTTGATTAATGCAGATGACTAATTCATTAATCCCTATCCGCTGTTGTATTTTAATAAAAGTGTGTGGTACATATAGATTTCTGCTTCTTGAAAAAACAAGCATTTTATCTATTATTTCCTGACAAATTAACAATGAGTATTTTCCTACCTCTTTAACGTTGCTGGAATCAGATTCTATGTGCGGCTTTTACTCGGACCACTATATTTCAGGTCCCTTCATCTTATTTTGTCTGATTCTGATATAACTCAAATGTTTTCCCCTTTAGTCCTCTGGTAAATTATTACTGTCTTTGGACATCATCTTTTTCCTGCTTATGTGTAAGCATTAGGATAGGCATGCTGCATTAGGAGAAATCTACACCTTTCTGCAAGTACGGCTCACTACAGCATTACAATGCATTATTAATTCTGCACTTAAGAGATTAAGATAAATCACACACTGGGTATTATAAAGAAGCTTTGGGATTTAAGGATGTAAGGCGAGGTTGGCACCTCCTTAAAAGGGGTTATGAGGCTAGAGGGAGTTTGCTACTAGAGATCTTTAAGGAATTTTCTTGGGGCCAAACGTGATGCTTTCATTAATGCCCTTTGTGCAATAATGAAGAGTTTGTTAATGAAACCTGCTGTTGACATGCAGCTGGGAAATGTTGTTATTGTGCAAGAGAATTACAGTATGATAAAGAGGAACTGAATAACCTTGAGGACAGGCAAAAGATAAAAGAGATGAAATTGAGTAGCTGAGAGAACAGGTTCATGCACTTAGAGACTGTTCATAAGAGCTTTCTCCTATGAGACAGTAGCTGCCACCTAATCCAGTCAAGGTCAGGATCTGCTAAGTTTCAGTCACTATTCATGTGAAAAACTGCTTACAGCTTAAACATCACGGTACTTTTAGCAAATCAAAGCTGTTGCAAGTTTTACAAGTTATATCTTTTCCTGTCTTTCCTACTTGCACAGCCCTCCTGGAAACACAAGGGAGGTGCAAACACCGAATAGACACTCAATAGCACAAACTTGTTTCACCTGCTTAGCACAAGAAGAAAAGAGGCTTAATTCACTTGCCTGTCCAATTTGGAGAGAGAATCCAAGTCTCTCAGGAGAGTATCTTAGCAAGTAGGATCAAGAATATTCTGTTGCAAGTTTTCTGTAGTCTCCAGTTGAAATACTTTCACTATATATAAAATAACTTAATACGAATTGCAACAGGAACTGCACTTGGTCTTACAAACAAATCGTTCAGCTACCAAGCTGTGGGGTCATTTTCACTTTCTGGCCCAGAGACTCATCAAAGTATTTGTTTGGTTGGTTTTGACAGGTTACTGCCTTTCGCAGTGTTAAACTGACTGGCAAATCCATTCCTCAGCAGACAGGTTTCTTGAAGAAGGGCTTGAGTGTTCAAAACTGCTAGTTTTTTTCCCAGCTGCATTAGGTCATCTAATAAAAGGTGTCACCTGCCTTGACAAACGTTGCCTCCTATTTTCTAGGCATCAGAAAGTGCAGTTTCACAACTGGCTTCTATGCTACTGCTAAAAGCTGGGACCTAGTTCCCACTCGCCCCCCATATACTACTTCCATAATTTATATTGCATTATGGTGAAACTTGACCAAAAAAAAAAAATGTTACTGCCAGGTCGATTGACAAATGTTGATACTAGAACCAAAGAAGGGACGGAAATGTCTAGTAGGCAGAGTGATACTGCCCCTTGGGCCAGCATTAGCCTTGTGGACATGGTGAAACTGTGCCCAAAGGATCCTTGTTCATCATTAATGTGCTGGAAATGCACAGTACTGTGCTGCTTATGTTCCTATTGAATTCGGACCACGTTCTTTGCACACCGATTTTAATTTAGAAGGAAAGACCAATGAAAATGCATTTGAGATGTCCATTGTAACAGCAACAGCAGTAACTCATAACCTCTGCCAGCAATAAGTACTGTATCGATCCACAAGGATGGGACCCTGGGAACAAAATGCTGCCCAAAAGCTGGGTACTCATCTTTTCTGATTCTTTCTTAAATATCTTCCGGCAGCAGTCCTGCAGTGGCATCTCTCTCTCATTATTTTTCACAATTGAAAGGCTTTCTCCCCTTCTCATGAGATCTTTTGTGCTGTACAATAGGTCTCAGGTTTACTGTTGTTTCAAGTTCCCTTGTGGATTTTTTCCTTTTCTAAGAGTTTCAAAGTAATCCTTCTTTACTGATCTTTCACGATCACTAAAACATTGGAAGACCATACAGACTATGACAGAAAACAATAAAGTTAAGGCAATTTCCAGCTGAGGGTGATAGGCACCATACGTCCATCACATACATTTAGGCGCTAGAGAGAAAATTAAGCCGCTTGTTAAAGTCACGGCATTGTGCCAGGGTGTTGGAAGAACATGCAACACTTCCCATCATTAAAGGAGGATTTAATGTTCAGGGAGCTCAAATGCTTCTCAGTTTTACTAAAACAAACCTTCATTAGCATGTTTGTTTAAACAGTACAAAGTGTCCCGTTCCTCCTGCACAACAGTGGCCCCCAGGGTCTGGTTGCAGCTGGCAGTCCCTCGCGATAGGCGCTTGGACGTCATCCGCAAAATGTGTCTGCTTTGTGCTGGGAAAACACGATTTTTAAGGGGTCAGATTACTAACTGGTGAAAAGTGGAAATAGATTCATGAAACCAGTGGTAGGTGCAAAACTGGGCCTCTGTTTTAGTCCCTTAATTGCTTTCCTCAGAGTTTTATTTTTGCTTGCAGGGCATTTTTATTCAAGGGTAGTAAGATTCTGGAAATAAGTGTTTGTAATGGAAATTGTGACCTGACTTTAATATTAGTCTTGCTGACTGTCTGCTGAAAAAGCTGTACCTTAAGAAATACTATGACAAATCTGTCTCTACAGTGAAACACAAAAAAAAGAAAACACATGTACAAATAATTATTTATAGAGTCCAGTATGGGACCAGAACAGCAAGAAACTTGAGGGGGAAAGCCGTAAAACTCTCCTGTCCCAGACCCTGGAAGTAACAAGCAATATTACCATGTTAATGACGCTTAGTCTATACAGACAAATTATATTGTCTCTACAGGACCATTTTGTGGAGCGCTCAAGGCTCTTGACTTCAAGAGCTGCCTGAGAGAAAAAAAAACACTTTGTTTTTGCTTTGCATGCACCTGCAGTTAAGGTAAATTGTGTGGCTCGTGTTTGCTGAGGGATATCTAGCAAAACGCACGCACCTGTGCGCGGGGGGGCAGCCCAGCTGAGGCCCTGCGGGGAGTGGCCGCCCACTGGGCTGATGGCCGGGCCCACCTGGTCACACGCTGCCACAGTCTTCTGGGCTGCCCCTACCCGAGGAAGGGCTCTGTTGCTTTTTGCTCCAAAAGGAAGAGGTGTTCTTGAAAAAGGCAGTTTTTGGAGGTCTTGCTGCTTTGCCTGGAACTCCAGAAGGGTGTTTTTGACCCAGAATGGGATTTCAGAGGAGAGAGCAGCTGCACTGCCTGGAGAAGCTGGTAGGTGAGGAGACTGAATTTTGGGGGGCAGTAAAACCAACTGTCTTTTAGTGTTTTTAAATTTTGATACTGCTTTTGTGGTCAGCACTTCTCAGTGTAACGGGGCCAAGGGCAGTGGGGTGAGCCTCTCTCCCCTAGGACCGGGGCTGGCAGCTCCAGCACGGCCGGAGAGCGAAGCGCTGCGCCTGAGGGGGCAGAGCCTGGCTCCTGGAGGACGCGGCAGCTGCCTGCTGCCCTCGCCGTTGCAACCTCCCCAGGCGCCGTGCCAGCTTAGGCCGCTCTCAGAGAGGGGCTGGCAGTCTTCTGGGGGGTCCAGGCACCCCGATCTCCGCACGCCGGGGGCCGTGCGGGAAGGCTGCCGCGAAGGACGGCTCGTCGTAGCGGCGCCGGTACCTCGGGACAAGAGCCGCAAGATGGCGCCGGCGGGCGGTCGCCCCGCCCCGCCTGGCGCCGCCGCCTCAGGGAGCCCCCGCCTGGGCTGGCAGTGGGGAATCGCTGCGCTTCGAGCTTCCTAAGTCCACGAGCACTTGAAATAGTAACTTTGCACCGTGTCTGAGCACAGCCCGCGTTAAATTCAAAGTGCTGCGTATGGTTTCTAGTCTGGGATTCTGGGTTGAGCGTCCATTTTTAATGCCCCTTTGGCTTATAGCTGTAAGAGAGCTTCTTTTGAAAGGGTTGACAACATAAAGGCTTCAGTTTCTAAGACTAGTGAAAAGCACTTGACCACAGCTTTAAAACAAGACTTTCCGGTGTTGTTTGTCCTTACACAAAGAAATGGTAATATCAACGTGCCCAGAGTGGGTTTTGGAGTATCTTGGATTTATCTGGTGGGGAAAAGTCTTTCCTGGGGGAGAAAAGAACTTCTATCCTGTTTACTTTTAATTCTTTAACAGGTTTGAGAGAGGAGAAAGCTAGGTGTGGAAGGTTAGGTTCTTCCCCTTTCTGCTCCCCGAAAAGGTTTGTTTTTCACAAAAAAGAGAAGAAACTCTCAGTGGACAGTTTAAATAGGTGGTTCAGCCTCACCAGGAAGCCTATCGGGAATTGGCTGAATTCAGTCTCTACCAAGGACACTAAAACCAAGGGTCTCCATCTGTAGTAGTTTTATTCCTGTCCTTATCCGCTTCATTAATGCAGGTATGGCCTAGAAGGTTAATTAACATTATGCCTTAGTCTTTATGAGGGATCTTGCTCCCAAATGTAGGGACCCACAGCAGAGTGGCAATGAGGTTATGAAATTATTATGTCTGAAGTAAAACCAACTTCAGAGCTGGATGGTAGGGGCTGGCGAGGAGGACGTGAAGAGTTCTTTCAAGGCTGGCAGGAGAAACTGGTCTAAAGTGAAGGCAGCTTAAAAAAATTTTCAGTTATGAGTGCCCGAGGAACACCTAAAGCAGCCTTCTGATGTGAGGAAAATGCCAAAAAAATGCGGCTAGCTAATGGTGTCCAGTCAGTTTTTGAAAATTATCTAAGTTGCTGTGTCTAAACCAAGTTTTTCTGTCATCCCTAGAGAATCTACTCCATCTTTAAAACCTTATTTTAAGAATTAACATTTCAAAACAAGCTGTTGGAATTTCAGTGGTGCTGCAATTGGCCATCTGCTATTTTTCTAATTCTAGCTTGTGTTTGAATAAATCTGGCTCATTTTCACAAAAGTATGTTCCAGGACTTGCATGTTCTGTCACTGCATCATCCTCTTGGTTTTATTCATAGATTGCGTGGGTACCTGGGGATGGGGTCTCAGAACTGCAAAGGTTTTTGAGGTCTGTTCTTACCCTTCCCTTTTTCCAAATTTAAGAAATGTTTCTAAATAGCACGTTTTATTATTCTGAAAGTGAAGCGAGAGGAGGATCACGGTAATCTCTGCTTGATACCGTGTAGTTTTCAGTGATTTGACTTCCAGGAAGAGTTCTCTGCTATCACAAACACTTATACTGCTCTAAATAAAAGGATATGCTCAGGGTTTTCTTGGTCTCTCTTTTTCAGATGTTGTTGCTGTTATCAAAGCGTGAACTGCCTAACTGATGGGCAGATTTCCAGAATGTATGAATGCTTAGGAATGTTAACATTCCAGAGGGATAACAATGTGGAGCACATCTTGATTCTGGTTAACCTATCAGTTGTCAAGGGCTGGGTCTTCTCTACATGCCAGGTTACTGTCATAATTTCCTGTATTTCTGGGAGATTTGCACATACCATCTTTTAAGTTGGTTTTCCTGTTACCATATCTAATTAGATATGGGCTTATGTTTTAGTAGTTGCACTGAAGTTTCACACAAAGAAAAGGGATGTTTGGAGAGGTTGTGGAGTCTCTCACTCTGGAGACATTCAAAACCCGCCTGGACGCTGTCCTGTGCAACCTGTTGTAGGTGACCCTGCTCTGGCGGGGGGGTTGGACTAGATGATCTCCAGAGGTCCCTTCCAACCCTGACTATTCTGTGATTCTGTGATCTGAGTCCTTCCCTGGTGTGTTATGCCCAGTCCTTTGGCATCTAGGTCCAGGTGACTTCTGGCCCTGTATTATGGATCACCTTCTCTTAGTGTAACTTAGGTCTATCATAATATTACTTACACTTTACCAGAGAGAAAGCGTTACAAAGTGCTTCAAGAAGGACATGCTTTCACTCCGTTATGGGCAGAACGCCTAATCCTGTTTCCAGTCACACAGTTTATGTAATTTGGGCTGCCTGAGAACAGAATTCTAGCCCTAAGAGAGCGAGAGAAGGATCTGTGTTTTAACTGTTGTACTATTAAACACTAGGTACATTATGTGTGAATGCTATTAATAGTTAAAAGCCAATTTAATAGTAAGCTTTGTTGTACAATGAAGCAAAACCAACATGTTTTCTTCCTCTCCTCCACAAAATCAAAGCTGGCGATCTCGAGACTTGTAAAATGAGCTGGTATTAGGGAGCTCCTTGAAGAAAAAGTAAATGTGGGGTAACTAATAAATTGTATTTAAACTGGGGAAATTATATTGCCTGTTTCCAGGCTCAGGAAGCTGTAGTACTTCCTCTGTAAGAAAGCACTGAAATCACTTGACTGTTACAGACTTGTGATAAATGTACATCATAAGCGCACTTCTTGTCTTGCCCTAAACCTGTAGCTCGTGATGTACCTGCAAAAACATACCTTTTCACGCTCGAAAAGGTCAATTGTAGCTTTATTTGTAAATTTGTACCTGAGATTGCCGTGTAACTTACACCCACCCCCTGATGGGGGGGAGCTTGTTTTCCTCATGCCTAGTATATGAAGAAGTAGCCAGGTTACAGAACAGTCGAGTCCACATAGTTCCGCAGAAGCTGAGCTTTTTACTGCCGTGTCTTTTGTTGATGCTTGTCACCATACAGTCGCACTCTCTTCTTTGCAATGGCTGTAATGCCTGGCTGACTCTGCAGTGAGGTGATTCAGAGAGCTGAACTGTCTGACAGAAATCCTCCTGAGCTCACTCCTTGTTGGGTTAGGTGGCAGCTCTAGAAAAAGAGATGAGATGCATAGCCTGGGGTGGGCAGTTCCTGCGCTCAGACGTGTATGCGCCCTAAATGTTGTCCTCTGAACAAGGCATAATCAGACCAAGATGGAAGAGAGGCGACTGAGGTGGTCGATAAAGAATGGTTGCTGACTGTCCTCTAATACAGCTAGATGCATCAGATGGTGGAAGGTTGGGAGAAAGAAACAGAACTGAAGAGGGAAGCCACTCTGTGACTACGTGTTGAACTAATTTGTCAAGGGTTGGGTCTTTTCCACATTCTATGTTACTTTAATAATTTCCTGTATTTCTGGGAGATTTACTCAGGGCTGTAGGACACCAGAGCACCACCTTTGACCTGGGAACTCTGCTTACAATAAATCTCTGAATGCTGGAAGGATATTTTGGAGAAAAAAAACACTCTGTTGTATGCTCAATATGTGCTCTTTCTGGGCTATTTGCTGTTGACTGTGGTACTAAGTCAAGCAAAGACTTGTTTGGCCCTGTGTTGTTCAGGCACAGTGTGTTAAACACTTAGCAGGCTTAGGAAAGGAGTCAAACTTCCAGGAGTTCTACTGCCTGACAATCTCCTGTGGTAGGCTGGCTGTATGCAGGTATAACGCAATGGGCTCCTTTTGTACCCTGCTGCAGTTAACACCTGCTGGGTTTTAATCCTCTGAAGTTCTGAGTGCAGTTTATCGAGGGATAAGTGATCTCTGTACTTCAGGCATCTGAAATAAAGTAGGTGGCTGTAGGTTCTACAAAGGAAGCAAACCTTGGCTGTAAGAAGGAAATGGATTCAGTCTGTGTTTTCTTTCCCAGTACCAAGTTCCTTGTTTTTTTGAGGGTCATATGTAACACAGTGCCTGCGCTTTATATATGAACGTGCATACAGGCACATATGTGACCTCTGTGGGTGGTGAGCTGCAGAATAAAATAATACTAAAGTACATAATTTAGAAATGCACTTCTCAATAGTACTCAGTACCCAATTGGAACAGTGCAAATCCCCAAAACTTTAGAGAGATAAATGAAGAGCAAAACATGAAATGAGGAGAGCAGCCTGCCAAATGCTGCTCAGTTGTGCTCTTTGGCAATGTGATTTCTGTAGGTGTTGACCTTTCAGAAGATATTTTGAAAGAAGCCAGCATTTTGGTTAGCAAATGCAAGGAGCACAAATACTTGCCGTCAGCAGAAGGTTTGCAGTGTCAGGCTACCATACAGAGAGGCAAAGAATTCAGTGTTATTTATATTCCCTTTCATTTGTGAATTTTCAAGTGCTTTACATCATTTAGGTCCAACTATTGCCAGATGTTGAATATTTTCAACTACGAGTGAAGTCACTAGGATGTGAGGTCCACTAGGACATAAAGCTGAGCTCATAAGGTCAGCCCTATCCTGACTCTTCAGAAGAAATTTTACTGAAACACAATCATGCTACTTTAGTCCTTATCTTCTCCCATAGTTGTTAAAAAAGGCTACTACCTAAGCAGAGAAAACCTGTACAGGTAAGTATTAGACAGAACGGTTATTAAAGAGCAGTTATTGTTAGCATTGTCTTGGACACCAGTATAGTCTGGATTAGCAGAGTTGTGTTGTGATTAATGGCCTTATCAAAACTCAGAAAAATTACAGAATTTACACAAAGGAATGCAATATCCGCTACCACCACAGAACTTAATAACAAGGCAAAGCATGAAACAGTACTTGATGTCATTAATAAAATCTATCATGGGATGCAGAGAAGTATTTGCAACTGCATCAGTCCTTGAGGAAAAAGCAGATAAGACAGCTGTGGTGATAGAATAGATAATACATTAAAGAAAAATTAAGACATCTTTGGGGATTGTTTTTTTTAGGAGGAGGTGAAGGGAAGCTTTTCTTCATGAGGGGAAACTGCAATTGTCTAAAAGCATGGAGAACATCGTGGTTAGAAACCTTCACTCTTTAAGCAACCATTCTTAAAATAGACCCCCTGACAGGTGCCTGTGTGTTTTACATAACCAGTGCTAATTGTTCAAATACCAGTTTTAGCTGCAGTTGTGTTTTTACCTTTGTGTCAGCTAGTGACTGCTTATAAAGAATGCACTCACTATTTTCCTCCTCTATTTCAGCTAATAATATCCTACAGTAATGAAAATGCGGTGAATGTTCAGGTTCTTAGTTTCAGCTAACCCATACTATAAAACTTCTTAAATCTTCAGAACTTTGGGTCTTCATTGTATTCTTGTCTTGCCTAAATAGTTGTCTGGCTTTGCCTTTCCTTGAGCACTGAAATCTGCAAGTTTTGTAGACTCTCCATTCCGTTGACTTCATCTCCTTAAAAGATGAGTATGCTTTTATGGTTACTTGATCGCACATACCTGTGAAATGGTAGACAATAGGCATACTGATCAAGTCATGAGGCACAAGTATCAAACACGACAGCTAGGAATAACCTAAGATCATCTTTGGAAGGAGGCTTATTTTAGGATCTAGCTCTTATTAATGAGATGTTTTCCTTGCTGTAACTGAATGACTTAAAATAATTGAGAGCTCACTGGGCACATGGCCAAAGCTCTGAGCTAGAAAAATCAAATAATGTATGGATTTTTCTCCTTATTGAGCCTGCTTGAACCATCTACTGATGCAAGGCCTGGAGGTCGCAGGTTGTCATAGAGCTGTATGTGAGATTATTTGAAATGAATCTCATCAGGTTGGCCCAGAGTCATATAAAACTATGGTATATTCCATTACCCCAGCTAAGCTCATCTTTCTACACAGCTTTCAGAGCTTGTCTTTCTTTTTTCTACTTTCTTCAGCTGGGATCTGTTCACTGACTTCTGAGATGCTTGCCAGAAAAAAATGCCAAATTCTTCTAAGATCCCGAAGAATGCACATTAGCTGCCTGTGATGGGATCCATTTCACTGCATGTCTGAAGGAGGAACACCTGTCTGATAGTGGCCATATTCTTCTGAGGCAGTGAAGTCATGCACCTCCATTATTCTGGCTTGAAGAGATCTCTGCAGCCAGAAGCTGGGTTCTGGCTGGAGTGGTGAATGATACCAAGGTTTCTTCAACTCTTGGATTATTACAATTAGCACAAGAAGGAGCAGAGTATGGGAACTGTGTGCTGACCTGAAAATGAATGTTCTTACTTGATTTGCTCACTCTGCCATAAATGTGGCTTTAATGCTTTTTTTTTTTAGTATGGCACCATTCCTGGGCACTGTTAAACATGGTGCATATGTCCATCAGCATAATTCTAGCTCATTCTCTTCCAATTCTCCTGATTATTTTTCAGGAGGTTATTAAAAAAAAAAAAATCTGAAAGGAAAACACACCTGCTAGGTGAAGACAGATTATTCAAATGTCAGGAGAGAACCTCCTCCATATGTACTGTAATAAAAGCAAAGAATCTTAAAATAGACTTCTGTGACTTGCATAATAATTCAAATACAGTTTACTAGGGAGGCAGCATCAATGTAACTAAGGAACCTTTCTTGTCTGATGGCCCTGGATGAAGAAATAGTATATCAAAGTGCTTCAGTTACTGCTTGAAGAGTATAATCTCTGTCAGTCAGACTGAGAACACATTATGCGCCCTCTTTCTCACCATCTGCCCAACAATCAGTTGAACTTAATCTACAAGTGATAGAAAAGCAGCCGTCAGTAACTTGCGAACATGACATTTATCACATTTAATATCTCCTGAAGAAAATGTCTGTTAATAAAAAGGTGCTGAGTCTAGCACTAAAATAATAATGGAGAAGTTCTTTAGGTTTCTGTCTTCATTTTTATATAAAACCGTCAATGAAATGCTATCATCTTGCTTGTCAGTGTGTAATTGTCTTTTAATTATTGGCTGCTAAGTAGTAATTTTTTTCACATTTGCTGGTTTCAAAGGCAAAATCTTTTCATAAGACTTTCCTAGCCTGGAGGAAGTGGAACTGCTTCACTGTCTTAAACTGTAGATAGATCTTAGGTGCATCTTGTGTTCACCACAGTGAATTCATTGTATGTTGCCTGATGATGAATGAAGGTACATGCATAGACTTCAGTCATCGCCATATCATAATGTCAAAACCAAGGTATTCCAGCTGATTAATTTGGAGTGGGAGGGAAGGATGAGGGAAGAGCCCATGTTGATTTTATAATTGTCAACTACGGCTTGTGAAGAGTTCAACTTGCCTGAAACCCTCTATGTGAAGCAGCAACACACAACACTGCAGGGCTAGTTCTTGGGAATAGAAGTCTTTGGGAAATGGCGTGTTCTGCTTCTTGCCTGTCTAAAGACTGGTGTGGTAACATCTTCTTTATGACAAAACACAGGTATATACATTTATCTGACTCTGAATACTAGTAAGGAGTAAGTAAAGGCATTGGCATCAGAGGTGTGTTGTTGTGGCAACGTTTGATTCATCAAGCATTGGAGATTGGATGAATGAGGCACCTTTTCATCTCCCAAGATGCTGGCTCCCTTGTGCAAAGCTCCAGTGTGCTGCCATGGTTCTGCTGCAATTGAACTATGACACAGATCTGCACTCAGCATAGCATAACGTGATAACAGAAAGCAGGTGGGAACTGATGGTAAGAGCAGTCATCAGCCAAAGTGGTGGGCACACTGTTCTGCTTTACAAGTATGCTCTGTTACCTAAATTATACTTATATTAATGCCAGCCTGGGCTTAACTGAGTTTTTGGATGTTTTAGTTTTGTTTCAGAGGATAAATTCCAAATATTTTCTGTAAGCTAGTTCTTCTTTGGCAGCTTCACAAATAAAAACTTAAGGCTGGGATCAGATTCCCTTAGATACATAAACACAAAGTCAGATCCTAGAAGGCAGGGAAGTCTCTTAGAAGGCCAGGAACCCAAGACTTTCAAGGGCCTTCTTTTCATGGAAAACACTTGGACTCTCTTGAGAGGATTTTTAGAGCATGATATTGAGGACAGGCTTAGCTACATTAAAAGCAATTGATACTGCTGGGAAAAATTCAAAACGTATATGCCATTGACTTTGAGCAATCTACTATAAAGTTTTGTAAATCCTTATTTTTTGTTTGAGAGGGAGTAATAGCCACAGAAGGCATACTTTAGTGTCACAAAAGGAACACAGTATGTAAAAAAAA
>VZSZ01010714.1:116343-196988 GCA_013398815.1 Ibidorhyncha struthersii | reverse complement strand
AATCTATGACACTGTAGGCTTGATCTGAAAGGGCATTCCATTAAAATAGATTCATAGAATACCAGGTTGGATCATCTGGTCCAACCTTTCCTGGCAAAAGCACAGTCTAGACAAGATGGCCCAGCACCCGGTCCAGCCAAATCTTCAAAGTGTCCAATGTTGGGGAATCCACCACTTCCCTGGGGAGGTTATTCCAATGTCTGATTATTATTACTATGAAAAACTTCCACTTGTGTCCAGTCAGAATCGCCTGTGGAGTAACTTGTACTTACCACCCCTCATCGTTTCCATGTGACTCCTTGTAAAAAGGGAGCCTCCGTCTTTTTTGTAGCCACTCTTTAAATACCGGAACATGGTGATAAGGTCTCCCCTAAGCTGCCTTTTCTCAAGGCTGAACAAACACAGTTCTCAGCCTTTCCTAATATGTCAGGCTTCCCAGTTCTTTGATCATCTTTGTGGCTGTTCTCTGGATCATCTCCAGTCTGTCCACATCTTTTTTGTATGGCAGAGACCAAAACTGAACACAGTATTCCACGTGTGGCCTGACAAGCACTGAGTAGAGTGGGATAATGACTTGTTTATCTCTTCTGGTGATGCCCTTGTTGATGCAACCTGGCATCCTGTTGGCTTTCTTTGACGCGTACTGTTCACTCATATTGAGCTTGTTGTCCACCAGGACCCTCTTGGTGTTTCTGAGCAATCTCGGGTTTAACAATATTGCAATTCTCTAACGGTCAGACAATCCTATTAGTCTGAAATAAGAAAACTTCCTATTTCCAGCTGCAGCAATGTTTACAGCCAGTGTACATGGTTTTCTGTTTACGTGTGGTTAGTGGAAACTGCCCTCTGGGAAAGCTGGTGCTACAAGATGAAGACTTCTTGTAACTAGTGAAGGACAAACATGTAACCTTAGATTCCTGAATAGTACTTCTGCAGCTTAGTGATTCCAGAATCCCTTTCTTCATACTTGAGCTGTCCGCTAAATGTGTTTGGAAAACTTTTTTTCTTGAATAGATGCAATAAAATTTACTGTCCATTAAGTTTCTTTATGAATGAGCTCTACTTCGCTTGGAGAAAACTGTGTAAATATACACCCTCTAATTTACAGTCTTGCCAAGTCTTTCATGTTCCAACCCAACCAGTTAATGAAATTATTGGTCTCTGATGCAGATTCACTGCGTTAGCCTACTGGAAAGAAAGCAGTCCAGTGAAATGCTTAGCAAAGCCCAAAGGCAGTGATGCATGAATTAGTGGTGTTAAGCCTCCTTTAGCCTCCATCTGTATTTTCTTTCAGCTCCACTAGACATTTATCTAGCAGCAAGAAAAAAAGGAAGCTTTTGGCAACAGCATCTGGCAAAATTTCAGTAGGGGTTCTAGATTTCTACTGCCAGTGACACAAGTTAGAAGGTGGCATTCATGGCAGCTTCAGTAGTTCTTATATTTAATGAATGAAAGTAGAGAGATAATTGCAGTTGCAGAAGTTGAGAGGCTTACTGTGGGTTTTTTGTGTGTGTTGTTTTTTCTTTTAATTTGTCTCCACTTGGCATAGTAATTGCTATAGTTAGGGTTTCCATGATTTAGCTTCCTAACTGGAACTCANTGTCTCTTTGTACAGAAACTGAAAACAGAACCTCTAAGCGTGACTTCTTTGCCAAACCTAAAACTTTAGAGAACATTTTAGGTGTCAGAACTCTCTTCTCTATAAAGAATTAGTTAATATTTAACAATACTACTATACCATATATTAATCTTGTTTGGAGTATCATTCCTATAATAAGTGGGTTACAGGCAAAGATTTATGTATGTAATAGGAAATAGTCAAATTCATGGTTTCTTACATATGTGAGGCTATCAAGCCTTCTATGGTAGGAGACCTTCATTGTTAACATTAGAATAATTAAAAAAAAGTATAAAAAAAATAAAATCAATTCTGCCCCCCCTCCCCAAATGTGCCCCTTTCAGTAATAGTGTTTCTGTGTAAGTGGTGGCTGAGGCTGGATCATAAGCTGGGGCCTTCATCCCTGTTGTTCTTAAGTGCTCTCAGAATAGTGTCCACAAATATATCAGAATACTGGGTGGTATAACTGGTCTGAAATACTTACTATGATCTCTGCAATTCGGGTTGTTTCTTCTGGTGTTCCTTCTACTGCTCCATGAAAGCTCACAAACAGAGGTGGAAGATGTCCACTGGTTTAAGATCAGTATGGTCTATTCAGGTTAACAAGGCTGTGTCTGCCTTAAGAACTGTTGCTTAAGAATTTTACCCGCTCTCTCTGCTGTCCCAGAATTTTTTGAAACCTATCCACCTAGTGGCATTGATGGAGAACAGTAAATGATTCATAAAAGATTCTGTCCATGCTAGTGTGGTGGTTTTGCCAAGAACAACAGCAGTTGCAGTTAGTAGGATTTTTCCAATATGCCATGATTGGTGTCGTAAAATAGCGTGCTCCCTTCTTCCCCCTAAAAAAAATAATCCTTAATAACCCCTGCCCTTCTTTTTTCCCCATCCAATAGAGTCAAGGCAAAACCCCCTTCTAGCTCTGTTCAAGTATTTATGCTCACTGGAGGATTCAGACAAATTTCAAGGAAATTTCACTGCTTTGTTGCTTTGACTATTCCAGTCTTGAATGAATCTTGGTGTAATGTGCACCTGCATGGTCCCTAAGAGGATTTTTCTCTCCTCTCTGATCTTGATGCCACCTCTCTCTCTCTAATTGTTGTAGTTGATGCTTCTTAATTGCTCTCCTATTTATTAACAAAAGTGGGATTATTTTTTTTTCTTCCTTTCTTTAATGACAGTCTTGCTCTAGGAATTCCTCGTCTCTTCCCTTGAGCACTCTTCATACCTATATAAATACTTGGGGGGGTTTGTGCTGTTGCCTGTAGAACTCAGTAAAGCCTTTCTCTGTTGTAGGGATAAATTTTTCCTCAGCACTTCTTGAGATAGGCCCATTTAACAAGGGTTTTGTATATTGTACTACTGCAGCATCAAACTTCAGTGCTCCATAAATTCCTGTCTAAAATCTGGAGAAGCTTTGCCCTCTTTTTCTTTCTTCTAGTTGTGAGCTCTGTCTTAAGGAAATCTTATTCTTGGTCCTTGATGCCCCTATAACACTCCTTCCCTAAGTCAACAGCAGAAACTGAACTGAGCTGTTTGAGCCTCTGCTGCCTGAGGGAGAGGAGCCTGCTTTGCTGATCAAAGCAGTATGCAGGATCATTAATCTCTCCATGAGGCAGTGCCATCATTAGGGAAGGACAGACTGACACACAGACTAGGGGGGGCTTACCTTAGTTATCTGATTTGGATACCTTGCTTGGCAATGGGGTAACAAGGAATAGGTATGGGGGAACAGCTGCTGTCTAAGGTGACCCCTTCTGTGGCTCGTGAGTGGCTGTATTGCTGTAAAAGTAATCATAATTCAGCTCTTTGACCAATAAACAAAACAAGGAAATAAACTTTATTTAACCTAATTAAACTCCAGCTTAGAACAGCTTGTTCTTGTAGAACAAGATGTATTCAACTTTGTAATGTTCTCCAACACAGAAACAGTGCAAGAACTTGATATCCTATCTGATATGAAAGGTATTCTATTTCTAGTACATGAAGATGGATATGAATCATGTGGCGTCTTATGTCTTGATTTAGGGTATCCATTAAAGATGGCTTAAAGGTTGAAAGTAAATGTTTCAGTTATTTTCCAAAAGCTTAGGTTTTGAGATATAGGAAAGGAGTGGAGTGTTTTTATTTTTGTGGTGTTGTGTTTTGGTTTTGTTTTTAAAAGCATGATAGACTTACTATATTTTCAAAAAGTCATGTTAAGACCCTACAGCGTTGTGAACCTACTCTTGGATTAATTTCTTTCTAAACTAGTCCACAGATTCTCTCCTCTTTATTTCAAACAAGTATGTCCTTCAACTGACTGATTTCTTTTTATTTCACTATAAGAATGTTCAGCAGTTTAGAAATAATACAGCATAAACATACAGCATTAAAAGTACCACTTAACTGGGAATAAAAGTAAGTTAGCATGGTCGTAATCAAATCATACTTTTTTTTATTTTATTATTAAAAAGGAATGCTTTCTGTGGAAAAGCTTGGGGGAAAGAAAACCCCACACCTAGGTTTTAGGCAAAGGCTTTAAAATCAGATTTGAGATGAATGCTTTTCATCTTTGTTGAAATTGTCCCAGAGTGTCCCTGACAGCCTCTTCTCTCTTTGAAGAAAGATGGGGGCAAGCATCTGTCGGTCCCATCTGGGGTGCCCCATGTACCCAATAGCCAGTTCAGCCTAAACCATGACACAGGGAAGAAATTAATATTTCCCAATGAGCTATTCATTGCATTTGTGCTGCATGTTGCCTGAAGTTAATGGATTTTAAGAAATAACATAGTTATTTTAGACATATTTGGGTCTCTTTTCATTTTTTAAAAAACTGATTTGAATAAATAAGTATCTTTTTAACAGTAGAAATATTGTCTACTCCCTGTTGTCCAAAGTTGTAATATTCTCTAACCTTTGATCAACAAAGTGATATTTTGTCTCATGATGACAGTGCTAATGATGAAATTCTGATCTGTTAGCCAAAATGTAAGCTATTTCATTGCATAAACCCATACCTCAGAGGAGAAAGAGGATTCTTTTTTTCTTGCTGCTGGATTGATGTATGTTGCCTTATTTAAACAAAACAAAAATAATGAAGCAATGTTGGCAGTGTAGAGGTATTCCTGGGCTCTTTTACCAGACATAGAGAACTGGAAAATATTCTTTAATGAAGGAAGCTTGCAGCACTTTACTTTTATTCCTCCTTTTGCGGTTGTCATAGCTATTAAGGTGTTTTGCTTTAAGGAAAAATAACAAAAAAATAACACGGAAAGTTATTTCCTATAATTCCTAATAAAAAAAAATAATGAGGAAAGAAAAAAAATTAAAAAATGAATCCAAGAGGACTGGCTCTCTTTTTCCAAATTTTCTGAGGGGCTTGGCATTTATATTGCCCTTGAAGGTTTAAGGACATTTAACTTCTATGTTCAGACCTTGTAAAAATGACCTTGCAATTGAACTTTGAAGATGGTAGAGGTATTATAGGATGATGTCAGTTTGACTTTTCTGGAAAATGCTACAAATCTAAGTTGGTAGCAGCATAGAAGAAGTATTGCCTGTCTCACGAGTTCTTCTCTTTGCCACAAGTTGGCTTTAAAACAGTTACCTGTTTTAAAGGTATCTGCTACCAACAGATGTCCAATTACAAAACATCCAAGTCACCTTATTGCTGTATGCTGAGTGTTTTAAATGCCATTTGATTATCAGAATGGATCAGAATGTACTTACAAGCATGAAAACAGGTCTACTGAGAGAAATGAATAATGATGAACTTGCGTTCAGATTCCGTGTAGCAAACAGAAGGTCCTGCCTAACAAAAACCCCAGTGATAATTTATAACTTACAAATTATGGCTATTTTTCCTATCATCAAAAATAGTGACTAGAATTATTACTGCTCTTAACAGCTAGCAGTGTGTTCTCCAGCCTGGTATCACTGAGTTCTGCAGATAGTTTACAGAAATATTATTTGACTGATGAGTCATCCTCAGAACACAGCATTTTAATGAAATAATGCTTGGCATGCGATAGATAAATGTAAGTTAAAACTGGTGGAAATTGCTTCAGTGGGGGGAAGAATTGCATTGAAACATGCTTGGGTTTTTTTCCCAAGTTTTTTACGGGAGTAAGTAAAATAAAGTCATATCGCCAGAAAATAAACAGCAGATTAGATACTTCTCTTTAGTCCTTCCAGTGGTCCTTTCCTTGAGAGAAAAAAAACAAACAAACATAGAGTTGTATATTGTGTCACTGGTGAACACTTAATACTGAATGTAAATTTCTTTTTGCACCTTGTTTTTTCCCTTTGCTTACAGGCGGAGTGATTTTCCTATCTTTTCTCATAATCTTCCACGTCCTGTCTACCCTTTGCTCTTTACTTTCCACTGCAAGAGCTTAAAATGTTCTTTGTATGGATTGTTTGTCATGCAAATCAGTATGTGAATCTTGATTCTATATCACCATCTTCCTAAGGGACTTCAGCTGAGGAGTCCAGATGCAGGAGGAGGAAGGGCTGTCATCAGTTAGGACGTTACTAGTAGTGACACTTCACACTACTTTTCCATGGCAGTAGTGGTTCACCAAGAATTGACATTAATTCTCAGAGTTGAAAACTTTATTTCTGAAGCATTTGCAGTGGAACCTTTCTAACACGCTGGTGAAAGAAACAGAAGTTTGCTGAGGCAGGCCCTGGGGGGCAAGGAAAGCATGAGACTGCTGTAAATAACACACGAGCCTTCAGCAGAATTTCTGTCGCTAAAATAACTATATTATTTGAAAGCTACAGCAAAGTAGTGTCTGCTGCATTTCCACACTTTACAAACTGGGATCTATGGTATATATTGCACTTCTTCATCAACACCTAGGTAGAAACACCATCTAAGTTGTTTAGCCTTAGTGAATTGTCCTCATCAGATTTTCTAGTCTGTTCAATACTTATCACTACCTAAAAGGCTGATGGCAGGATCCAACTTTATCTTGTTTTCTTCAGTAGCAGATGGAGCATTCTTTGGCTCTAAACTGGGAATGGGTTTCTACAATTCCATACAACTGACTTTGGAGTATCTTACAGCTACCTCGCCAGTTGGAAACAGCCAGCTTGGACACGTTGCATTCACTATGGACTTGTCTAAATCATAAAGCAACAAATTGCATCCTATAATAATAACTACAACAAATTAGAAATCTTTTAATGAATAGTAAAGGAACTCAGACTGTTAGCTAATAGAGACTCATGTTCTTCTATTGTTTCAAAAGATCTATGCTGATTTATTTCAGCTGAAGTTCTTTGCCCTTCTCCCCATTGTGTTGAAAAAGGTTGTTGTGGTTAGCACTATTTTATGGTTGAGGTTAATCTGAGTTCCTGCTGTGAAGATAACATTAAACACAACAGTTCTGGCCTATGTTCATTGCTAGTATAATGATATGTAAGTTGCAATGTGAAGTGATGTTTAAGATTAGTGAAATTTGTCTTTTAGCACAGTGCTGTTTGTAGATGTCACACTGCAGTTGCCTGAAAACATGTCAGCTACACTATTATAGTTGATGGTTGAAGATTTCAGCTCTTCTAGCCTGAATGGTTTTGGCAAGAAGCCAATGGAATGTAATCCCATACAGGAAATTGTCTAACAAAACCAACAACTTAAAACTGGGTAGTTGAAAACACACAACGAAGAAGTACTAAGGAGGAAGAGACATGGTATGATTTAAACAGATTGCACCTTACTCTTCAACAAATATTATCTTGTAGCTTTTTTGAAACTGTATAGGTTGGTTAACAGAAGCAACAGCAGCCTTTAAAATGTTCGGATGCCATCTCAGTGGCTGAAAGATAATTACTTATACTTCATAAGACTTCACAATGAGTAGTTGGCCAGGTCGTTGGATTTAAAAAATTGCCATTTAATTTGTTAAAGCTGTGGCAACCTAAGGAACTGAACCAATGTCTCTTATGTGGACTATTTTGAGGTAACTAAAAAAAAAAATGAACTTTTTAAAAATCTCTGAAACTCTTATACCCCTTCCTGTTGCGGACTTATGATTTCTGATCCCATCTCCTGATTAGTACTATAGATCTAGTGCATAAATTTTTACTTCTGGATGTCTTTTTCTCATTAAATTTCCATAGTAAAGTCATTCTGCAGTTGACTTTATTCTTTAAACATGTGGTGTTTGGTATTTCAATAACGGGAAGGATTCCAATAGTTGCTTGAGCTCTCACTTTGTGTTCTAGACCCTGGGAGCCAGTGTTTTTATCGAAGTTCTCTGCAGGGTAGAAGGGAATTTGGAAGAGACTGTTCCAGCACGTATGGAGCAAATACTATACTTTCTGTTCATACAGGAAAGTAAACTGGGATGCCTACACAGGGATTTTCAGCTGCTTTTTTCTTTAAAAGATCTTGTAGTATCGTTCTCTGGTGATAACTTATTCTGTAACTGGACATACTGTGAGCTGGCATTAGCAGAGGCAAATAGAAATTCATGCCCTTTCTTTTCTTGAGGTTTATAAAAGTAGGTGATTTTATAAAACACAATTATTTTTTTTAGTGTGCGGTTTATTTAAGACCAACAAAAGAATAAATAGTTTGATGTTTTTCTGACATCCGGTATGAATTTGGCAATGAACAAAACAGTAACCATAATGACAATGTGAGTCCTGTTTAGTTCTGAACTTGACTAGAAAAGACAATACGAGGAAGGGTGAAACCACTTAAGCACATTGCAAAAANGTTGCAAAAAAAAAAAAAAAAAAAATCAGAAAAAAAATATATTCTCACTCGCAGTCCTCCAGTCAAAAAATGGCTGGGCATTTTTGTAATCCTGTCGTGTGATCAATGGAGTAAAAGCTGTGGGTTAGTGAATTGCTAGATGCGTGTTACAAAATACATTTTGTAGCTTTTATTTAGCCTAAAGAAGCTGTGGATTTGTGTGTGTGTTGTGCTGATAAAAATTCAAGCTGTAAATTAAGCTGTAAATGATGTTACAACTGGAGCCTAGAATTGACTGTATCTGAAGCCAGCTTCCAGACTGGAAATCTTCCAAATGATGTAATAGCATTTTATTTCTACCTGTTGTACCATCAGCCCACAGAAGTACAATGAAGCAATGTTCTCCCTTGCTTCAAATAACTCACAATCACCTCAAGTTGTCATCCAGAGTATTTGCATAGTTATGGCAGTATTTCCAGCTGCCTAACTTTTCTCTCTAAAATATTCTTGTTTGTTTTCACTCCAGACTTTCATGCTTATACCTTCAGTGGCCCAGTCATTTTAATCTAAGCAAAAATCTCAGTGAAGCTGGTCCTCATTTCCTCATGTTACAAGTACCAAAGTATTTTCCTTAGCTTTTTGCTTTTTGACCAACTTATAATTCTTTAGGCTGAAAGAGATATGGTAAGTCTCTATAAAAGTTAATGCTGCTTTATGCTTTGGGCTTACTTTGATTTGCTAAATCCCTTTGCTAGTGCCCAATTGATTTTGATTATCTCAGTAATGGATAATTTGTTGATTTGTATGGACCATTCAGAGATTTGGTCAAGCCTAGGTCCTTCAGACCTTTCTTAATTTATACAAATAACTCGCTTATGCTGTGTTCCTTCATTTTTGAAACCAATGCCAGATGGCATCATTGTTTTGATGTAAGATCTCCAAATTGCATTGCAGACTTCAGGAAGCTTTTCAGTAGGTAGTTGCTCTTCAGCCATTGTTCAAAAGCTATTGTTCCTTTGGCATACTGGGGCTCTCTGCTGCTAATTGTGCGAGGTATGATGGAGAGTGGAAGAGCTGATATTTCAGGAATACAAAGACACTTAATTTTTAGGAGTTAATACTAAGATTTTGGTGGTCTCAGTCTAATTCAAGTAACAGTTTGGATCTGTTGAACTTAAGGCTGAGAGAGTTGGGGTTGTTCACCCTGAAGAAGAGAAGGCTCCGGAGGGACCTTATTGCAGCCTTCCAGTACCTAAAGGGGGCCTACAGGAGAGCTGGGAAAGGGCTTTTTACGAGGGCATGTAGTTATAGGATGAGGGGGAATGGCTTTAAACTGGAAGAGGGTAGATTTAGATTAAATATTAGGAAGAAATTTTTCACTGTGAGGGTGGTAAGACACTGGAACAGGTTGCCCAGAGAAGTTGTTGAGGCCACATCCCTGGAGGCCAGGCTGGATGGGGCTTTGAGCAACCTGGTCTAGTGGGAGGTGTCCCTGCCTATGGCAGGGAGGTTGGAACTTGATGATCTTCAAGGTCCCTTCCAACCTAAACCATTCTTGGATTCTATGATCTTCATTATCAAGCATGATTTTCAGGCTTGAAACATGAACTTATTTGTGCTTCATGTCAACATGTTGAAGGATGTTCGTAACCTGTGTTGAACTTCTTAATGTTTGTCTGTGACAAACACTGAGATTTTTTGATTCTGGCTTCATGAAGGTGTGACAGAGAAATATTTGCTGTCTGTTCCCAGAGGGGAGGAAGTTTTAATTAATGGTATTTTTAAGTGCTTTTTAGAGCCATGGATTCTGAAAATATAAACTTAGGAACTTTTATCTTTAACTGAGGCAAGCATACTGAAGCTAATGGTTATATGGAAGCCTATTGCACTTATAGTCTAATCATAAATCCTTTTCTAATCTTTTTTTGGAAGATGCAACTGATACAAGCCTACCCCAGGATGACGGGTTGAGGTACGGGACTGCATTAAAACTGAACTTTACTGCCATGTTGTAACTCAATACTTCCGCACTTTTGAACAGTTCTAAGATGGAAGGGGGTGTGCTTGATTTGTTATGCCAAAGACCAGAGAGCATATGTATTCCACTGAACAAAATGTAAGGAATGGGATTGCTGCATATCAAAAGAGTATGTGCATATGACTCAAACATAAACCATCTGGAATATTGTTATTTAGTAAGGAAAGAATCTGGTTGGAACTGCATGTTAGATTCTTAACACTTTTTTTTATGAGTACAAACATTTCCTTTATTTTTTTAAAAAAAGGGGTTTAAGTTTTCTGAACTTTATTCCTTGAAATATTCTTTTCATCATTTCTAAAATCAGGAGGGCTACATGAAGGACTAAAGATTTTATATAAAAATTTCTGAATCGTATACTGGGTGAGCTGTACTGGCTGGTACTGTACTGGCTGTTGAAATAACTCTTGGCTCTAATCCATTGCTTCCTCTGTGGGTTTCCTTTTGGATCACTTAGATAACTTTTGTAAGCATCTCTTTTTTAAAACAAAAAGAAAAGTCTCTTGAAAGTATTAATATATTGCTTACTTTTGTTAGACATTCTTGCAACACAGACCAGCCCAATCACATAAAAACTTTCATTTCTTCTCATAATTGTTGTTGTTGTAATACCAAGCTGGACTGAAAAGTTTCTTCTTGTGGAGTCGGTTTAGTTTAAAAGTGGCACAAGGGCTTTTTTGTTTGTCTGGGGGTGGCTGTTATTGATCTAGTCAATGGATCAGAGAATAGTTTATTCCTGAACATCATAAAATCCTTTAAAAAAACAAATTAACAAAACCACACCAAAACCTGAAGACTCTTTCATCTACCTAAAAGAGAGAATGAATTACGAACATGCTTTAGGTATTTTAATGTAAATTGTTGGTTTATTTAAGCTGTGGCTGCAGTGTCTGATGAAAGAAGGTGTTATCCAGGAAATTGTTTCAACAGTCTCAAATTGTAGAATCCACGTTCCAGCTGAACTACATGCTTTGATGTGAATTTGGCAAAAGAACATCAACAGAAGGACTTGTGCATTTACTCTAACCACTGGCTGAATGACAGCAGCCCCAAACTCATCTTTGAAAAGACTGGAATAATACTGATTGGAAGAATTAAACCAACTGATTTCACCAGCATTATCTTTCAAGGGTGTCTGTCCTACCTAGCATTAACCCAGTAAAGCAGAATCATCCAGATTCTTTATAATTTCTGGTTGAGCAATAAACTGAGCCTACAGAGGTCATCCTTTTTTTTTTTTTTTTTCTAACCATCGATTCAGATCAAAAAGGACAATTCCTTTAATGTTCCATCCTCTCTGATCTCGGTTTTGAGTTTTCAGTCACTTCTGAGGTTCTACCCTGTAACTCAATAGTGGTTTTTATTACCTGTCTTTACTCTGACATAATCCTCTTGAATGCCTTCGAAACAAAATGAAGCTCCAAGCCTCCAGAAAGAAAAAATTCCTTATAAGAAGCCTAAAAGTCTGTAATACTCCTTTTCCTCCTATTCCTGTAAGACAGAGGGTAATTATTTCTTCTAAATTGTATCTAGATAAATAGTTCTCTTATGAGCAACTGAAGGAAGTAACTTTCCACCTATTTACTGGATTTTTTTAAACATCAGTAAACATATGGATAATGGTGATACAGTTGATGCTGTATTTAATTGGTACTTAGGCTCCAAAGCCTTCCTAGGATCTTGGTCTGCAAACCCATTACGCATTAGGAGAAGCTCCATTCATGCATTAAAAACTGATTAATACAGAAAGAACAAAGAATAGGAAGAAATCATTAGTTTCCAAAGAGAAGACAGTCGTGAGTAGGGGAGGTTAGGATCTGTGGTGTTCAGCATGTGTAGATATGATCAGAAAAGCATGGAAATAGTAAGGATACTGTATTCACTGTAGTAATTTCTAAAGCTAACTGCAAAAGGTTGGAGAAGCCATGACCCTGAATGACAAGTTGAAATAGCAAAATGTTGAGGTAGCTTACACCTAGAAAGACCAACAGAACTACACCTAGTTTATTACTGGGCTTTATATTTACATAACTGAGGAGGAGATCTTTGTGACTAGTTCGCTGATGTTAACTTGAAGCTTGATGGCAGTCAAGAAATCTAACAGTGTTGGGAATTATAAAGGAAGGAGCTGAGAACAAGACAGTGTATGAAATGAGGCATCAATCTGGGCTGCCATGTTATCCTATCTCAAAAAGGCGGGGGGAGGGGGGAAGGTGAAAGTAGAAAAGGACAAAGACATTGAACTATGGAGTTCCTTTCATGTGAGGAGAGACTGCATATGAGAGACCCAGATTAGCTGAGAGCCATGTAATGTGACTGTGATAGGCCTATACAATCACACATGAAAAGATGACTGCAAAGTTTGTTCACGTTTCCTTGGTATTCAAGAAAGTACAGGTTCAAAAAGGGATTAATTTGTGAATTTGTAATGGCTTACATAGGTAGTGTAAGCAATTGCTTGGTTGCAACCTCTGACACAGTCTTTAAGTCATTAAATATGTTGGAGCTTTGCCAGGCAAAGTCTGACAAAAGGACTGTTCTTGTCTTTAAGTGTTCAGAGCTAGACAGTATTTGGAAATAGGATATTCAGCTCCATCAGGTTTTGGTTGTCATAGTACAATGATTTGTGTTATTATAGTTAAAAATAGAAAAAAAACAGCACTGAGAACTGTGTTGAGAAAGCCAAGACTTGTAGATATCACAAATGATTTTGTGTTTACTAATTTTTTGCTTCTGAACATAAAAAGATTCAGACATTGAGTGGGCCACAATCTCTAGAAATCTGTTTCAAATGTTTCCAAGATTTAACACCCAAAAATGAAGATACTTGAAGTTGCTGGGGGACAGGGTTGTCATTGGGGCATTGGGATAGACACATCACAGCTTTGAAAAGAACAGAACATAATGCTTCTCTGACTAACTGTAGACGTGCCACTTGCAAAAGGCCATATGTTGCATCTTTTACTCATACTGGTGAATTGCTGGTCTCACGTGACTCACTTGAGATGGATTAACTGAGAGTTTTATGGCAAATAAATAATGCTGCCAGAAAAAAAAAATCACACCAGTGCATAAAAGTAACTAATAAAAGAGCATAGCAGAGATCAATTAAAGTATAAAGTGATTTCAGATATTTTGGATGGAAAAACATTTTGGAAGGACAAATGGACAAGATAAGCCTGGCAAACACTAAGAATGGAAAGTGCCACCTGGAAACAAAAAATACAGACATAAATTTTATAGCAACTTTATAAGGGCGATGGCAAATGTCTTCAAAGGCATGAATCTGGTGATCAAGAAGACAAAATCCACCCATGTGCCCCAGTCTCTTGCAAGCTGCTTTTGTACATGTTTCCATTAGATGTTTTAACGTTCCTGCTAGCTCTGTTCTGTTCCCTTTGCATGAGGTGTTTCCTCATTGCATTATGTGCAGTGAGAGCTCAATCCAGAAGACAAGATCCAGTTCAGTTTTCAACTTGAAATAGTACATACACGCGCTCTCTCTCTCTCGTTTCTCTGTCTTCAGTATTGTTTCATTTCTTCTTTTCAGTGCAAGGTAACTAATTTTGAAATGATGCTTCATGGATGTTAGTTATCCAAATGCCATTGAACGTCTGTGAGTTGGGTGCCACGTTACCTTTCCTCCTTGGGAGACTGCAGTATGGTGATATGGGGCTGAATTTCACTGTAGTTCATGCTTTGCTGAGCAGTCTTTGCCAAGCACTGAAAAACGAGGAGTCCTGCATAACGTAAATTAACTGATGATTCATAAAAATGTCACAAAAGGTGATGTGCAACGCAGCTAGTGTAAACTTGAAAATAGTTACTTTTAAATGAGGGATGGGAATAACAGAAAAAGAAGAGAACAGGTATGGACCCAAAGAAGGCAAGAGAGAGAGTAAGAGTAGTGGGGAAGGGAAAAAATGCCAGAGGAATAAGGATCGTGGTAATGTATCCCAGCATAACAAGGAAAAAGCTGTTTTTATTTTTCTCTTATTTTCTTCCACCCCACTTTTCATCCATTCAGCTTTTTTTTTTTCTCTGTTTGCTTTCCCTTTTTCTTTTCTCCTCTATTCAGTTCACGTTCATTATCTGGAACATGCATATAACAAAGCTTTTGCTTCAGAAGCCAGCTCCAGAACATGCAAAGGCATCTCTGCAATATCCACACATATATGTCTTTTTATGATTAAATAAAACTTTTAAGAATGGTTTAAATTTAGTGGGAGAGATGACTAGGGACAGTAGATACCAAAGATTGTCAGATCACTTCCCTGGGGACTGAACTCAGGACCTTTACCTTCAAAATACAGAAAACTATCTCTTTTGGGGAGCTAAAAAACCAGCTTCATAACTGGAACTGTTGGGAAGAGCTCATCTGCAGAAGGGGTAATCTCTGCTCAAGAGACAGTTTTTGATTCATGCGTGTGTAGATCTGAACAGCAGAGCTTCAAAAAAAATTACCTACTCAGGGTAATTCAGACTTTTCTACATGTATTTGGTCATCTCTCTCCACAATGTAAAATGCAGTGTTGCTTGTTAAGTGTCTTTGGAATTTTTCATCTTCTTTCCAAACAAAAGATGTGATCATTGTGGGTGAGAGGGAAGGAATAATAGAAGAAAATCTACTCAGACTTGATAATAGTGAAGATTGTATCTCCACAAACGAATAGGATTTCAGCTAAGAATCTGAATAGAATGCAATCAAAATAATGTTAAAAATTTAAGCTTTTGCATTGTCTTCTAACAAGGTGTAAGAAACGTACTTGTAAAATGGGATGTAAATACTGTTCTGATGTTTTGCTATTGCTTTCTTCAAGGACTCTCTTACTACTAAAAATGTTTTAGCCTGCATCAAAATGCACCACTAAAAATTTAGTTCTCAAAATGTATCTTTCTTTCCATCATTTCCCTTCCCTGAACTGTAATGATCGCTAAGAAATACTAATTGAATTACTTTCCTTATAGAACACTTCAATGCAAGGTAAGTAGCAGCTGTATTTACTAGGTTATGAGGTTACTATTTCTTCAGCAATGGTTGAAATGGTGTCTTATTACAATAGTGTAGTTGGGGGCAATTCATATTGAAGCCTATAATACATACAAATTTTAAGAAATTACTTTTTCCATTATCTAGAGTGAAACAGAATTGAAATAATTTGCATAGCATGACATAGCAGATCAGTATCAGGACAAGGAGAAAATCACATACCTAGTTTAATGACCTGCGCAGTAGATTGTACTGCCTGAAGCTTAAACACCTGAAGTAGAACTTTGAAAAACACCTCTGTCATTTAAAAGAACAAATTTCATAGACCTTGTGCTCCCCTGTAATTCAAATGTTAAAAAAGAGAACCATTTAAGGGTTTTATCACCTAATTTTCTCCCCCAGTATAATGTGAGGCTGGCAGCATTTTGATGCTCCTATTGTTCCTTTTCCTGTTTTTGTTCCAGTTAAATTATAAAAGTGGACTGCTTATGTATTTGTACAACACCTTGTACAGAGGGGTCTCCTCTGGATTGTAATACTATACAAAAAATGACAAAACCAACCAATTTCTAAATGGTGTACACCTGGATACCTCCAACTTTGTATAAACTCGTAAAAAAGGACTTCTGAAGAGACTATTCCAGAATATTATTACCAGAGACATGAAATAAAGTGTATTTTTAATGTATTAAAGCATCTGGAGGTTTTGCTATGAAGTCAGAGTTTTAACACTAGTTTCAGTGAAATCAGGGCTCAAATGAGGAGACCGGGAATTACTGTTCTACTGTTGAGGAGTGCAGCTTTGGTAGCAGGAGAATGTAGTTATAAATGAATCTATATTTTAAACATGATCAGAAAACTGTTGGGAGCAAAGGGCTAATGAACTATTAATAGTTACTGTAATAAGAGGTTAATCAATTATGTGCTGTTATAAGCAACCCATTAGACCTGTGAGACACGTTAGCCATCTTTATTTCAAACCTTTGTCACTTACAGATGTGCTGACAGTCATTAGTAACAAGTACTCTTCATATTTGTTTATAAAAGCAGTTAGTTGTTTGTTAATATTTTATAAACTTCCATGGAAAATGTGACTTATTTATAGCTGCTATTTGTCCCTTATCTGGATTGATTTCAGGTAAGTTTTGCTTTAAATTGAGAAGTCCAAGGCTAAGTCCTGGTTTCTGCCTAAATTGCCAGGGCTGAAAAATTTGTATTTTGTGACTGCAGAGAGAGTTTACGAAGATTAGAACAAGTCTAGATAACACTACTATTAAAGACTTCAGTGGTACATGCTTACTGCTGTCGGTTGCTACCAGACACAAAGCTGTAACACTGAAGTACAAAGACAGGAAATAGGGAAATAAATGGTGCTGTAAACACACGTTCATCACAGACCAAGCAGGTTAATTTACTTATGTGATGGAGCTGTACTAGTTTATTCTGTCAATATTTTGCCTTTTATAAAGCTTGAAATTGACAGGTTTGTCTAGCAAACTTCCTGTATTACTAAAAATATTTTTTTTTCTTAAAATGTAAATGTATACACCTTTTCACATTCAAATACCTTGAGTCATATTTTCTAATTTCCAAACGAGTTCTGTTGGGCCAGCCTCCTTTAGTGTATCACTGGGGAAGTACTTATAAATTGGCTGAAATTTCAGTTAGTTTTCAGAAAGGCTTGGAAGACTGAGGAGGCAGTTTTTTGTTTGAGCTTTGTTGGCAGAGTTTACTGCAGCTTCTATTGGCGCTGGTTTTGTATGCATTTGAGTATCCGTAGTTTTTACTGTCTGTGGAGTACCAAGTGATGGAAAGGCAGAAGTCATTCTGCCTTTTGGCAGGACGGTTCTTGTCTTCTCTCTAGAATACTGGATCTTGGATATAATTAATTTAAAAATAACAGCCGCAAGCCCTAAGACAAATCATCTACTTCTGTTATGATATTGAAATGTACATTCAAGATATTGCAGAGTTTGAGTGTGCACACATGTATGTTTCAGAGTAGAAAATCCTGGTATCTGCTGTGCTGTCTGCACACAGACAGGATAACCCTAGTGTAATGATCAGTTGTGAAGGGTGACTGATGAAGTAGAATAAATTTATATTTACTGCATATGCAAAACTACAATATGATCCACAGCATTTGTTACTTCTTGCTTTCACTGGATAATAAGCACTTAAAACAATTTTTAGTGTGTTAGTTAATAGGTGCCTCATTGGTCCTACTACTGGTCATGCTAATGTTGCATTTCTGTTTTGAGACTATCAAAAGCAAATCATAGAATCATAGAATGGTTTAGGTTGGAAGGGACCTTAAAGATCATCTAGTTCCAACCCCCCTGCCATGGGCAGGGACACCTCCCACTAGACCAGGTTGCTCAAAGCCCCATCCAGCCTGGCCTTGAACACATCCAGGGATGGGGCATCCACAGCTTCTCTGGGCAACCTGTTCCAGTGCCTCACCATTCTCATAACGACAAATTTCTTCCTGATATCTAATCTAAATCTCCCCTCTTCCTGTTTGAAGCCATTAAGCCTCATCCTATCACCACAATCCCTGATAAAGAGTCCCTCTGCAAAATAATCTCATTTAGTAGGAAAGTCCCTCTCTGATGGGAATGGAAGAGATTCATCTCTTGTGTACCTTCTCTCAAATCGGTGCGATTTCATGTTGAGAGGAATTTGCCTTCTTAGTGTGTTTCCAAAAGCGTATGTGAAATATGAGGTGAAGAGAGAAAAGCAGCATGAATAAGCTGAAGTAAATTGCGAATTACGGATATCGTCCCTGATATTGAAGCTAATTCTGGACAGGGTATACTCCTATACGGTGTGTTCCTGTGGAAGTCGGGGAGGCGATGGATGGATACTGGGGCTTGCTGGTGTGGATGCGAGCAACAATTAGCTATTAATAACACAGCCTCCCCGGGGAGTGGGCACGCAAACAGGCTGAAAGACAAACATATTGTAACAGTGGGTGGTCGCTGGGTATGCGGAGCTGTGGAAGCGATAGCTCCGATGGCATGTCTCCGGTTTCACCCCTCCCAGGCAAATGGATGACCTTCTGTGCCGAGCGCATATCTTAAACGCTACCGCCTGCGCGCCCCAGCCAGGCAGCACAGCGCGCATCTAGCAGCGAACGGGAACCGGCGGCGCCTGGACTGGAAATTCCTTGNGCGCGGGTCCCCGTCGGCCATACGGTGATGGCAGCAACCTCCCTGCCAAGAGCGGGCTCTTTATTGGAGGAGGGGGCTGTCAATCCGCGGCCGAGCAAGCCCCGCTCTCCGGCGAGCTGCTCCCGAGGTCTGATTCTGGAGCCGTGGCCGGTTGCGATGGGAAGCGGCGTCGGAGGGAACAAAGTTTGCAACACTTGGGCACTTGGCTGCTGGCGTCCTTGATGCCCGTGGCAGGAGCCGGTGGCTGAGAGCAGCGGGCAGCCGGGCGGCTGGCGCGCCTCGCTGGGTCTGCTGCCGGCACTGCTATCGCAAAGTTTCAGCTATTTTAATGTACTAAAATCCAGGATTCTAATTGTCAGCCCTCCCCGCCCCCACCTCTCCTTCTAGGTAGGCGACAAATATTTTTATTCTGTGGATTAGAGAACTTTTTGCATGGAAAATTACTGACTTCTGAGTGGTCTCCGTTTCGGGGAAAGGGGGGAAAGGATTTATTTTCATCGCAGTTTATTTTTGTTTTCTGGATCACAGGATTTTTGGAGCTATATGGAGGGATCTCAGGATGGTGTGCACCAGGAAAACCAAAACTTTAGTGTCCACTTGCGTGATTTTGAGTGGAATGACTAACATCGTCTGCCTGCTGTACGTGGGCTGGGTCACCAACTACATTGCCAGTGTTTATGTGAAAGTGCAGGAGCCGATCTCAGAAAAAAAGTTAGAGGAAGACAAAGGGGACACTTTAAGGATTATAGAAAGGCTGGACCATTTGGAAAATGTCATCAAGCAGCACATCCAAGGTCCCACCTTACCCCCCGCTTGCTTTCCCTCCCTCCCCCGCCGCTTGCCGTGTACAGTCTCCATCCCTTCCCGCCGCGTTTGTTGTCGGTGCGTGTGACATTCCTGTCGCGATCGGGGAGAGCCATTCCTCAGCCCGGAAGAGCCGGGGGCTGCGCGGAGGCTGCGGTGCGTGTGGGAGTCCCCGGCGGTCCCCTCCCGCCGCCTGCCGAGAGGAGCGGCGGAGGCGGGCTGCGGGCGGNGCCTGAGGACCCGGGCAGCGGCGCCGGCCCCGCCGGGCTGGGCTCGGCTCGGCCTGGTGCCGTAATAAACCTGACCTCAGCTCCGTGCCTGTCCGTGTCTTGCTAAAGTAGGGGGTCCGCGGGGAGGGCTGGGCGCGAAGGGCAGAGAAGCCGCTTCCCATCTTGCTGTTACCGTCATTGTTTCGTATTTGTTATTTTTCTTTTCCGAAATGGGTTGCCGCGGGGGGAATTTTTGTTCTCCTCCCCCTGTAAACCTGACTCTGCTAATCCGTGCTGAGAGTCTGTGTGTGTCCGGGTGTGCTCAGGCTATTCCCTTAGTGCTGCTGTGGTGCTGGGAGCCACTTGGGATTATAACTGGGGCAATCTCTCATTTGTGTAATGCCTCTTTAATTTCATCTCCTTTTAATGGGAGCTCTGGGAGTAGGGTTGAAGTGGGCAAGCTGTGGGGGAGAATATGATTATTTCCTGGGAGTTTGGGATTTTACATGACTTTGCTTTGCTGGGTGATCTTTAGTGTCTTCCTTTACATTTTCATCATTTGCATAGTATCATGCAGTCTTTCCTTTAGTCTGCTAAGCGGGTTGGTTAGTAAGGAGGCTGAGGCTGGGGGTAGGTGAGACCTCTTCCAAAATCTGGAGGGACCACCTTTCTCTGCTTCTGCATAACCTCTACCAAATGTTCAGATCCCAGTTGTAGTCTCTCCTAAATCTGAAAAGGGAGAGCAAACCATCTGGTAAAGGATATCTATCAGCAGCGCACAAAATCTTGCTGTCTTCCAGGCAGCTTTGGCCAACTGGTCTTCTGGGAGTATGAGGAAAGGTGGAGCAGGCAGGGTGGCTAATTCCATATGAATTAGGTTTCCCCTGCTAGTCAATGCTCATAAGTCTGTGGTACTGTTAAAGCCCGGCTACTTTACTGTGACTTGTATTAATTTTGTTAAAAATATGACACACCGCCATTCAGTTTGTATATGCCTTCGTTTCTCAGATAGTCTTGTCATCTTGGGAAATTAGTAAAATACAACTTTTTTTTTTTTTTTTCCTGGAGGATGAGTTAGATCAGTTCCTGCAAGTTTTAAGTTCTCTCAAGCAGTCTTTAAGTTTTTCTTGATTCCTGAAATGGATTTTAAAAAGGAGGTATGTTCTTGTCTGCGTGCCAGTGGAGTGCAGTGTGGAAGCATCTATGAAGGCAGGGATTTTTCAAAAAGCACTGTTTAGAGTTAGATACGTGAAATTAATTGAATTTCCTTATGAGGTTGGAGTGTAACTCCTTCAAGTTTGGTGGTGTGAAGCTCCAATAGTCTTATTTCTTTTCAAGGAAAATAACAACGTTCATATCGGCATGTTGCTTTGGTCAGTGGTTCTTCTCAGACTAGTAGGGAAAGGTATGCTTAAATCAGGGGAGAATAAAGCATGGATTAGAGCATAAACTTTTGTTGTGACTTTTTGTGACTGTGCATAAACCAAACTAGAAGATATGTTCCTTAAATAACATTTGTACAAAAGTTGAACAGAGTCTTCTAAAAATAATTGAGTGAACAGTTTGGTAATAAGTACTAAAACATATATAGGGGGGGAAAAATAAAGTTTACAAATTCTCATACTTTATTGAAACCACTTACTCTTTAAATAAATAAATAAAATAAAAATCAGAGATCATTATCCCTGAGTGGATTTTCTGTGGGTTTACTTGCCAAATCGTAATAACTGGGGTTCACAAGGAATTCCTGTGGCAGAGATTGCAGAGTAAGATGTTGTTTTAATTAGAATTTGTTTAGCACTGTGGGATGCTGTGAATGCTGGGTCATGGTGCAAAACTCACTGAAGTCATTGGAAGGAATATCCCAAGATCGACTGGGTTTGGGATGAGCTTGAAGGTAAGCTTTAAGAAATTAGAAGTTTGAAATTTATTGCCATAAATTGGGTAAACCAGCTGCTGTAATGGTTCTGGACAAGTTGATAAGTTTTATCTGTAGTTTGCTATTGAACTTTTCCTTGGACCGCTTCTTTTTTATGTTGGAGAGAGGTATCAGTAGCTCAGATGTTCTGCAGTGCTGAACAGGCATGAAATTAGCATGGGTAACAGAATTGCATTCCATAGGATATCCTGCAAATACCAGAGAGCTTTAACTGCTGCATTTTACACATGGGGTTATGCTAATATTTCATTTAAATTTGTTTTCTGATTGAATTGTTTAATTAGATGCCATCTGGGAATTCCTTTAGCATATAAATTGCAATCTTGTAATATTTTACAGTGTCCTGGAAATAAGAAGGAATGAGATGCCTTCATAAAAATTATTTTTTAAAGTATGTATTTTTAAAAATATATTTTCATGGCAAGAAAAGTATCAGACTGAAAAGAGATTTCCAGATAAGAGAAGTTCAGGGAGACTGAAAGTATGCATGCCTCGTTCAGAAAGAACAGTATTGGAAAGGGAAATATTGGTACTGGTATTGGCCAAGAATGGAAAAGTTTGAATGTGCATGTATGTACCTGCCCTATTGCACATCTTACACTATGTATCCACACTTCTGCAAATGTTGAAGGATAATGATTTCTCTGCACACATTTCCTGGGTGCTGGAAATGGAATAAGAGCATGTGTGTCTGCTCTGCCTGTATGGTACTTCTTTGCTTCCTTCTTTCCTCATTATGTGTTAATTTATGTCATGTAGCCTATGGGTGTTCTATGTAAGAGCCATGCATCTGTATACTGACTTCTGTGGTAGGCAGTTTGGGGCAGGATTGGCAGCACTGAAGTTTAGCTGGGCAATAGGGATCACAGAAGTATTTTGTGGAGTGGAAGAGTGATGCTGGAACTTGAGCTTAAGCCTGGGAATCGTGAACTCTTGACTTGTGGCCTGCTGCAGTTTACAGGATGGTCTTGGTCAAATCACTTTACCTTTTTGCAATGATGGTGACCTGCATGCTTTTCTATGGCAGTGTGTTGTGCTGATTGTGGTGTTAATTACATCTGAATGCTAACTGGATTCTCCCCTCCCTTCCCTGTCTTTGGTAGGAGTCATACCTTTTATGCTAGCAGGCAACTCACTGAGAGAAACTTTTAGTTTCCACTCCTTTTTCAGTTTGCAAACAAAGTGGTGTATTTTTTTAGATTAATTGTGTGTGCGTGTGTTGATGTGTGTGAAAGAAATTGAGGAAAAGACCGCGTGGATAGTTTTATGCAAAATGCAGTCCTTTTTTATGTCTAACAAAGGTGTGTGGCACGTGTATAATCTATTGTGCTTTCTTATCAAAAAAATATACTTTAAAGGGCTAAGATTAATGTATGTTGTGTTAAATGAAATATCTGTAGTTCCAACCTCGGGTTTGAAATCAGTTTTTCTCAATTTTATTTGAAAACAGTATGCTCTGTTGAGTTCACAAGGAACATACTGGTTCAAAAAACCCCAAACACTCGTTTTATTAAAATCAATGCAAGAGTGCTTCAGACAGATCACAACACATAGTTCATCTTAATAATGCATTATGCATTGGCTCTGTCACTAAAAAACTGCCCTACGTTTCAGGTGCAGTTGGAAGATCATGTGAGCAGGCAGGCTGCTCTTCATCAGCTACTTAGTTTGTAACAATGACAAGAGGAAAAACACTAGCAAGAAGGGAGCGATTTATTGTTTTCTGCAACCTAGCTTTAGGCCATCATAGGTGATGAGTTGAATCTTTTTCTTGAAAAGCTATGCCATCACTTCAGCCACGATCACTTAAAACACCTTATGCATGCCATCCTGTTTGTCTTAATATGCAATGTTATTTTAACATTTTTCAGCCTTCCTGGTTTTGATCAGATGATGTTTGTATTCAAGCATTATTTTAAAAGATTATGGACTATGACATCTATGAATTGAACTTGATTCCTTGCCCTCCCTGCCTCCCCCCCTGCCTTGCAACCTAAACGGAATTAATAAACTACATGTAGTTAATACATGGAGTAGATCTAAGTTAAAGTTGTAAACACACAGTTCGTTTCTGGACCAGTTGAATTCTTAGTTGAGATCAATGGATGATTACTAAGACGTCTGTGTTGTACTAGGACTTTGGTTCCTCATCTTTGCAAGTTGCTGCATCTGTTGTCATAAATGGAATGCTAAGCGCTGTGTGTGTGGACTTACTTGGGAAGGTTTGTAAGAGAGGAGATGGATGTGTTCTCTCTCAACCTGCTGCTTAGAATGATTTGGTCTGTGGATTTACTTCAGCTAGTGCTAGCTATCCCATAGTTGGATATCTAATCACCCTCCGTGGTCAGTTGTGGGGGGGAGGGATGTCCAGTGTGGGATTCATTCCCCATGTCTTGGACAGGTGTTAGGGTGGAATGATTTGCTTTTAGAAATCGCATATTTTGAATTTGGGAACTAAGTGAACCCAGATTCTTAATCTTAGCCATCTGAAGGTTTGGATAGGTAAATCCCATGTTTGATATCTACCCTTTATTTATTTATTGATCTCAAACATGACGAAGAATGTAGTATATAAACCTCTGTTTTTTGTGATAGCTATCCTTTGCAGCCTGGCTTCCTTAAAGTTGGGCTCGCTAGGATTTGCACGGGCACTCCACCATATCTCTTACTCTTCTGTTGCTTTCCTTTTGGGAATAATTAATTGTTAAATCCAACACCCCCCCACCTCCCCGGCTTATTTCCCTCAAGCTCAAAAGCAATTAGGCATGTTTATTACTCACTGCACTATATTTACGCTGTTGAGAAACAAATCTGCAGTAGACAGTAGCCCTGGGAATGCAGCTCTTGGTCCACCACAGAGGGCCCTATATTCACAGTCTCTATACCTGCAAAGAGACCTGCTGTCCCAATGTAACTAATTGCAAGAGGAGGAACTACTTGGATATGTAAGACATGCAGGATTAATTCCATTATTTTTGCTCTCTAGGCTGTAACTTCTCAAGTCATTCTAGATTGCTGCATGTCAGTGGAGATTAATTTGAATTTAACTTTCATGTTCTTCCATGCTTAGGAATGGGTGCACTGAAGAAAACCTTAATATAGTGATTTCAGTGAGAAGACTCTGTAGAGTCTGTAGAAGGTTGCTGTAAATTTTCAAGCATTGCTGGAGGTTCAGGTATTTCAAGGACCATCTACTGTAGACTTAATGATATTGGTTATGTTGACTATGACTTGTTAATTTATTATTACTGTTACTAAAGTTAACTTTTTTGTGCTTTTAATATCTTTAGTTCTCTTCTAATTATATTATTTCTTGATGGTTCTTCCACAAAGGATTTATTTTGCCATGGTTAGGATGCAGTGGCCAAAATTGAGAAGTGGTAGTCTGGTCTTATTAAGGTAACTGTATTTTAGTGCTGGAGACTGAATGATTCCTTTCATGATTAAAGTTGCTTTTCAGAATGATTTTTTTCTTTTCCTTTTCTGATTGTCAGCTAGATTGCTCTATTAATTCTTTGATTTTATACAATGTGGATAGCATGCCAGTTGCCTTTTTTTTTTTTTTTTTTGAGAGAGAGATTTTTGTCTTTTTGAGCCAGAAACGAGAAAAGTTTTATTTGGCTACAAAGTGAGAGTGAATGGTAGCTTTGTAGTTGGGAGGGGAATTGACCTGGATTCTGTTTTCTTCAATCTAGACAATTTCTGTAGTTCACATGAAAGTCTTCAAGAAAAGGTTTAAAAAATGAATCAGAAGCAGAGGCTGGAAACTGTGACTTCTATGCCCTCCACAAGCTCTTTATTGCTAAGCTGGAGAATTTTGCCTTTTCTCTCTGAAAAAGTTCACTTTTGTTGATGTTTGTTATCTCTGCATAATGGCACAGCTTCAGTGGAAAGAGCGGATTGCGTACTACAATCTTTGAGCAGATGATTTATGGGCTGTGCCGAGATGGAGATAGCTATTCTGCTTAAGGTTCTGAACTCAGCTCAGTGCTTCATTTATGCTGGCTAGGTGTCACTTTGGAAAACGTTGCTCAGGTTGACACAAGCAGCCTGCAGCTGTGCAGAGATTCAAACTTAGGTCTTTTGACTTTCTGCTAGACTGTTGTGCCCATGTACTAATGAGTGATTTTATCTATGTGACCAAAATATAGATAAATGCATATGAAAAGAAATGTAAAGCAAGACCTACATGTAGCTGCTGGGAATTATGTATTATATGTGGGATCAGCTTGGTCTTAGTGTCATGCTCTCTCGTGGCAATATCTGCCTTAGCAGTCCAATGTAAAAACAAATCTTCCACTTGGGCATACTGTGGCCTAGGGTTGGTTGTGGTCTGCCAGTTAACTGTTGTGCATACAAGGGCAGGCAAAAAGATCAGTGGGAGGCGTGACTTCACTCAGGGCCTGAAACTCAAAAGAACCTTTGGAGGAACCTGGCACTGAGGCCACCGGATGATGTGATACGTCTGTTCTTGTTTACTGGATCAGAAAGATGGCTATATATGTACACAAGGTACACTCTGTATTTCTGAAACAAAAGCAAGAGTGTTATTATATATTGAGTTCAAGAGTGTGTTTTGAGAGATGGCTCCTACATGCTAATGATGCTTACTCTGTGTTTAGGGAACAGGACACAACTCTAGAATCGCATCCCAGTGTATTGTCTGTTTGTGGCTGATGGAGTTTTATTTTTTTTCTCTTGCATGAGCTGCGTGCTTATTAAAGAGTCTAGTCCTCTGCCTCCAGTAGTATGGTATCTGGACCTGCAAGTGCACATGTGCAAAATATGAGGCTTTCCGTTATATTATATTATGAAAGCAGAGACTAAAACCACTTGTTTATCACTGAGCCTGGCATGAACGATGTGGTTTCTCCATCTCTAGGGCCAAAAGGTTGAAGTTGTCGCCTGCTTCTACCTAACGTTGCTCCACTGCCTGTGACAAGCCACAGAAGCAGTTTAATTTAATTCTGTGTTCAACAGAAAGGTCTTGTCATCAACATTATACTATGAGAGCATGCATAAGCCGCAGTATGATGCGATAAGCTAATATCCATCTGAATGTTAGAGACATGATATGTAAAGAAAATCTATGGTGATTTTAAAAAAGCGAATATCAAACTCGGATCTTGAGACAGGTGGCAGTTGTGAAGATGGCTTAACTGCCTTCCTGGGGATGACAGGGAATCCTTGGTTGCCATTAGAACAGCCTAGGAACCTGATCATCAGCTGTTAATGCGTAGAGTGTGGCAAGGGACGTAATGGGACATGAATCATCTTTAGCTGGTTAACAGCTGTCCTCTTTTATTGCAGCCATAAGATTATGTTGTTTAGCTACGCTTGGCCCAGAGATTGGATACTGGCCTAGGTACAGGGTGTTGTGCTGTCTTGGGATTGCCCTTGAGTCCAGAGCAGACACTGTGTGACTCCTGATAAGTGAAGTAATTTACTGGTCCACAACTAGCAAAACTACTTCTTGAATGAAATTAAATTTCTGTCTAAGGCAAAAGTGAAAACTGACTTCATATCTTGTCATGCCTCATCTGAGATGAGTCCTTTTTCGTTTGTCTGCTGTGTTATTTTCCTTTTAATTTCCCTTTTTTTTTAAAAAAAATTAAAAATGGCTTCTAGTCTTCCTTCTTTAGTTCACTAAGCCATATTATGGTCAAAGTCCAATGTCATTTCCATCATCTGTGGAGGAATCTTTCTGTGCTGTCCTTGGCCTTCCAGCACTACCTCTGTAGCCTCTTTAGAAACTTCTGGGCTCCTTTATTTTAGGGACTTGAGAAATCGCTCAGTAACAGGCTGTTTGGTGGGACAGTGCGGGCAGATAGGCTGAGTAGACACTGAAATTGCCAGGTACCTGAAACTTAATGCTCTGTCTTCACGCTGCTGTTACCATTAGATCTATTCTGACTGCAGTTGTGCAGTGTTCTCCCTGTAACAACATTGTTTCCGTTTTCTTCATAAATTTTCTCTGCTCAACTGGTGTTTTGTAACCAAGGTGCTATTTTTAACATGATATCCTGAGTTTCCTGAGGCAAAGGCAGAGATCTTTAGGAGCCAAAACTGTGACAGTAATTATTACAGCTCTCCAGCACCTCCTCTACTTGGCTTTGAAAATGAACAAATGAGAATATTCTTACTTCTTTTTTTTAATATGGAGATGGAAAATCCAAGTTGCTACCTTGCAATTCTCTGCCTTTAAAATGGCAGAATGTGTCTTCTCAAGTCCATAATGGATTCTTACTATATTCTGTACTTAAATTATATGACTTTTTTTATTTATTATTTCTATGAGAATAACACTGTGGCAGCCAGCTGAAATCCCAACTGTCTTGTGATCAGTGCTGTACAAATGTGTAGTGGAATCCTTGACTCGGAGATCTTCGTCTCCACGGATAAGATCTGCAGGAGCTGGGCAGACGAGAGGAATATAGAGAATCGATGTGGCCAAGTTTATACAAGCTACTGGTGACAGGTTTGACTCACTGCTGGATTTGCTCAGATGAATCAGACAGAAGGTCTTCTCCCATTAGTAATAGCCCAGAGAGTGTGTGAATCCTGCAGCAGGCAAACGTTGCAGTGTTGTGTAGTAGCCACGTCTGTTCCCCCACCGTAGATCTTGGCGTCACTGATACGAATTTGAGTCTGACGTGAGCTCCGAAGTATGAGATTAGATATTTCCCCCAACATGCATGTTGTAATTAGCACATCTTAAATACCACATAATTGCCTAATTCTCTACTTATATCTTGAAAATTTGTGATCTCAGTGACTTTGTGTCAGTAATGTTGGTGGGGGTGTGCAAATCCTATTGTAGTTTTGGTTTTGCCATTTCCTGCTTCCTAAATCAAAACCCTTATTTTAAATGTGAATGTTTGAATTTTCCTTTTATTAGAGCTGTCACAGGTTATCTCTGAGAAAAGAGGATTTCTATAAGCAGCTTTCTGAAGAATGTAAGAAAAAGAGATGGTATTTCTGTGTGTTTGTTTTTTTTTTTTTAATAGATAAATGGTTATTCTAGTCTTCATTTTAGGGAGATGATACAGATGTTTAGACTGTGTTATTTGCCTGTATGTAATCTGGATCTAGCTAGATATCTATTTCATGAATCATCCAACTAATACAGTGAATTACCTGTCCCTGCTTTCATGGTGGATTCAAATTCCTTTGAAGCTTTTCTTTCTGCATCGAGTCATGACTTGCCAAAGGCTTTGCAAGAAAGTTTGGCATGCCATAGGTAAGAGAAAAACTGTCAGATAAACTTTTCAAGCACAGCAGATTCAGTGAGTCTGTACCCATCCATTACAGGATTATCATTGCAATAAAGTTATGGTTAGAGAAAACACCTTTTGGAACTTGTCTGTGCACAGAATAAATACGGCTTGCAGAAGACAGCACAGCATAGTTTTTAAAATTACTTTGTTCTATTTGTTTGTTTTTTCTCTAATGTATTTATAATTTTACCAGCTGTATATTGCATGATTGCACAAGGCCAGCATTTCCCTCTTCTACTTGTGCTAACAGGAATATTTTAAGTTGCTCAAGTGAAGGGTAGGGGAGTAGTATGCTGCAATTTCTGTGGTATGTCTGATTAGAAGATGTATTCACGCCATGTGTAACAATTTGGAGGATGAGGAGGGGCGCGGAGGAGAGAAGTATAGAAAAAGCTAAAGGCTGCATAAGAGTACCCAAATGTTTTAACCATTTTTAGTCAATGTGAAACTACAGTTAGTGAATGGAAACTGTTGAGTTTCCACTAGTGTTATTGAAGCTGGTGAAACTAGCACTATTGAGTTTCCATGGAGTGGAAAGAAGCCGATGCACCATTTCCGATTCTATTCTGAAAGCCTTTTACTTTCTTGTTGCTCTCAAAACCAGTTTCAGATCTAGATCATTACAAATATTTGCTTGTGTTAATTAAAACCAAATCTACCGTTAAGAAATGCAACACTTAAATCTATTTGATATAGTTTATACAGACCTTCTAAAACATGTGTAGTAACTTTAATTTAGCAAGGAATATTTGGCTTGCATACAGTCAGAATATCATAAGCAAGAGCCTGATCTTGGTACTAAAACTGTATTGCTATTGGTCTCCAATATTGCAGTCACATGTCGTTATTTTGATCCTGTTTTTTCAAGAGGCAGTAGAGTTAGTGCTCTGTGAGTTTGCAAGATATGTCAGCCATAAAGGATTACGACATCATTAAACTTAGATGTAATTGAATGAGTTTTAAGTTTGTGTTTAGCTAATATTTTCACATGGTTTTAAAGCCGTATAAGTTTAAAATTAATTTAAAACTGTTAGAAAAAAAAAAAAGCAAACCAACAATAAAAAAACCCCCACAAGTTCCAATGGGATCTATAAAGCCATACATAATGCCAGGAAGACTGGTGAGTTTGTGCACCAAAAGAAGCAAGGCCAGAAAAAGCAGCAGCAAAATGATGACAGAAGACTTAGGTTTGGATAGATCATTCCCACTTGCAGCTTTCATTTCTCTAAATGCAGGCATTGTAACAGGAATGCTTTTGGTATAGAAGCGTTTTAATCTTATTGATTTATTGTTATACTTCATATAAATGCAGTTCTATCAACATACATGAGTTTTTCAGCACAGCTTATGTCTTTCTTACCTGAAAACAGTTTAAAAGCACCTTTATAGTGCTAATTCTACTATATTTTCATTTAAGTACTGAGAAGAACTTTGCATGCACGTGAATATGGAAATATATATACAAATACTTAATACATTAAAAATATTCTCTATATAATAAAATAATAGGTCTCTATAAACGTATGTATGTGTTTTTAATGGTTACACTAAGGATCCATATGTCTTGTCTTGAAGGTGGGATGGGGCCTTTACCGTTGCCTGATATGCGCTGACATGTTTGTAAATGGTGTAATACAAGCACTGAAGCAAGAACTTGTTAGAGCAAGTGGGAGCATGTTTGCATAATATCTCAATATGGTGGCAACAGGAACAGACTTCTGCAGTCTGGAAATGCAAAGGACAGAAGCATGGCCTGAAGTGCATTAGAATCACGTTTTTCAGATAGTTGTAGTGTTCTCTGCAGTAGTTGAGTAATAGCTGATGGCTAGAGTGAACCTTGCACATTTGATCACTTATTAGTGGAGACTTGTTTTCAGGATGATTGACTGCTGTAGAAGTAGGTATAATACGGTGTCATAGAGTGAATGGGGAGCCACACTGTTGATTTCTCATTTGAACAAGTAAGCAAATGTAAAGCCTTTTATGTTGCAACTTCTAGCTCTTCCGAGTAGATTTTTAATCGCTCAGCCCTGGATTCTTTTTTCATAATTATGAAACAAGCTACTGTTGGAGAATTTTTAAATTTATGAAAGAGTAAAATTCCTTGTTATGAGGAAGCCAGGAGACTTGAAACGATGTAAAAGGAATTTTAATGTTGTAATGTGTAAAACATTCCTTGGCTCCTTGCAACGACAACATGTCAATACGTTTTTGTCTGCTTGACAATATGTAGGAAATGCCTTTGATTTTGTAAAATTGTGTGTAATTTCTCAACATTTCTTTTCGATTCTATTGATTAAAGCTTTTCTGCCTTGCCTAAAGACATTAAATAGCAAACCATCTGCTAAAAACAGATTGGCAACATTCCTGAAAATTAACATTAAAAAAAAAGTTTAGTCTAAATATATTCCAAAGAATATTCCTATTTGTGTTCTGAAACAAAGAGGAAAACAAAAGCTTCTGATACAGTATGGCAAAAGGTTGCAGTACCTGGTCAAATACTGGTATTGTCTTTGTACTGTGGAGAAAAAGATGTTGACCATAGCAAAAAAGCACACAGGTACCAAATGATGTAGTGTATAAGTTTCAGTACAAACTCTGTCCCGCATGGCTGCGTGTTTACCACCTGTATCAGTTACACAGGAATTGATGGATAATCGGCCATTCAGCCCAAACTACTCTTTGTGCGGTTGCCAGCAGTGAAAACATGCTGATCGCAGTTGCTAGCTCTACGGACATAAGTGTAGGTTATAAAGTAATCCTCATCCTCCCAAGTTTTATTAATATAATGAGGTGGTAAATATAAAACTGGCATAATCATGGATAATGATTTTTTTAATTACGCTTTGTTATACTCACCAATGATTTTCTGATTATGCTGTGTTATTATCTTTGTGTGAGCAGCTTTTAGGCTATGAGTGGCTATGCTGAAGTTGAGAATATGCATGTCCTGGTTTGAATAAAACTCTCAGTACATTGGCAGTGTTGGGACAAAAATAGGGAGTAAGTTTCTTGGCAGGTTAAGAGGAAGAGCTTGTGTATTTAACCTAGCTTTTGTGGCTGGTTTTGCCAGGTAAGAATGCCATGTAACTTCCATAAAAAGTCGATCAGCTGCCCCAAGGAAAGTAGGTACAGGGAGGCAGGATTACTCAATACCGTGTGTGTCGGCACAGATTCAGTGGAAGGTAATTCTGGATATTCTGATCACATCAATGCTTATAAATATCTAAAGGGTGGGTGTCAAGAGGATGGGGCCAGGCTCTTTTCAGTGGTGCCCGGCGGCAGGACAGGGGACAGTGAGCACAAACTGGAACATAGGAAATTCCATCTCAACATGAGGAAAAACGTCTTTACTTTGAGGGTGACAGAGCACTGGAACAGGCTGCAATCACTGTGCAGGTACTGTGCATTTACACCTTTTCTGCTACTAAAAAGGTACGAGGTCTTTACGTGAAAGTGAGAACAAACAAGTCCTAGTAGGAGCTGTTCTGTCTTGAGATTTTTCCCTTACATTAAAAACCTAAAGATATTGATGGATATTGAATTATTTTTTTTGGATTACATTCCTTCCACACAACAGAGGGTCCCTGGGCTGAGTTCTTGATCAGTGTGAATGCACCTGAAGTTCATGCTCTGAATTCTTTCCTCTGCTGGACTCGCATAAATTACTGTCAGTGCCATGCTGCAGTAATTCATATATCTGAGGTATTGTGGGGCTTGGAAGTGAGTGGGATGATCTGTGCAGATGAGTATAAAAAGCAATAACTCATTTCCTCTGTCCCCTCTGTCTGCTGCCTCAGAATTCTACTGCACTGGGTACCAGGGGCCAGGTTGGGATCAAGAAGGGTGGCTCTTACTGCACTCACGTGTGTGGAGTCACTTTTCTCGTATCACTGTGTAAGCAGCTGGGTCTGAAGCATAAAGAAGGGGATGGGAAAGCATAATCAAAGCATCCACAACTATAAAAGACAATGTAATTATTAAAGGGGTTATGTAAAATACTGTGTCAGATTACAGGCAATGGTGAATACTTAGCAGTGCTCTATGCTGTCTGTTTTTAAAACTTATGTTTAGGCACCTAGCTAGCCAGCCTGTTCTTGCATGTCGGTGTGTAGCCATATAATTGTCTGGCTGTTTTTACAGTGAATATGGTGCAGAGAATCTAGGAGTTTTAGCCACAATGACAAATTGTGACAGTGCAAGGTATGACAGAAGAAGAATCTTAAATTAACAACGTAGGATGTAGCAGGTTAGCTTTACTACGTTAAGCTAATAAAAAAAAGCATAGTTTTAATTTTAAAAAAATATTTTTTAATGTAACTCTTTTACTCTCTATTTAATGTTCAAGAGTGACTTTGAATTTGCCTTTCTGCTATTTGTTGAGAACAGATGTTATTTTCTCCCAACTCCTCGACACCTGGAACTGGCAAAATTCCCCAAGCTCATTCAATTATCCAACAAGCAGGGCTTATTCAAGCAATTTACCTACAGGGGCCAATTCAACACAAGGTGGAAGGAAAAAATACCCTTTTCACTGAATTTAAGATAAACTCAAGAGAAATCCTACTCATTTCATCAGAATGAGTAGCTGTGTTTTTTAAATTAAAAAAAAAAAGAGGCAACTTTATGAAGTCATACTCATGCCCTTCTTCAGTATGTGAAGTGTATAGAGATTATTCATTTTCTCCAGACTCAAAACATGATAAACCCATAAGTTTTTGTTGCTTCTTAGGAAGGTAGATAAACAAAAGCTCCCTCTTTGTAGGTTATTTCTTCTGACTGAACTGCACGTACTGTAAATACAGTGCTTGAGTCATTCCTGGTTTACACCAGAGAACGGTGAAAGCAGCAAGATAGGAATTAGCCCTCTTGAGGTGAACTGATGAGGTATTCAACAACTCTGGCATAGCTTTAATACTGTTGGCACAACCCGTCCTTTCCTGCCACAACTGGAACCTGCAGTCACCTCGAACAGTGCGAGTAGCACTGGGAGTAGAAGGCCCTGGCTGAAGAAACGTACACACTTAAATTTCACATCTTTCAGTTCAGATGTCATAAGGGGAAGTTGTATATTCTCCTCAAGTGGACAAATGAAAGTATCAATCACGATATTTACCTCTAGAAAACCTGAGACCTGAGCGTGGTGTTTTGGCCACATAACGTTTCCCAGCACTGTGCAGGTTACCTGTTTTCAAGATATCTCATGTCTAGCAGTGTTTTTGTTACAACTTGTCTTAGCAGCTTCAAAACCAAAATATAAACTAAAATGGGTTAACTAGAGATACAAACAAGGTTGCAGCCAAGCAGTTAGAATTTGGGTGAAAATTTAAATTGTTTAAAACACTACAGCAGTGCCATGTGGCATGATGACTTCTTTTTTTTTTTTTTTTTTTTTTACATTTTGCCAAACTCATGTTTGTCTTTGTTTCCTAGGAGTGTTATTTTTAGCTCTATATTAACCCTACTCTTTAAACGTTGTGGACCTGTGTCATAATAAGTTAGGAGTTTTCAGCTAGTAGACTGTGGGAACCCGGTTAGACTGTGGGAAAGTGGTTAGGAAGAGGTAAGTTCAGTCATGGGGTGTCTCTTACAAATGCGTAGGAGTTCCCATGCTGCCTATCTCTTTGAAAAAAATATTAAAGAGATTTTTGAAAAAAGGCTAAGTGGCTGCTAAAAGGTATGTTAAACTATGTAATCAGCCAAATTTCAATGAGCACTTATAATGTCAAATAGCGTAAGTGCAAATGAAAATACATTTTCCCTGTCAACCAACTTTACCACTTTACCAAATGTCGTGATTTAACCCCAGCTGGCAACTAAGCACTACGTGGCTGCTTGTTCACCACCCCCCACCCCCCGATGGGACGGGGGAGAGAATCAGAAGAGTAAAAGTGAAAAAGCTCATGGGCTGAGATAAAGGCAGTTTAATAAGTAAAGCAAAAGCCACATGCACTAGCACAGCAAAACAATGAATTCATTGACTGCTTCCCGTCAGCAGGCAGGTGTTCAACCATCTCCAGGGAAGCAGGGCTCCATCACATGTAATGGTTACTTGGGAAGACGAAACGCCATAACTTTGAACATCTCCTACTTCCTTCTTCCCCAGCTTTATATACTGAGCATGATGCCATATGTTATGGAATATCCCTTTGGTCAGTTGGGATCAGCTGTCCCGGCTGTGTCTCCTCCCAACTTCTTGTGCCCTCCCAGCCTACTCGCTGGTGGGGCGATTTGAGGACCAGAAAAAGCCTCGACTGCTTAGCAACAACTAAAACCACCAGTGTGCTATCAACACCATTCTCATCCCAAATCCAAAACATAGCACTATACCACCTGCTAGTAAGAAAGTCAACTCTATCCCAGCTGAAACCATGACACTGAAAAAAAGGAGTGCAGAAATAACAGTTAAGCCTTGCATGTGGTGGCAGACTTCCTCCGTGGTGCTGGAGGCTCCTGTTGAAGAATCTCATCAAACGAACAATGATCCTGCTGTAGTGTTGCCTTCTGATATAATGTCTTTCTGTGAAACTTGAACACAAGTTAATTCTACTTCTTCAACATATTTTCTTTCTTAGGATTGCCTTAAAATTTTTGAGTTTTAAGTTCAGAATTTGCATTATTTGTAGTTTTAATTAAAAATGTAAACTCCCATTTCTTGTGTGTTTGAAGGTAAGGTTAGTCTCCTTGTGTTCTTGTTATAACTCACTTTTCCAAAAGTTTGGAAGCAGCCTGTTTGTCCAACACACTTCGTTTTTGCTTTCTGAAGAGTGCCATTCTTTGCCTCAGTCTTGAAGCCCCATATAGACTTCTTGCAACAAATACTCCAAGGTCTGAATGCAAGTTGTTTTCCCAGTTGTTTGGTGTACGCAACTTCTTGGATGAGTTTTCTTATATGTACTTTTTAAATTGGCACGATTGTCTTGACATGTTTCAGCATTGCCTTTTACCTGACAGAAAAAAGTGCAGTCAAATCAGTAGAAAGTGTGAGTAAAAACCTTCAAACTAGAAATGATGACAAAACTCGTGGCTGTCAGAGAAGCAGGCTTCCAGTGTAATGTTTTTGAAGAACTTGTAAATCCCATTTCTATAGGTCTCTTAGATATGTTTTGAATTTTTTTCCATAAGTGACTTTAGAGCTTCAACTGCTTAACGTCCTTTAATGCATGTTATCTTTTAAGGAAAAAAATAAATTAGTCTCTTTAATTGCTTAAGGCATACCTCAGACTTTTCCCATGTGTTAACGGTGTTACAATTCAGATGAGAGACCCCAGTAGTTACACCGTTTGCAGTACTTTTCTTCCCTATCTTATGCACGTGTGTGTGTGTATACCTGTATATATAAATATATTTTTATATAGTCCATAATATTTTTTAAAAATAAGCAGAAAATTTAAAAATTACTGAAAGGATGTTGATGCTTCCTTGGACATCTGCGATATCATGGAACATTCGATTCCATTGCTGTCCTACTATTTAGTAACACAACAATGAACTTTCTCTTTACAGACAGATATTTGGTTTGTCTTGGACTAAATCATTCAGGAGTCGAGGTGTCACTCTAATAGGATAGGATTGATTTCCATGTCATAGAAGGTGGGCTTTTTGGGTCTGAAGTTGGTGGCTATCAGTAGTCTAGTTAGCACACAGTTAGCCAGACTGTGTACTCCTCCTCCTGCCTCAGCAGCTGCCTGAACTGTGACTCAGGAGCGATTAAATCTCCATGGTTGTGTTTCTCTAGGGCACAAGGGCTGACAGTTGTACTAAATACTGTTGCTTTATAGGACAAATTCAGAGCTTGTGTCAGCAGCATGTTATAATTCCATTGTGTCAGTGGAGGTGCGTCTGCCTATAGCCAGTTCACATTCACTGCTTGCTTATTTGCTGACTTCAGGTACAATCTTTTTATCTCAGATTTTAAAGTTGTAAGTGTGCTATATTGCCATGCTATGTAGCTATTCCTATTAAGAGAACTGGAGGTAAAAGACCAACTAATACAAATTCTAAGTAATTCACATAATAAAACTTGGTTATTATGCAATTGCTTAAAATCATTACTAGTAATATTAGTAATATTGGCATTAAAAGGAGGAATCAAATACCTACTGGGTTATCTCGTAACCTTTCCGTCTTTTAATTCTGAATCTAAATCTAAACCTTTCTATAACTTTGGAATCTAGTAGTCAAATTGATGGGAATCAGAGTTTAAAATTCTTGGAAATAATTATGTCCATATGAGTCTTCCAGAAGTAATAGATGGAGACTCTGTAGGTACTGTCCTTGTGCCAATGAAAAAACTCCAGGTATTAATATTTGCCGTCAGAGAACGTGCACGGGAAAAGAACACCCGCTTACCCCCAATAATTTCCTAAACATTGGAAAATTTTCAAAACAGCTCACGTAACCCCAGAAGTCCAAAGTAAAACTGACGTTATCAGTTCTTCTGCGCAGTGATCTGATTTATTTAATTGTGTCCTAGGTCCTTCCTAAGCTTCCTGAAAAGAACTCCTGTACAGAAAAGGGACTATTCATTCTCCTAAAATGACTGCAACTTCCTGGTTGTACTGCAGCACATTTGCTTTTTTATCAGCTAAACTGAATTCTGATTGCAGATGGCCGAAAAACTGGGACACAGAAAAATTAGCAGCAGTATTAATAAATGAGACAGCGTACTTTGCTATCTTCATATATTGTGCAGAATATCTGCTGAGCTGATCGTCTGTTTCCCTGAGCTTCAGGATTTCCTTTGGTGATGGAAGTGATCATATGGTCTTTTAAAGGTCGTGACTGGAGAGTACGGTGGTTGTTGGGATCCAGCATCTCTGGGACAGTGAAACATTAAGCTGGTTCTACACCACCCTAGTCCTAGTTTCAGGAGCCCGCTGTCCCGTTTGCAAGGATGCGAATGTAAAAACAAGTGACATCTAGATGGGAAATTGCTGGGCTGCATGTGCATGCTTGCAGAGTTTGGGAGTATCAGTCGGTGGAAAAGAGTGTGCTTTTGACAGGTTTTGGGCTTAATTATTATAAGCTTGGAAATGTCAAAACATATACGGTCCCTATGGACTGATTACCTTCAAATTACTTGATTCTCTGCGTGGCCATGCTGACTTTAGGCTGAGATACCCCTGTTGCTGCAGAATCTCACTGGTATTTGATAATCGTGCTAGAGATCTTCAGTGTACATGTTGGTACATACACATACAATCAGGAGGGAGGTAGGTTTTCTCAGTAGAAGGTAAGATATAGAAAATGAAAAGAATCATTCTGTGCAGAAACTGTTGTGAAGCCCTCATGAATATTTATATGTGTGAGTATATGTATATATGTATTAATTAATATTCCAGTGCATAGCTGCCAAATCAGCTACAAATCATATGAAGAGCGGTTGAAGGAGCTGGGACTGTTTAGTTTGAGGAAGAGAAGGCTGAGGGGAGACCTCATCACACTCTACAACTATTTGAAAGGACACTGTAGAGAGGTTGGTGCTGGTCTCTTCTCACAGGTAATTAATGACAGAACAAGAGGGAATGGCTTCAAGCTCCAACAGGGTAGGTTTAGACTGAACATTAGGAAAGAATTTTTCACAGAAAGGGTGGTTGGGCATTGGAATAGACTGCCCAGGGAGGTGGTTGAGTCACCATCCCTGGATGTGTTTAAGAGACGTTTAGATGTGGTGTTGGCGGATATGGTGTAGGGGAGAACTTTGTAGAGTAGGGTAGATGGTTGGACTCGATGATCCCAAGGGTCTCTTCCAACCTAGACAATTCTATGATTCTATGTAATAGCTATGTAAAAACATACATTTAACAGATGTGAAACTTTGGAAGACCTAGTTCTGAAAAAAAATCTTCAGGTATGTTGTTCAGTGGTCTGCAGAATACTTTATAAAGGACTTGTTTTTCTGTAGGAATGTGTAGATGTATCACTTTAGAAGGTAGAAATAGCTACTATCACAATTAATTACTTTTATTTGTGGCTTGCAAAGCCTCTCATTGTGCACTTAGGTGGTTACGATAGATAAAAATTTCCACATTTGAATACATGGAGAGTAATTTCTTTCACTGTCTGAAGATTTTCCCTGTTCGCTCAGCATGTATGATACCCTCCTATAATAAATCAGAATTTTACAGCTGAGGATGGCTTGTTGGCATACTTCAGAGCACTACTTCACCACTGAAGTTAGCCACTTGTTTTTTACATAGTCATTTGCCATTCTACGACAACCTGAACTTGAGAACAGATCTTTGGTAATATTCTTACCTGCCACTGGGCAGAGTAGGGTAAGAACATCAATAAGACCTGCTGATGGCCAAGCTGCAGTTAAAAAGTGTGATGTACTATTCCCTGACATCTAGGTTTTCTAATTATTCTTACATTAAGGTCAGCTTTATAGGGTATAAAGATATTTTCAGTGTCGTCAACACTGTCTTCACTCTGTATTAAGGTGCAACTGCAGGCCCCTGGACTAGTCTGGAGGGACATTCTAACATCTGTCTGGATTTGCAGTTCTTAGCTTGCAGAAAGCTATTCCAGATTCCAGTTTGGATCTCCACAGCCGTGAGAGCAGGATCATTATTGCTAATAGAATGATCAGTTACAGGAAAGATGAGTGTCTGGTGAAAGCCTGCTACTTTGAATAGCTGGGATCTGGATTAATTCTTTCAATTAATGGTCCTGCCTCCTTTTGATATTACTGATGGTTGTTCTACCAGCAGGTGGGGATGATTTTTCTTTCATTCTGGCACAGGTGACACGTTTGGCTTGCTGAGCTGATTAATATCCCTAAACAAAAGCTTGTGTTTACTGTTCTAGAAGGAGGCTTGTCAAATCCAATCAGTCATTATATTTACGTGGCCAATTGTATTTGGGATACACTGTAATCAGCCTGTGTATGAATATTTTTATGAAACAAAGCACAGAAACTTGACACTGTTTGGGACCCTCTGCAGTGAACAGAATTGCTGAAAGAATGTTCGCTGCAGGGAGATAAGCGATGTTACATTTTTTAATAAGTGCATTTCTTGCTTTGATAATGGAAATTCCTTCCCTAATTTTTGTTAGGAATCTTCTTTGTCAGAGAACATATTTATCTCCTCTTGCTTAGGGTCAAATTATAAGTTAACTGCTTTGATAAAATGCCAGTTGACCTTGTGACACTTTTGTATGTAGGTACTGAGACTGGCTGTTGGGACTGGGGCCCTTCTCTTGTTCTTTTCTGTCACTAGGTTGTATGAAGTTCCTTTTTTTGTTCTGCATTGCACAGGGAATACTACCTTAAACTTTTAAATTAGTAAATAACAAGGATTTGCAAGAAAGGTGCTATATTTCTTTTTGAGAGCAGTTTTTTATGGTACAGAGGTAGTTTTATTCCACCTTTTTGAAATTGTGTTCTATTTCAAGGCAGTTAAGCAGGGTACTGTTACCGTGTCCTGTTCAGAAAAAAAAAAATATTGTGAAGTCTGGCATAGCAAGAGAAAATCTGATAGTCCATCAGTTTCTGGTGTTGTCAGCTCTGCTACTTTGTATTATGTTGGCACAATTTCAGCTAGCAAGCTTTTGTAGAGTTATGAATTGTCTTGACAATGACAAACTTCTAAAAAATCTTATTTAATTTGCTGACTACAGTATGGTTGCTTTGTAAAGCATATACTTTCTATGATTTCCTGTAATTTAATTTAGTGTTATAGCAAAGGTTTTATGTCTTTTTAGAACTTCCTCCGATGAAGTCTGAAAAATCACTGTAAAAGCAACAAAGCTATTAAGAATTGTAGTACTACTATACATGAACAAGAATTCCTGTTCTTTAGGGTAAGCTGATACCTTTCACAGTGAAACCCAATTTAATTCATGCTTTAGTAAGAATTGCCTAGCAACTTATTGACAAAAAGCAATTGTTTTTCTTTTAAAATTCCACTTTCCTTAAATTCTTTGCATGTGTATTACACAAAAAAACTCCAACCCGAAAAACCAAACTCCAAACCAAAACAAACCCTTAGATCTTTGATTGGAGGAACAATAAAGAAAATTCTGGTAGGTAACTAATAATATTTTGTAAATGACTACAGGCTTTAAACATAACACTGTAAGGAACTACAGTTTAAAAAGTCTTGATGTTAGCATTAATTTGATATAGTAATGACAGATATAAGGGATGTAAATAGAACTTCTTGTGTGTGAATACATAACCTCTGAAGCCCACACTTGCCAATTTTTCAAGGAATGTCTGATCTTACTGTATATTATTGATTGGTTTTTCAACCCAGAAGCTCTGTTTAATTATTAATACACCTCTCTCCAGGAATCACCAATTTCTAATGTGTGCTTAAATGCAGAACTCCTCCTGCTGTCTCTGACACTGACCCTTATGCTTTCATCTGACTAAGATAGTTTACTCAGAACTGCAGTATGACTTGTAGAAGAGTTGAGTTGCCATTTACTCTGTTAATGTCTTAATTCCATTAAGCTTGTGCTAATGGCCTCAGTTCCTTGAATACTTTTCCTTCTAATGGAATGATTCAGGCTATTGATTCTTCAGCTGACTTTATTGTATGCCTTAAGGTACAAACCAAGTCAGGAGTGTTAGCTCTTGGTTCTGCAGATTTACTCCAGAAGTGCTTCTGTACAGTTCAGAATAAGTATTCCAAGGCAAAGGTGTCTACTCCCAAGTTTCACTGAGTTTTAGGTGCTCGGGGGTTAAATAAATGGGCTTTACTGAAAAGGGAATTTAATTAATGTAAATGCTTATTCTGTGCGTCCACTTCTTCCACACATAGAGTTTCCCATAACGACTCTTCAGAATATAAGCATCCAAGATTTGCATGTTTGATTTTTCTGATCTGGAAAATGTATGCTGCATTAGATTAATTTACACAATTCCCTACTAAAAGTTACTTATTTCAATTTATTGTCCTCGTATTGGACCTGGAAGTTTTCCAGACAAAATATTTTCTTTTCTGAATTGCGTAGTACTTTTTCTTTAATCCTACTGACTCCTGCAGTCTTACTGACTTGGTCAGTAAAGTAGCAGTCAGCATGAATGAGACTACTGTAATCTGCTCCACTATGCATTTTAATAGAAATAAATTCCACTCTGACCCTGTTGTTTTTCCAGACCAATCTGTAGCCTGTTCCTTGAGTAACTTCTGGAAAGCTATGGCTGCAACAGTCACTATTGAGTTTTGTGAGTACAGAAAAGCCTGGGTGGTTTATTCTATATGTTCCAGATTATTATGAACATGTGGTATTTTCCTCCTACTTACATGTTTTCCTTTCTCAGTCATGCAATAATACAAAAATTAATGTCTGTACAGAACATAGTTAAAATTTATTATGACAGTGGAATTGATAAGTTCAGCTTATCCCCCTGTGCCAGTTAAGATGGAGAGGGCAAACGTTAGTAATTCACCTTGGGAAAAATGCATTTGATCCCTTGCAAAAAAGTCCAAGGTAAAGTTTGCAAAACATTTTTATGAAATAACCATCTTGAGAGAGAACTCCAGTGCAGTGTTTCTACATCTTTATTTAGCTGTGCGGCTGAGAGGAAGAAGGAAAGAAAAATATCCATGTGCAAATGTATTTGTACAACAAAATGGAGAAAAACACATACTAGGAGCTTGCTTTCTTCCTAGAACATGTACTGAATCAAATAAAAAGTTTTACTGTGATATCTTTCGGAACTTTGCCTGAGGTTTTAAAGTCAATCACAGCTTGAGGGGAAGAAAATCCCAAAACACACCAAATCCACAAACTTGGCTAAGGGTCTGTCCCCTCCTTTCTTTTACTTGATGAAGGCTAGGATATATTTTAAAAGGTATACTTAGCCTGGAGTTGACTTTTGAATTTAATTTTTTCTGCCTTGAATGCATCATAGAGTCATTTGTAGCTTGGGAACAGTATACAGAGTAGTTTTCTGTGCGTGACATGCATTTAACATTTGTCATTTTCATTGCTTGCATGTATGAGGTTCATTATGATTTGCTGTTCTAAGCAAGTGTTGAATTAAGCTTATCAGTAGGAAAACAGAGTATTTCTCTCCATTTCTGTATTGTGTGGTGTTGTCCAGTAAGAGGAAGACAAGGAAGTCTCAGTTTTGCAGAGGGTCTTCTGTTTCTCTGTAGTCTGTTGCTTTTCTTCATGAAAGTTTCTGTGAGACTGAAACCTACCTTAGTTTTGTAATAAGTTTTGTAATAAGACTAAGTTTTGTAATAAGACTCCAGTGACCATTAAATGTGCTTGGGTCTTCTGCTAATTCCTCACACGAGTCTGGTGAATGCTACCTGAAATGGTTGGATTTTGCATGAAAGCATAGAAGATGGAAAGATCATGCAAATGATAAAACCTCATTTCTTTTCTTTTTTTTTTTTTAAAGGAATAGAAAAGATAAAAGAAAATTCAAGAGTATACCTAAACTTAATTATTTCAAATTCATTCTAATATGGTTTTGGTTAGCAGTTTGGGTGACTTTGTGCCTCACTAACATTAAACTATTTTGTTGAGCTTGAGTAACTAATTATCTTGCATGATAACTTTAAAATTAGTGGTTTTAAATCGGTGCTTTGCAGGAACTCTACTGAAGCAGCGGCAGTCTTTATTCTGCAGAATGAAAAGGCGCAGAACCATGCCCAAAGTGGATACTTTTCTAAAAGGGCCTCCACAGGTCTAGTGTGAGGTCTGCTTATCTTTCTTCCTACTCAGAAATGTCTTTGTCCACAAGAGAAAAGAAAGGGAAAAGTCTATGCATTGTATTAATTGTTTTGCCTTAAGCCCTAAACAGCACTCTCTTTTTCACTTCCATTCTCCTTAGATGAACATTATGAAGAGTGGGGAGAAGGATTTAGCTGACTGAAAGTTTGTGTCAAGACTCCCTGTAAAGGAAGAGTCTCAACTCAACCTAACACAGAAGCATCTAGATTTCGCTGGAAAAAACTCCTGCTTCTCTCCCCAAACCGTAAAGGGGAGCAAAATTTAAAAACCCACATGTAGATGCCTGCTGTAAAAGGAGCTTAAGCTGACTAACCCACATGTAGATATCCACTTTGTAAGTGTTATAGTTAGATGAAATGAACCCCACTTTAAAGGTTTGTCAGTCTAGATCTCTTGAAATCAGTAGAGCTAATTATGTGAGTGAGGTTGGCCAATTTTAAGCTATGTCTTCTAGCCAGTAAGTGAAGCTTTTTTTTTCTTCTCTGTGTGAGCTAAGCAGTATTTTGTTGTGTGTTATGTTAGATGTTAGCTCCTCTTATGAGGTGGTGTAGCCTTTTTAGGTTCGCTTGATCAGCCATGTATAAGCTGTACTGTTGAAATACAGTTCCAAGATGTTTATCTCAGTATTTTAGAATTTACTGAATATCATTGTGTGTTGTAGATGTGAAGGTATATATAAATGCATTGACGCAATGGCTCTATGTTCTAGTTGCATCTATAATAATCATTCCCTATTTCACTGGTAGTTAACTGTCTTTATTGAATTGAGCCTTTTACTTGGGATACCAAAGCACGTTAAATAAATCCCTCTAACATTTAAGACTTAGGATGTGTTATGCACAGTTCTAGTAATGCTGCAGAATCTGAACCAGAAAATAATACATAGGACAGGAGGCTAGTAAGCAAACAAAATATTCCTGTGCAGATTGGAAATGTTAATTTATATAAGAACTACAGGAAATGATTTCTGGTGCCATTTGGGTATTTTGAGCGACAAGCCGTTATGAGTGCTAAACCCCAATTTATAGCAGTGCTGCAGATCTAGGTTTCCCTTCAGGCTGCTGGTTCCACCAGGTACTGGGAATATTAAATTGGGTTCATTTATTTTGTGCAGATTTCAGTGCAGCATCACAGAGATGATACATTGTGCATGTGGCACAAATTCTTTTTTTTTTTCTTCTTTAATTTTGACTCTAAAGCTGTTTTGGTGCTATTTGGCATGCGATTTGTATGTAATTAGGTGCATAGAGCTTCATGGTGGGTATTATCCTTTGAAACCTGAAGAGCTTTCAGGTAAAGTTGCAGCAGTTTGACAGCTCCCAACTTGATGCAAGAGGTGAGGTGGAAAGGAGCCCAGTTGTGGGTTAGCAGGACTGTCAGGATCAGCTCAGCATATTCTGTTACAAGCTTACAGTTAGGTTACAGCTTAGCTTAAAAAAATCCCAATATTATAAAGGAGTAGTCATGAACAGGAGGGATTTGTTGTATTTTGTTCTTTATTTTGGAAGTTCCTAGGAACTGAAGTCTTTTGTCTGTAGTACATCAGGGACAGAGGCAGTGTGTCCTGCTGCTCTGCCACAATGTGGGCTTCTGGTTTGTAGCTTCGAGCTGAAGTGCACTTCTCTTACCAAGGTGATCGTTTCTGCTGGTGAAGGGTGGCTGTGTGAAGTTACCACGTTGTCCCTTCTCTGATAATGTGGGAAAAGTGAAATTGCAAAGCACAAGGGATCAGGAACCTTGGCTTCAGTCGGAAGCAGATTTTGGCTGTTATGGAGTACCCTCAGTGCAGTTTGGGTGGTGTCCATCCTCTGTTTATGTAACAGAAAAAGGAAGTCACTCTGAAAACAACTTAATTAGACTTGAGTCTCTAGGGCTACTGATCTGATGCCTTTCACAAACACTAAATGATTTATTCGTTCCATTAAAAAATGAAAGCAGAAAAAATAATAAAAATGGAGGGAAAAAGAAAACATTTCAATGCTGCCATTTAGAAGGAATTTGTAATGTAAAGATTATAGATTTTTTTTTTTAATTATTTTTAAAGGCTTTATCTTAAGTCCAAAATGGGACAAAAAGCTTGAAGTATGAACTGTTTCACAGATAACCTGAACCTCTTTTAAGGTTGTTTTAGTACTTTGTGTGTCATCTCTTACCCACTGGAGATCCAAAAGGGCAGCTGTTCTTCAAGCCAATACCATATGCTAGCATTTTAATGTGCATGTTGTTTTTAAGGAGGATAAAACCCCACAAGACAAAGATGAAGTAGAAGCAGCTGATATGCTATAATTAACATATTTTAAAATTCTTTAAATAGTCTCCAGCTCTCCTGAGATCAAGTGAAAAATAAATTTTAGTCTACGTATTTAAGAATACATTATGCTGGGTGTAAATCAGTCTGCCTTTTTAATTATCAGGATTTTATATTACAGTCATCTCGGTGGTGGTAAATGGAAGCCTTAACTGCGTCAGGCCTCGTTGTTGTAGGCATTCAGAAATCATACCATAAATACCTGCTCCCAGAGAACTTAGGCTTTGCCCACAGCGTGCAGTGCAGTGGTGATAGGATACCCGGGCTGATTGTGCAGCGCTCATACTAAGGGAGAGTGGCTGTGTTGTGCTGCTGTATGCCTAGACTAACCAGACCGACTCCCCGGCAGGCTGCTTTCCTAATGGGGGCCATCCCTGCCTCTGGAGATCCAGCCTTGCCCTGTGCTATACCAGCACCCCAGCCTGTTCACAGCTAGTTTGGGCTTCACTTTTTTGGGTTTTAAATACTCCTTTAAAATCAATGCAATCCAAAAGGGTGGTTACAGTAGTTACAATGCCAGCCTGCAATTTAGAAAGCCTGGATTTAATGAAATTCTGTAGGTATATATTTCTTTTTAATCTACAAATAAAACAATGTAATGAGCTGGACTGGGTAATGAAAAGATGAATATAAATAAACCTGTGCTTTAGAATAGCATAACATTATGCATAATTGCCAACTGATTGTCACAACTTGTTACCTACCTTGGCAATGTCAGATTACAGTTTTTGATGTGTTTATGACAGGAGAGAATCTGAAGGTCATACAAGTCTCACCTCAGTGCCTTTTTATTAAATATTTATTTTTCATATTTTTTTTATTTCCCTGAAGGTCCCTGTTAAAGTTTTTCTGTGTCAGATTAATTTTATTCAGTATATTTATTTAATTCTAGAATGGCTCCACATAAAATGAGAAGATTCAAGGCAAAAAAGAAAAGAAAGCAAACACACAGAGAGAAACAAGATTCTTGCACAGTGTATACCTTCAAGTTAGACGGACACATAATTTGAGGCATCGGGCAAATTAAACTTGTTGGTTCCATCCACTTAACTGTGCTTGTATACAAACAGTTAAACAGTTGCTGCTTGTTATACCTAAGATACTAATTAGGGGTGGTAAAACTGTGAGGGAAACAAAATATGGTATGTAACTCATAAAGGAGCTTTCTCTGGTCATAGGATTCATTTCGTATTTAATAGGAATATTTCATTTCTTGACTGCACAGAACGAATAAATTTAAATTAATCTTAAGACTCTTCTATGAGCTTGCTATATTTGGCCACAACACAGGCAATTTTCCAGAGGTTGCAGCCAAATTTTTAATCTAAATGTTTCGTGAGCATGCAGCCTTTGACATTTTTTTTTTCTTTAGGACTTCTTCAGTACAGAATTAGTTCAGAGTTTGTGGCGGTCCAAACTCTTGACAGCATTAGATGCATCAATGGAAAAAAAGTATGTGATGATGATTGCTGGTGTGAAATTAAGGCCATCCAAGAAATTGGTAACCAGTCCCATAGAAGACAAATCGCCTGTTCTTCAGGGGCAGATGTGAAATCATGGCTTCATTTAATTTTAAAAGCTTTGCTGATTAGGTCAGATTATTAAATTCTGTCCCTTCCTGCCCCACTAGTTTGAAATAGGAGGGGGAGAAAAGTATGTCTGTGCACTAACTGGGCATCTGTACTTTAGGCCACTGGATCTTTTTGTTGTTGTTGGCTGCCTGTTCCTAGAAGATATGGCAAGATACTGTTTTAGGAATCATGATGTTTAGGAATGAACTGTGTTGGTTAAATTCTACTTGGGATATGGAACATTTGTTGAATTTCTTGGTTTGGGACTGAAGAAACATAGGCTCTTTCTGAGCTCTGTGTGGAAGAAAGTGGTAGTAAAAGGTTTTCAGTCCAGAAACAGGTTATGCTTTTTGCATATAACATTAAGGAAGACTAGCTGCTCTTCATCGATAGCGCCATATATGACAGAATAAAATTGTCCCCAAATGTGATGGGGACTCCTGAGAGTATTGTGATACAAATAAACAATTTGTGTTAAGAAATTAATTCTGCACAGTTGGGACTTTTCTATGAAAATTTTATGGAATTGCCAAATTTTGGTAGATGTTTCAAGGGAACAAACTATCTCTGGTTATTTTGAGGCTGGCAACTGCAGTTGTCTGGGACTTTCCAAGAGCTGCTTATCACAGTGTTTTACCTTGTGCCAGCCATAAAAGTTGTTACTGAAATGAAAGATGTTACAAAGATACATCAGGAGATTTGCTGTCATCTGACTTTACTGAATTTCTCACCTCAGACAGACAGTGACCAATGTACTGACCTTGTCTCATGGGATTTTCTGTAGATTAGTGTCTTCTGCACTTTTTCTCCTTCTTTTGTCCTTCATCCTTCCTTTAAGACCTGCTAGCTAACTGTCAGTGCATAGAGATATTCATGGTTGATAAACCCTTGAGATTTTTATCCCAGCAACACCTGAAGAACAAGTATCGATTCTGAGTTTCAAATTGATGTAAAATATAATGAATGCCCCTACAGGCAAAGCATTGCTGTGGTTGATGTAGGGTTTCCTTTTATTTGCTTACCTCCTGACTGCTGTATGTTGATACTCACCTCACTGCTAAGGTCTTAGGTTGAGTAATTGAGCAGTGGCAGCTTGTAGCACCTGCCATTCCCTGATGCCTGCCTTAATTAAATAACTTACATTCATCCTCAAAAAGGTATGAATTCCCTAAGAAATTTAGGGTTTTTTTGATGCTACAGTTTTGGCAAGTTGAAAAATCAAATCCTTCCCATTTGCAGAATGGGCTTGGGAAGGAAGTGGCTTCTCTAAGGAAATCATTCAAAGCCTGGGAATTGTTAGTATTTTTATGGTATTGATTATTAATAAAGTCAAGGAGAAAAAAAGTATTACTACGTAGTTGGTTTTTAAAGGAAGTTCAGGTTGTTTGCAAATCGTCGCCATTGTTCTTATTAACAGAATTGGCACAATCCTTCTGGCAGCTAAGACTGTGCACAAAAATAAAACCTGGGTTCTAATCATGCCTGTAATAAAACAAATGTCCCCAGTTAGTGTCTGCCAATTTTTGGTATTTCTAGAGTGCAAATCAGTTAAATCTCTACATGCTGCAATATCTAGGTTAGTACCTAAAACCCCAGGCTCTTAGTTTAATAACAGCGAGGACTTGGCAGGCAGTTTTCTTTGAAGCCTGTGTTTCCCTTGTCTTTGCACATGGTCTTCTTAGAGTCTGGTTTTGCAATTAAAGTATCACTGTCATCTGCAAGGGAAGTTGTACACACAGAGGATGAATGAGCGATACTTTAGTTTGTGGTTTTAAGGCAGTCTGAATCGCTTTTTATAAAGTAGAAGAAAATTTGATATAAATACGAAGAGCTTTTTATATAGCTGGGATGTTATACAACAGTAAATCTGACAAATGCTTCCTGTCATATTGACTATATTAACATCTTATTTACAAGCATTCAAACCAGAATGATCTTGGTTTCATTAAGCAGTCAACAATTAAAAAAAAAAGTGGAATTCCATATTTAATGTAGGTGAAGTGATCTGAATTGTAAAATAGAAGAGAGAAATTCAAGGTGGTGTGAAGTTTGAGGGTGATGGTCTTACTATAATGTCAAAAATCTTTTAGCAAGCTTCTTGAGATTATCACGGGAACTGTCTGCACGTTAGCCACTAATGACAGAATGATTCTCTTGAAAGACAGAATAAGAATTACCTGGAAAATTAATTATAAGCCAAATTAAAATGATGGGGAATATTTTTCATAGCAGCTGGTTCATCAGTCAGAATTTCCCTTTAGAAATCTTAGTATTATTGTGACATTCGATTTCCTAAACTCTTTGGTCCTATCACAACATTGTGGATAGAAACAAAACTGACAATAGCAGTTTTTGCTGAATGCGTAATGAAACTGCTTTGTCAGAAAAAATAGCTTCTAGTAATATCCTTTATTCTACAAATATTTAATATATACTTTAAGGATGTATATATGAAATTTGTAACTACTTACCTATAATTATTATGTTCTATTAATATTACTGTGTTACAAAATCATTTTACTACTATGACCTTAGTCTGGTGAAAAATGATCAAATGGTTACAATACAGTGCTTTAGTAGTGATCTGCTTGAGATGGACCTTTTGCAACTTAGTTTATGGATGTTTGTCTAGAAATGGAATGTTAAACAATAAACAGAAAACTTGAAAGTGCACCAGAGTTTGATTAGAATATGCAATTTTTTGGGGGCTCAGGAGGGAAAGCTTTTTACTTGAATACTTTCAGATTTCAATTTTGCAAAGAAGTGCAAATTGACTAGTATTGAGGGTGGCACAGAAATGAGATGAGTTTGTGTGGATTTAACTTTGTAAAAAGTGTTCTGCTGATAAATGTTGAAAAGGTGGTGAATATCAGAGCCTGGGTAATCCGGAAGAAATGACTTCTTACACAGGCAGTGGTTGTTTGAAGATTAAAAAGACATTAGCTGATTCTGGCGTGCCATATTTAGATGTGTTAGAGGTTCAGTCTTGAACCCTCAGGTAAGAGTCTGCAGTTGTTGCATTTTCCATGGGACTAAATTATCCTATGTGGGTCTTGGGCTTCAGCAAAGTTGCCCAAGCTCAGTCTCTGCCTGGGGTTGAGTTGTGGAACGTTTTCTCCTGTGGAAGAGCTGCTTTTCTTCATGATCTCTGACTCGCTTTGTTCATGTTTTGTAGTAAGTACTCAACCTGTTTGGCCTTCTGTAGCCTAAGCTGGCTATGCTATTGGGCTGTCGTCTGCACTGTTCTAGTATTTCTACTTTGAAATGCAAGAACTTGGGCATTCTGTGCTTTTTCTTATGTGCAAGTTTACGGTAAAAATGTTTGCACTGTGCTGTGAAAGGATGCTGGTCTAGAATTGGTCAACATAGTTATTTCAGTGTACTGTATTGGTAGATTGGATTTTGAATGATATCTCTCTGTTCATTTGTACTGTTTTGAGTTGAGGACACCTTCCCCTCACATACATCCATTGAATTCAGGATCATACGTTCATATTCACTCACATGTAAATTAATGTTGACATTATACTGTCCTGTCTGGCATCTCTGAATAATTAATGGGGGGTGTGTGTGTGTGGAGAATTGTACAATGGAGCTTCTGTTTAGAGTTCTCTAAATTTAAATCTCTACTTATGAATTTATCACTGTACATTCAGCTTCATCTCAGTCTCCTTACAAATCCTCTTACTTCTGGTCATTGCCACATAAAATTAGTATTTTCCCATAACCCTACTCTAAAGCGAACAGAGTGAAATTCTTTTAAATTTAAATGCCTAGGAAATAATTTTGTTTCAACTGGGAACTGCAGAGTACATTGAAGGAAAATTAAAAAACTAAGTTGTGTTGTATAACATTAGCCCATGGAATTGTTCTAATTCTTACTGTGTGGTGCTGAAACTTGTTATTCAAGACATATTGTGCATAGAGGTGTACACACTTTAATATTAATTTTTTGAAAAATACTACGATGCCTGGAGTGACATGGATTTGAATGAAGCCTGCACTTCGGGTTGACTAGCATTGCTAGGTAGGAGGTTAGGATGGAGGAGCGAGGAACGGCTCCTTCCACACAGTGCTTTGATGGCATCAGTTGGGACCCTTCTGGAAGTGCCCTAGCCCGGTGGGAAAGTCATCTGTGATGTGACAGTCCCTCCCCAGTGCAGCTCTTGAGAGTGCAAAGGCTGTGCTTCCTGCTTAGGGCTTTGGATAGTCATAGTGCAACCTTTCAAGACTAATCTGACTCTCAGTGGGAAATTTTTCTCAGCTGCAGTCTGGCTTCAAATCTTACTATACCAAAAGTAAACTCTAAATCTCAGCAAAAGATGTTGGAATGTAGAGCAGGCATCCTCCTGGTCTTGGGGAACAGAACTAGAATGGTAATTTGTAAAAAATCTACAGTGAACAGGAAGTGTAGCATGTGACTCTTACTGCATGTGCACTCCATATTTTTCACATGAAACAATACTTTGTTTTAAAAGTTCCCTTAATTCTGCAAGAGTAATCTTTTTTAAATAAGGACAGTTAAACAATTAGGACTAGACAAACTTTTGCACTGCAATGCCAATTTTTCCTTAGACTAAATACTGCTCTGCGTTGTGAGAGTAGCTGCTGACAGCTGTAGTGCCAAACATTTTCGTGGTTCTTCATTCAAATTTATTTGAATTTTCTATTCAGTGAAAAATACTATTTCAGCCTTACAATTCAACTGTCAATCTGGGGTGAAAACAAATCTCATAAATCAAGCATTTCCTGTGTGACAGATGTACTAGTATCTGTAGTTGTACCAAATGCATTATATAGTGCCAAGGCATCCAGTTAATTTTGTAAGTATAAACAGTGTTTACAGCATAAACAATTATGGTATGAACCATGTATAGTTATTGGTACCAACCCCATTGTATGAAAGGAAGACAGATGCAGCTTAGTTGAGAAAGCCACTGAATGTTTGGAAGAAATTTAACTTGCAAGATTCTGGAATTTGGGGGTTGGTTTCTTCTGGTAGGACATACTAACAAACTGCAAGTTTTGCCTGTGAGAGATATGGAAAGGTTTTATGAAAAATCTTCTGTAGGCAGTAACACAGAGGCCTGGAACAAAATTTTAATACTGTGATGGCACAGATGAAAGATGATACCTTTATCTGGTATTCATTAGTTGCATAAGAGTGTGTATTAGAGTTTGCCAGTGCTAGGAAGACTTATTTAGTTTGTATTCAACCAGCAATCAATTTCAGATTCAGATGGCTAAAGTAAGTGTTAATTCAATGTTATTTGTCAAAAATGTGTACTGTACCATTTTTTTTCCAGGCCTGTCTTTGAATTTGCTGAGATATTAGACACACATCTTGAGGGCAAATGAAAAATAAGGTTGAGAAGACTACGTGGTTCATTCTACGTAATTGGAATTCATTTAAGGCTCTTCATTTGTTCAGCCAACTCTGGTAGAGATGTACCTTCTTTGCAGGGCATTGCAATTTAGAATACTGCCTGTTAAATCATCGAGATTTCTACTCCTTACAAATGAATGCATTTGGGCTTTAAAAAGAGAACTGCGATTCAGAACTGCTGAATAGTCTCTATGTGCAGGTTTTTCTGCTGCATGATCTTTGTACTCTGCTCAAATGGCCTTTTAAAGTTTTTTCACTTACATTGAACTTCAGTTGTTAAGAATCTTTTTTCAAGACCGTCAAAGCTGCTTATTTCCTAGGGGTGGCCTTAAGGAACTGAAAGAAAATCTGCAGTATTAACAATACAAATATATACACTTGAAACTAAACATTGAATGCTACATTAAACAAAATAATATTGGAAGTAGAAACTTGATGAAGGCTAGAGGAAGAACATTTTAAGAAACAGCACAGCTGCACCGCTTGTGGGGAACTCAAATAGTTAATAGCAAAGAAAAACTCTTCTTAAGTAGGATGGTGATTGTAATAGCAATATTAGTAGAACGGTGTATTAAACAACTCTTGCTTTTAAATAGTTGATCAGGAGTTTACACAGAGGTGACTCAACAAAATGTGTGTAAACACAGAGTTTGATGAATAGAAGAGGCTTATTGGAGGATTATGATACGTATGGTGCGCTCTGTGCTTTTCAGCTGTCAGTCAGTGTGGATAGAGGTAAGATTATTAGCTACAGCCACTTAGACTTTTCTTGCAATGTGTGTCTGTAGCAGGAAAATCACTTAAGCTTTAGTCATTGCTGTGTTGTGCCTGAAAAAGCAGAGAGAGGTTTTTCTGCCTTTGGTTTAGTCAGTGTAGGATGGCTGGATGATTAGGTAGGTTTGATGATTTCGGACCCTTTGGAAAGTGCTATTTTAGAACTCTGGAGTAAGAATGGTAACGTGATTATGCATCTCCAGTTTTTCTTCCATGGAAGACGTATCTAAACAGAAACATGTTCCTTGTACTACTAGTGATGAGTTTAGTTCTAGCGGTTGTCATCTTACATCCATCGGTATAATTCAAAGCATACTGCAAGAAAGAAAAAATTTCTTCTGTTTGTTTCAGCGGGTGCTGAACTAGATCTTAGACATGTCACTTGTGCCACTGACTTCTGGTTTTGCTAGTTATTAGCAAGAAAAATGTGTAAGTACTTTGGTGGAAAAAGATAATTTTAAAAAAAGTTGTGGAACAATACAGTTTGAGTCAAATCTGTAAGACTGTCTGCATTTATTCCTGTGGTGAAGCAGATCTTCAGATTGACATGGTTTAGTTATGTAGTACTTTCAGGCAAATTGAGGTTCTGACTTTTGGAGATGCTTGGTTGCAGCACTACTGTTCATACTGATGGGCAACGCCTACAATAGTCGCATTCAAACTTTTGTAAGCACTTGCCTGAATTCAGTGCTCACAGGAAGGTAAGAGCTGGGGCAGAACTGAGTTCTGGGGCTTCCCAAGAGCAGCCCTGTTAGTAAGGGCATCCTGAGGCACTACTTGATCATGTTAAACCCAAGCTGCTGTTTGATCTCCCTTCTGACCTCCTGTGCATCCATTTGCATTTTCATTTGCCAAGGTGCTTAGGTTTCAAATGGGGTGACTGCTATATGTAATTAGAGCACAAGATAAATATTTTTCTAGTGTTTTGATTTGAATTGTGTTAAAAATTAGGCAATCATCAATATATTGCCTGTGATATATTAAATTGCATATTTAAATGTCCTCAGTAATTTGAAAAATAAAGCAAATATTTGACTTTTTCAAAAGTATTACTTCTTCTTAAACTCTGAAATTTGATGCAGTGGTTCTCTTAGTGTAGGTTTTCAATTTCTAATTAAGAAAAGGTAGCTGAAGAAGGTGTTTATTAGGCTTCATAGTAGCTCTGTCAGGAGATATCTGTGAGTCTGGCTTCTGAAAATGTCTGTAAGTTCCTTAAGTAAATGGTGCAGGGTTTTTTTCCTGTTTTGGTTTGGTTCTGTTTTTTTTTTTCCATTTAAGTCTCCGTAGTCCTCCATACCACTGATGAAAGTAAACTGGGGGAGGGGAGGAGGTCATCAAAGCGAAATATCTTTCACCAGTAGGTAAGACAGGTTCCTCGCAAAGGAATTTGACCTTGTTCCTGTTGGGTAACTCTTAGAAGATTTTAATAGGTATTAAATATGCACTCCCATGAGCTTGCAGATTGACTGAAAGGACAATACATAACGATTAGTACCACTTCTGGGTGACAAACTTTTCTTGGCATCTGTCAGCAGTAAAGGCAGCTGTGCTTGCTAAATCGTATGCAGGTTAGCTCAAGAAAGACAGGGCCTATGTTTTAGTTTGCGGTAGCTGAAGCAGTAATGGTCCCTGACTGTTGTGGAAGTCACCGTGCTTTTAACAGGGATGGTGGAAGAGAAGATGTACCCAGTCCTGAGACACCATGGGCTCTTTGGGGGTAGCAAATGCTGGGAGGGGGACGTGGAGGAGAACTGGTTCTGTAACCACTTCAGCCATCTCGGAAATAGTTGTCTGAGTTTGGGTTTTATTCTTCTGTAGTGAAACCGCCCAAATGAATTCAAGTGATATTGGAAATTTGGCCAAGATGGATTTGTGCCCTATTTTTAGAGCTACAGTGTGTCTCTGAAACAGGCTTAGCTGTTTAGAGGTATAGGAAGGGAAGGCAGCTATGTATGTACAAGTACATCACTGAGTCTGCTACCAGTTTTAGGGATGTGTGTACTCCCGTTATGGTGATGTCTGAATGCCTCACGTGTTAGTATTTATCCTCACACTATTCCTTCTGTAATAGGAAGATGCTTTTTATTTCCATTCTTCTGATAGGTAACAGAGGTGTATGGGTATAGATGTCATATGCCTGAGGATGTCTATAAAAGTGCTGCAAATTGAATCCGAGTCTCTGGACTCTGAGGTTGATACATTTAATCGCTGTCACATCTCTCCACCTCTGAGCTATCCCCTGTTGTTGTGAAACCATAATCATGCTGAAATGGGCTTGTTCTTCTATTGCTTTCTAAACCTTCTGCATGTACCTGAGCATTGCTGAAGTATTTACAGTCAAAGAAATGGTTCATGCCAAGGTAGGTTATCTGATATTCCATTTTCTCCCCTTAGATGTTTTTGAGAACCTAACACACATTTTGCACTGAGCTGAGGAATTCTCTTTTGTGAACTTAATAGATTTCTACCAAACTGCAGAAATTTTCTGACTGATGAAATTCCATTTTTCTGGGATGTAACTTACATATTTACTTGCTTTATCTTCAGTTGTCAATTTAGATTTTTTGTATTTATTTATTTATACTAACTTGTAACAGTTTTTTTTGGTGGTTGTTTAAATGAGGGTCTTAGCTTCTTACCATCCTGTAAATGGAGAAAGCTTCTGAAAGTCGATCAAATTAATGACTGAGCAACCAGTCTTCCGCTTGGGTGTGTGAAGCTGCTTCGATATTACAGAAGGAAAAATATTTCCATAGCAACCTATTAAAAGCACAGAATGTTTTTGCTATGTAGGGTTTTTGTTGTTGTTACATCCTTATAGTGGAGAATTTTGACTGCTGTAACTGAGCCAGGAAAAATATCTAGTGATAGCACAGCAAGATTAGTTTCTTTAATTAGGAGTTTGTACTGCAGATATACTTTTATAAATAAATGTAAACAGTTATTAATGAAATCAACTCAGGTTTCTAAAACATTAAATTTTAAAACGGCTACATATTTTTTTGCCACTATCCAGCATTCCTTTTGAGCCCTGATATACCAGAATCATCAAACTTGTGGAGCAGAAGGTGATAAAACAAAAGGATGTTAACTATCACGTAGATATGTTCAAACAGCTAGATGAGCTGCTCAGGAATGTGCTTCACCATTTATTTTCATTGAGGGGTGGTTGTGCAGCTACTGTACCTGTGGTAGAGTACCTTTGGGTGGTGGAATGAGCCTAAGTGTTCAGGTGGTTCTTTGGTTACATCAGGTGGTAGTAGCAGCCCTGTTCAGTCACGTTTTTAGCGGTATTCCAGGTCATTTGCTACAGCAATCATTATTGGTGGGCAGTAATAGCAAGCAAGACTCTGGACTTTTCCAGTCATATGGAATGCTTTGATATGTTGTCAGATTAAATAAAAGTGAGCAACAAGATTACATTTGGCTACATAAGCAGAGTAACAAAACAGTGCTGCTAACAGTAGCTTCTTGTTCGTGACCCTGTTGGTTAGGTTTCCTGTTGCAAGATGAGAAATTCCTGTATCTTGCCTGGTGGGTCTTTAGTTTCACACCACTCAGCCTCTCTTTTTATTAATTTTTGCTGCCAAATTATATTATTATTAACATCCAGTTTCCTGTATTTAAATGTCTGTGTCATGGAGGAACCTAAGAAAACTACTTTGTATTCTACAGAATTTCCCAGGAAAGATGTTTATCTGCTCTGCGTTGTCTCTTCTTGTTACCATACTATCCAATCCTTCGTTTTCCATCTTTTACACCTCTTTACAGTATCCCAGTTGCAGTACCACTGCTCTGACTGGATTTACAGCCTTTTTATCGGTATGGGGGAATAATAAAGAAACAGAGAAGGCAAGATGTAATGTAAAGGCTTCATCTGTTTTAAAAGATACACAAAATGGTATTTATTTGGCTTAAAGAATTTTTTTTTGTGCATTAAGCTTATTTTGGTAGTAATAACTGAAATATGTGAATTTTGCCACAGAGTCTTGCAGTTGACTTGCTGCTGCGTTCTAACCCTTTTACTGTTGCAAAGCTCAATAGCCTTGCATAAATTTTTAAGTAGATAGGAGTCTCTCAGAAAAGAGTTGGTTGAAGAAGCATGGCCTCATTTTACACGTGCTGAAGTAACTGGTTAACAAAGAACATGAGAAGGCAGGGAATGCTACACTAATCCTGGCATTTCACTGTTGTGATTGTGTGGAGGATTTGCTGATTTATTTTGAATTGATAAAGTTTTTTTTCATTATTTGATGTCACTATTTAATTAAAAATGCAAAAGGAAAGTTAGAACAGTTGGGTTCACTGAGTGGGAGTGTGACCATTTTGCATCATTACTCAGTATAATTAGAAGATACTATTAATTTTGGTTTTGCACTTCTCTGTAGATTCACAGGCTGCTATATTTTGAGATCAATAGAGAAAATGCATACTTGTAATTGCTCAACTTGGCTGTAATGTCACACCACTGGTATCAATCAAATTACACCACATTACATTTATATCTGTATTTAGCTTAGGAAGGTCTTGGTGGTGGTTGAGGCTGCTCATGTAGCAATAATATTGTGTTACATGTATGCTTGACTGGTGTTTGTATACTGGTACAACTGACAAATCAAGATAAGCGTGTTAATTAAATTTAGGGCAGGATTTGTAGATTCTTACTGAGTAATTAGTTTATATAAAAAATTAGTTGCAGGAATTTGATAGTTTGCGTTTCTGAACCTTGTTGACAATGAAACTTTAGACTGAGAGAGGTAGCTGTCTGTATACATCGGACTCTTCATGTGGCCCATTTGTGAACCTCCAGCTCAACTCAGCTGCTATTAGCTCTTTTGGGATTGGTGTCCAGAGGTATCTTTGAAGAGCTGTCAGTTTAGCTGGCAGGTGTTTATGCTGCAGTGGCGTTATCTCTTTGCAGTGCTGATCCCTATTTTAAAATAGCTGTGACACCAGTAAGCCCTCAGGCTAAAAATTCTTAGAGTAAATTCAAATAGCTTGATCTTAAAGGCTGCAGTGTATCAAGGGAAAACTTGGCTTCTGGAGATCAACTGTTAGCTTAGTAAGTAGCTAACATGTCCCAATTTGGTGCCTGCTTGAATTGAGACTCCATCCATAGTTCCGATGATCATCTCACACTTATTTGTAAGGCTTCTTCCACAGGAATCCTGGTACCCTAATACTTTCATTCACATTGTGGGGTTCTGAGAAATGTATTTACTCATTTCTGAAAGAAGAGTTTACTCTCTTACCTTTTTAAGCTGAATATTGTTTTTTTCCTTACCAACTCTTCTCTCATGGTTATTTACTATTAACGGATCTCCTTTGTTTTCCTTTTTAGTGTTGGGGTAGTTTGCTACTAATTAGCTGCATCTTATACATGGAATACATCTATGTGGCTGACACCACGGGGTATGGGAAGTCACACTATAGAGAAATAACTGGATTTATAAAAACAAACCCTGGCATATTTAAACCAAAATGCAGTCAGAACTTTGTTCTTCTGTGAAGATAATTTTACTCATAGTGTTTTGAGCACTTTAGTTTTTCAAGTTGATACTCTCCTGTTAGCTTTCAAGGTGGTGAAAATGTGGTAAAATGAAGTAGACAATGTTTTTGGCAGTACATACATAATGCCAAAAAATGGTTTTGCTGTGTAGATTAAGCAGCTGAACTTTGTCCCATGTGAAATGCATGTTTAGTGTGATTTGGTGTGAACAGAAACCAAGTTTCATGGTTTTATATTTCAGTTAGCGTAGCATTCCCTTACAGTAACCAGGAACCCTCAGCCTTCTTTCCATTGAGTTAAATCCAGACTTTACTAAGGCTCAAAGTAATGTGTACTTTTTCTTGTTTTATCTTTACTCTTGGCATCTGCTAATACTCCCACATCTGCCTTACATGTCATTCTACTTTTCTCAGAGGTAGCCAGGCAATTCCACTTTTTTTTTCTTTTCTATGAAGAACTTTAAAGATCCAAAACCAGAAACCCAAAGGTTGGTCCCAGTGATGACAGAACATCTGTGTTCAGGTTTGCATCTCAGGGTTGCATCAGTTCACTGTTCTGCCATAGACTTTAAAGGTCCTTGATCTCTCTGCCTGAATGCCCCATGTGTAAAATTTTTGCTTGTTTTCATGAGAGAATGCTAAGTTCCTGTATGATATCCTAATGGGACTCACTGGTGTGCCTTTACTGTGGTTAGCTGCTAGCTCTTCTCTCAGTTCTGTGTTTCCACTTTGTCATTCAGACCCCCCCAGTCTTCTGACTGATCAGAAGTCTATTAAATATGGTTCCGGTTGGAAAAGAATAGTAATGATACAGGAATGTAATGAATAAACAGGAGATAGATTTCACTGCATGCTATGGGTGGATCTCTTTGTGGTCAAGAGCTGTGCTATGACCAGCACTGGAGAGTGCTGGAGAGCAAGAATGTCAATCAATTTTTATAATTATAAAAGTATCGTATGTGAAAATTGAAAAGTGTCTTTTATGTTCTGAGAAAGAATACTCAAGAGACCCATCATGAATGTGCTAATGCATTTTGTCAGAGTGAGTGTGTTCCTGCAGCACATTCTAGGTCCCAAATGAGAGGCATGCCAGGCAGTTTTGCATGCATGACAATTATTTGAATATAGCAGATGTGAAACTTAAAGGCAAACTGCTGTGAAGCAATTTCTCTGTTCTGAGTAGCTCTCGGTGTTAGTTAATATCATCTGTGTCTTCTGTAGTTGTATAAATATGTGTAGGCCATCAGTAGTACTTGGAAGTATCACTAGAAACAGCAATGCTGTGAGTTTCAAATATGCCAGAGGTTGGAGATAGATGAATTCTGATTCAGCCCTTACAATTTTTGTTCTTTGTGCTTTTTTAATCAATCAGTTAGCTTGCTTAAAATGCTTTTATGGTTTAAGGTAAATGGGCAATTACTCTAGTCTTTCGTAGCAGCTTTAACTAAAACCTTTTGAAAGTTATAGTTCATAACCCCTGCATTTCAGTCAACAGAGTAAACACTAGCAGCTCTTGAGGAAAAGGCATGTTTTTTTTTTTTCTTTTCCCCATTATAAATTTAGTAGGATTCACTTCCTCATCGTTTGTGGTGTGTCAGCATGTATCCAAATTCCTCTGCATCTCTGCGTCTTTTTTGGAAACTTTGCCTACACAGTGGGGATTGTTTGTGTCTGTCCTAATTCCCTTCTGACTCTAAATGCAACAGGAACATTTACAAAGAATAAATCTTTTCAGTGTATTGACAAAGCTTCTTCTGTAATTGTGTTAGCTGAACCAGACAATGAGGCTGAAATCCTTTTTGAATTAGGGTTTATGTAACTCTAACCCAATTCCTGGCTAAGCTGTGCGACTGATCCACAACAGTGAGCACTGACCGCTCGTGTGTTTTGCTGCAGTCTGAAATGTGTGGTCTAACGGTCTAAGTCTGGGATTGTTCCGTTGGCTTTTACCAGCTTGATTTTGCCCTGCTTTACAGTCGTTTCCTGTGGCAATGCTACCTGGTAGAGAAGGAGAAAAGGCTCAGTTGTACCCAGGCGTGTGGTCATTTCCAAGTATAACAGCTTAGGATGGGGAGAGGAGGCCAGAGGAGCATGGTTGACTGCTAAAGCAACTTAGCTGTTGCTCTGCTTTCAGGAGCTCTGTGTGGATAGAGCTAAGCCAACAGGGAAAAGTACAGTCCACTCATACATGCTTTTATCTGAAAGCATTCTCTCTGAAATCAGGCTGACTGCTAACAGAGCACCTGTGGCGCTGTGTGAGAAAGGATGGAGGACTCTCACCTATCAGTTAGTAGACAGATCATTTACAGACTTAGGCGTAAATGCCTTCTATGCTTATTTTCTTTAGCCTCCTGCTGTTATGTTCCTTGACTGTTGTATCGTTTGGAAAATGGTGGTGAAAAATAATAGAGCAGCAGCGTAAGCAGAGATGAAAATTTACATGTTCTTCTGTAACTTTATCAAAGGTATAGGAAGCAGTGAATACACAATCAAGTTGAATGGAAACCATTATTACACCAGTATTTCAAAACAAAACCACAAAGAAAGAAAGGAGTCCCTCCCAGACCTGCATCCTGACATAACTGAGGCTCTAGAGTTGTTTTTTTTTTGGTTCAACCTTGCTTCTGTTTCAAAATACCAGTGTAATGATGTGGGCAATTGCCCAAAGTCAGTTGCACAGTGAGTGAAATACCTGATGCTGTTTATTAAGAAAGAGGAATCGGTTTTATGGTACAGATATCTCAATGGGAATGAAAACCAGTAGCGCTTATTATACAAATGATTCAAGTTTAATGCTTGTTAAAGATATTAAAAAAAAAAGGGGGGGTCAAGAAAACAGTTTTATGAAGAAAATCCCAATGCTCTGCATTCTTTTCCATTTTATAGACTTTGGTATGTGTAATATTTTTACAAAGAAAATATTTTTATGTGAATTTTTTAGTATTCAACTTTTGCAAGGGCATAGTAGCTAGAATGTTGTATTCTTTCTTACTGTATTTATTTGGAAATATTACAAAGTGAAAATTTAAGTTAGAGCAAAAAAGAAACTTTGTGTAAAAAAGGGGATGTTTTCTTGGCAGATGTTACTATTGAACTTTTTTCGGTTGCTCAACATGAAAATTTCAGTACAAAATAAAAAATGTAATTGACCCATTCAGCTTCTCTAAAAATTTTAGTACATGCCCAGTGGCATTTAGTTTTGGACACAATTTTTGGTAAGCAATTAGTGAGAAGAAAATCAGCCTACTTTTTCATTCATTTGCTGTTTGACTCTATACTTGGTAATCATAAAAATCATAAAAATTTTTGAAAATTGGAGAACTTCCAGACCTTCCATCCTCTGTCTTTGAAGACTAGTAATAAACTCCACATTAGTTTATGACAGGTGGTTTTTCAGCTTCTGAGGAAAGGAGGGATTATTTGGAAATGTCAAGTTGGGTTTGTTGGGTTTGGAGGGGGAGTGACGACAGGAGGGGTGATGGGGTTATTTTTTCCTTCCATAGTTTCAGAGATTAGAATCTTTCCAGGTATGATGGTGTAAATTTGTAGCTGTATTTAAATTGATCCTTGAGATTAAAATACATAAAAGATTTCCTCAGAAATCGTTGAGAGATATATGGAGTTGAATGAAATTCTCATGAGAGTTTACCTGGCAGGGCCAGGCAGCACCTAGTGTCAAGGTACTGCTTGGGAAGAAAATGGAAAAGAAAACTCCATCTGGCACCTTGAGTAAGTTTACCATGTGGTAACTGGATCTGTAGTTTGAGGATGATGCTGATGATGTTTTGTGATCAATATTAGCAAAGTATTTGGAAATTCATATTCCTGACGTAACAGGAGTGATGTGTGATATTTTTTTTTCTATTGTCATTACACATGGTATTTATTAAATAATCTGATGAATTATTCTGTCATCATTTTGCATTACTGAAAAGCTGACTTTCTCAGATTTTGAGTTACTAAAAGAGGTGCTGTAAGCATATTTCCCAAAGATTCACAGTGGTGGTAGGTAAAATACAGCCAGTCTTTGACGGTGCTGAGGAAAACAAGTCAATCCTTGTTTTCAGTGTGACTGGACACAGACAGCAGCATATCTGAATTAACGTACAGAGCTGCAGCTGTATTCCATAAGCCTGATAGTTTCTCCTTATTGTTTTGACTGAGAATATTGATTTACACATTCAACCTTTTCTCTATTTGCAGTTGTTCACACTGCTAATCTAATGTGATGGTGTGAAAAAATGTACTGGAGCTTTTCTTTAAGATTTCTTGGGGCTTAATGTCTTTTACCTGCTGGGCTTTTGCTTAGAAAATGACTGCTTGTTGCACTGCAGTTTTGCATCACTTTTCTTCATGTTACACACATATTTTAGATATATCTAATACATAAAATATAACATATATAATGTGTATACATACAAATATACATATATTTCTAATACATATATACTACATGTATTTTATAGTATACATGTGATATATTAATATATTATAACATTCATATAGACATATAATATATCTTCCTAAATAATGTAAGCTTTTGTCATGTATTTCCCCATACTTCTTTTCATCTCTGGATATATATACATAATTTCTATGAATAATGACATCTTTTATGTATCTTAACTCTAGACTTGTACTGTAGGGAGTATTCTAGCAAAATTATCCTCTATATGGAATGTTTCCCTATAGCAATTTACTCTGTAGTGTGTAACCTGCTGGGACTTTATTATGCAAACCCAAAATTTGCTCACTCAACCCCATATTTTTCTGAAACAATGTTTTTTCATTGCTTTGGGAAAAAAAAAGTTCTGGCAGGGCCAGTATTCACTTCCTTCCTCGCTTATGACCCCTCTCCTTCCATTACAAAAAATGAAAGCAAATTACCTTCCTTTGGTTGGATAAATATGTCCTAATTGCTGCATTACTTCATCTTAGTAAAGGTACTGAATGCCCACATGCAGATAAAATAAAAAATTGCTGTGGGGATGCAAAAAATAAAACTGCAGAGGTAGCCCTGTGTTTGAAAATATCTTTAGGGTTCTCATTATAAGGTCCAGTGTTTCATTCCTTAGCAGCAGTCAGCTGGAGACAGAAACGTTGGTAGCTGAGATACAGTTAGATCCAAGTCCTAAGACTGAATACTTTGGCTATATTCATGTTTTGCTTTGTAGAAGCTACAATAAAAACATCTGGACTACAGTAGGAGATCTTTATGATGAAATAGGAGGATAAGGAAAGTTACTATCTTCTAATATTTTCAAATTACAAAATATGTTGAATAACATTGCTTAAGAATATGCTGTAGGCAACAGGAGTCTTAAAGTTCCCTTATTTTAACGTAAACATTTTCCTTCCTGAGTTTTATAATAATTTCTTATTACCAGTTTTTAATTTTAAGCTGAGGAGCTTGACAGAAGCTGAAACAAGTTAGTGTGAAGTTTGAATTTTCTTGTGGCTTTGTTATGCTCTGGATTAATTCTTGACTTCTGTGTTATCTTAAGGGCTATGTAAAATGCACGCTTTCCTCAATGTATTCACCCATAGGGCAAATGGGTTCTGTTTGTAAATCTGCAACTCCATAAGATGGGTACAATTCCTGTATATGAAAGTCCTTTATGTTACTTAAGTGATGTATAAATGCCAAGAGGGCTTTTTTATTTTTCTGTATATATTTTCGTCAAGAGTATGACGTCTGATCAGATCACTGGATTCTTGTGACAGGCCAGGCGTTTTACAAGCAGTGTATTATAGTTATCAGACTTTTCATTATACATCATTAATGCAGAGCCTACTGCATGGCACGAGCACAGCAGATAGTACTGGTCTGAAATAGAAACTCTCAGCTCAGACCTATAGGAAGTACCTATATGAGGTGATCTGTAATACTGTGCTAACCAGTGTGGATTCTGCAATCGTTTTCTGGTCCTGTGACTGGATCCTTCATCTCAGATGCTCGCGCTTCTGAATGAGTGAGGGCAGATGGTGCCTATTGTTCCTACCCCCCTGGCAGGCAAGACAAGCTGTATTGTCAACTAAGCTTCCCCAGACTCCTTAGTGAAATAGAGGTGCAAATTCCCTAGCTGTTCACTGGTCTGGCAGTCTGTGCTCACTTAGGGCAGCCATCCCAAGTTTCTACCACCATAAGGAAACAAATCCATACGAGTGTTTTGCCTGAGGCTTCAGAAATGAATTTCAGTTACCGCTTTGGCAAGCTTGGGGCTGAGGAGCCAGAGCTCTGCATTTCTGAAAGGGAAGGTGGGAGAGGAAGAATGAAAGCTTAGTGCAGAGTTTGGTTTGTTTATTTACTACTTCTGGTCATGGGTGTCACTACATCAAGTGAGACAATACACTTTATTTTGGGAATATTGACAGTTAACACCAACAACTTGAAGACTATAATCCACTCGTCTTTTTTGTTTTTAAGCTTCTACTTGCTATCATTTTCCCTCTGAAAGCATGAGATATTCTACAGGTTTAATGAGACTGCTTTGAAAGCTTTATGTTTGTCTTTCTGTGCATGTGGCAACCAAGTATTCTCATTTTATTAGCCAGTTAGTTGTTCGTAAACTAATGTTGCTTAGTTTGACCATGTGACTGCTGCTTCTTGCTGTCTAATTGCTTTCCAAAGGCAAACAATATCTCCTTTTATTTTTAAATAAAAGTGTTCTTAAAGTGTTACAAAAAAACTAGCAGGGGTAAAGACTTGAAGAGGAGGATCAAATTTTTTACTTCTGTAGTTGCTTGCACTTCAGAGAGGTGTCTGGGTGATCTTCAGAATAGGAAGAGAGAGTGAATTAAAAACTGCTAATAACTAACAGGCCATGTAATATTCCCCTTTCTGCTCACTTTATTATTTAAAAGTATGCTAAAAATGCTGTGTATGACAAGAAGATATACTAACTTTTATGCCACTGAAAAGAAAAAGCTTTGTATGAAACTAGAGTAGGAGTGAAGAAAAACAATAGCATGTTGTGTTTGGGAGTCAAATCAGACAAGTTCTTTTTAGCAATGTTATTTTCAGACCTTGTATACCAGAAGACTTGAGAATGGTTTTCTGAGGGATCTTCTCCAAAAGATTACTTGTACACAAGTCTCAGAATTTAGAAAGCGGGGGGAAGATTATTTGGTTTTTGCTGAACTGAGATTGAGACCTTAATTCCCCTCTGCTATGCAACTCCTGTTTGGTGTTACCTAGAGAATAGGGTCAGTAACACTAATTTCAAGAACATTTTGTGATGTTACATTAGTATAAAGTTGTTGGAATCTACTTCTATTTGATAACATGTAAGTGATATGGCACAGATGGGATTTGAAGAATAATAAGGCCCAGAAACTTAATGAAATTTTGAAAATACTTGTAAGGAAACATATTCAGAAATCTGAGAGCTATATGAGAGCGCAGTGTTCATTTGTAAGCCAGATTTAATGTGAATTGGTATAGCTTCATGAAGACGTATGAAATTACAAGAGTTCTTAATTTCTGCACTGGTATCTGAGAATTTAAGCAGATTAACAACATCTCTAACTTTCTAAGAATATCACCAGGACAAGTAGAGATGTTGCATCAACGGTGTTGTTGAAGTAGCCAAGTTTAAGAGTGTGTTATTTTGACTTCTTAGTGTATTATGATGGAAACCAAGATGTGCAGCAAGAAGTTTTTCTTTTTTTTCTTAAACACAGAAAACACAGTTTTCCTGTGATGTGCTTTACAGAGAGACCATAGTGTTTCCTCTGTAAATTGTCTTTGAAAATTCTGATAGGAGACAAAACAATGTTACCTCGCTAATTTTTGTACTTGCTTCTTGAGATGCAAGAATCCTAAACCAAACTGAGATCTGAGGAAACACTAAACCTGGACTTTTCTGTGAACAGTAAAGAAAACTGCAGAATATTGAAGTTAGAAGTGCTATGAACACAAGGCTACAAAAAAAAACCCCTTCATTTTAGAGTCAGTGGCAGCAAAGCTCCTCTTGTGTTACTGTGATGCTATATTACTGTGCCAATTTTATTGCCTTCTGTACATTAACATGAATTAAAGTGAATTAACAGTGTCTCAGGTCTTAAGTTTACCTTACAGGCTGACATAGAAGAGCTTGTTTGATGGATTTAATGTTAGGCTGAAGACAAAATGGAGCAAAAGAGGCATGGAAGAGGGAAGCAATCAGGAGAGAGATTGGAATGTTGCTGGAAACGATGAGCATTCAGTTAGCAATAAAAACTAAACTTGGACTTTATTATGCAGCTGATTTTTTGTTAATGTAGAATAAGTAAAGCTGTGGAGCATGAACAAATTACCTTTCAGAAGAAGTGAGTTTTAAGAAAGGGCTAAAATGTAAGCCGTGTAGCCATATGTCAGAGGTAAAATGCCTTCTGTGTTACCAGTCTTTTTGCTGCTCACTTTAGGTCTAGCGCTGCATTCCAAGAATCAAGAATACCAACATGCCATTACCCTTAGCTGCTATCCTGTCTTATTTTCTGCTGCTATCCTGTCTTATTTTCTATCAGTCCTGTTTTGGTAGAGGCCGGGGGCTTCCACTGAGTGTTACCTACTGTGTGAAGCCCTCTGCAAATATTAGTGATAGTTCCTGCTCTGAACAGTTTACACTACAACAAACAAATCATACTATGCAGATGAACGAAGTAAGCGGATGGGCGAGAGGACAGAAAAGAATGCAGACAAGATTAGAGGGTACTTTATGACTGACCTTGCTGTGAGCACAGTTCCTGTCAACAATTGTGTTAGCCCACAGAAAGCCACCTTACCTGTCTCTTCAGATGGTGATAGGCTGAGGCCAGTTGAGTTTTGTCAGATTGCTACCAACTTTCATTAGATTTGAAAGCGATTTTGAATCAAATGTTTGGTGACAGATTCTGGGAAATTTTGGAGACTTCTACCTGGATTGCATCTTTTGTAGGCAGTAGTATGGCACTCTTTGTACTATTTGTCTCCAGTCTGTTTTCCTGTTACACCACTTTTCATTACCTAAGGACATAAGAAAGGCTGTACTGGATCAAACAAGATCAAACTCCTGTCCTGATCAGCAGCTGTAAGCAACAAAAAGGAAGAACAACAACAGCATGCATGATAATGCCTTCCATTTCCTTCTGAGACTTTAACCATTTTCAGCTCATGGAATTACTGAGATAAGTGTGGTTCCGGTGTTTAATAACTACCCGGCTTTTCCATGCCTTGAACTTGTCCAACCACCTCTTCAATCTAACTTCTCCTTACCACACTGAACAATCACCTCCAAAGCTTAGCTACGGCATAACGTTTCTTTTGCCAAGTCTTTTTTTTAAACAATCAGTGATATTTTGTACAAATTTGATAGTTTGGCTAACAGATAATAAAAATGCACTTCACTGATCTTTTTCACATTAACTTGTGAAGATATCTAAGGTAGTAATAATTTAGTTTTGTTTTTTTTTGGTCACTGTTCTATCCCTGTGTCATGTAAATCTGACCTGCGCCTATTCATATTTTGCTTAAAGAAACTCTAATTTAAATGAACTTTTTAATATTACATCTTTATATAGCTAATGCTAGCATTGATAGCTAGGGATGGCATGCGAAAGAGGGTGACTCACTCTTCAGTGTGGCTTTCTTGATGATGCTTTATATTACATAAAAATGATATTACTGTTCCAGTGACTCTTGAATATACATCACTAGGTACTCTGATTTTTTCTCAGAACTGTGTGTCTCAAATATCTTTAAAGCTTAGGAGTGAAGAGTAAATGAATTTAAGCTGCAGTTTCTCCTAGATGTTGTTAGACTTTTATTTCAAATGGCATTTTTATAGCTTTGATTTTTATTATTCTTTGTTTCTCGAAATTGCATTTCTTCACATATTCTTTTCATATAACCTGCTCTCTGCCACAAAAGATGAAAATATATTTGGTAAAAAGAAGATCAGCCAGAAAACTAACAAAACTCTCTGCTTTTTTGGTAAGGTTTCACTACAGATGAGAAGATAAGTCTGTATACACCTAAAACATTTCCTGCAGAGAAGATGAACGCTTGCACAAAAACACAGCCTGCTTGAGATTTTGCTGTGTAATGCCCTTGTACGTAATTTCATCCAAATGTACATTACATTTTACAAAAGATAGCAAAAAAAGCATAAGTAAGTAGTAGTGTGATTGAGAAGCCAGTGATGTCTGCAGGAGAATGCTGGTGATGTCATTCCGTTTGCCTTAGGCTGTTATTAACAACGTGCTGACCTTCATTCCTGGAAGAAATGTAGAAGCCTGAATGCACTGAATGTATAATTCTGGGGCCAATAGGTTGCAGTGCAGGCTTTGCATTCAGAGATGGTGTCTCACTGCTTTTGTTGCAATGCCATTTATTCTCTCATCCTGTGTATTGGGGATCCATTTTTATGAAGTATGGGAACCTGTGAAGGAAAACACTGCTAACTGTTGAGCTGTAGATTTGCGAGCTTGAGAGGAAAGGATGTCACAGATCTTTGAAAAATCAAACATTATTGTGGCATTCTGATGCCTGTCATTTGACATCCCAGATGAGATAAATGAGATGTTGGAAAGCATGTGACGTTAGAAAACATACAAAACCGTGTTTTGAACACCTTCAAACATGACTCTAAACAAAAATTGCAACACTTTTCCAAGATGGTCTATGTAACCTATGGTAGCAACACGGCAGAAAGTAACTTGTTATAGATGATTGAAATAAAAGTATTTGAATAATTATTTGTTGATTTAGGCCTGCCTTGATCTATTAAAATATTTAGTGATTTCCATTTTGAGATAGCTGAGTGCTTTTGCTGACTTCAAGTATATGAGTAGCTATGAAGTTAGGCTGCTATTGAAAGGGTTTTTTGGACTGAGGCCTGGAAGACAATGAACAAATAGCATACAGCTGGGTAACTACTACTGTTTGGTCTTGCTAATGTACCCTTATACAGTATGTAGTTGGCTTTGTGCCTTTCCCCCCTGTTTTAAAGAAATACAGCATTATGAACAAGTATTCTGAACAATGCTAATTGCCTCAGTGTGCACAATACCACGTGTTACTTTAAAACTGGCTTGTTTTAGTAATGCAGAGTTATTAGAACAGTTATGTTGAAAGTTGAAATCTTTCTTGAATCTGTGAAGCCAAAAGAAATAACATAAGATCTGGTATGATTTCAATATATGCCTTTCTTCTTTTTCTGTCTGTGTGTTTAGTTATCTTTTCTTGCTATTCCTTGTCAGTGATTTGGCAGCAGTGTTATGATAATTGGAAAAATCAGCTAAGAAGAATAATTGTCACTAAGGAAAAGCAGCTTGTTACATGAAATGCTTACTCAAAATACCCATTTTTTTTTTTTTTTAATATTCCAAATTTTTGTTACTTTTCTAGTAGAATGTATTGCATGAAAAGCAAACGGAGAAACAGACTGGACAGATCATTAGCAAGTCATCTGTGGTAGGTGAGGAGGACATACTGGGGAGGATGAGCCCCTGTAATATGCTCGAAAATTGTAGAAGTGGAGTGCTCAAGTGTTGTTATTCACAGCAGAAGCTGATGGACTAGATTGTTTCTGCATCATGCCCTTATTAAGGTCCTAGAAAATGTACTTGAGTGGGGGCCTAAGAGGGTCTTCAGGATTTATTTATGAAGTCTTTTACAGGATAACTTATTTTTAGCTTATGAAACAGCAGAGTGCATCATTTCTCGGTTAACATTAACTGTTTATAGACAGGATCTATAGTAAAATAAATATTGAACTAATCTCAAGGCCCAAGAAAAAGTGAGCCAGAGTGTTATGAGGAAGAATGAACTTTTTGTAGCTTGAATGGACGCTTTTTCTTGGTGTTCTTTTTCTGAAATAGCAAATGTTGATAACTAACAGAATACTGTCTTGGATCACAATCTGGTTTTGGGCTTCTATTAATTTTTTTAGGTGGCAATTTGGGTTGTGACCTGTTGATTGCTATTCTGTGGGAGTGTTAGTAGGTAGCTTCCTGCGCCAATTTACGTGAGACCTATTGGAAGAAATGAAGAAAGATGTATTAGCATAAAAAGTACCTGAATCCTTACTGAAGTCTCTTAGTGTTGCTGTAAGGTATGTTAAGGCCAACAGAGACAGGAACAATAAGCTGGGCAGGCTGAGACCACACCGGTACTAGATGTCAGCACCCTAAGAAGGATTTATGAAAAAATAGTGCTAGGGAGATGCAGGGAAGAAGGATGATTTCTGGACGAGTGGTAAGTACCTGCTGTAGATATAGAGGACATAATGAGAAAAGGCAAAAGAAGAGATTTATGGAAGTACTAAGAGAATGGGTTTGGAGGTACTCAGGGAGCAAAAGCATCAAAGTTAAAAAGCATCTGTTAACTGAGTTTTCTACTCACATTCAGCATCTCTTACAAATATAGAAAAATCAGCCATTACTCAGGACAGCACCTTGGTTACCTCAGGTTACCAGCTACTAATAATTTAAAAGCTTGTAAGTGGACCGCATTTGATTGAAAACATTGATTGTAGCCATCTGTATTCTTCTCAGCATTGCTGATCACAGTGAGGTGACTTGCTCCAATAAATTGATGGGGATGTGAGCAGTGGAGGATCCATTCTTCCACCCATAACAGCATCACAGTATGGTCTTAAGTGGGGAAAAAAAATAATGTAAGTGCCCGGTAGCTACACATCTCGTTGGTAGGAATTCACTTGCGGTTTCCTGGATATGTCATATATCCAGGAGGTGCTCTGCGATGGTTAGCAGTTACTGGTGTAACCCTGCATGAAGATATCTTACTTCCCAAAATTGGCAAGGAAGGCTTAAAATGTTCTAATGATATTCTATGGTGGAGTGTGGTACAGAGGCCAAAGATAAATAGGAGTTGAAATTTAGAGTCAAATGATGATCTAGCAGTGGCATAGCAAGTGAGACTACTAATGCAACTGTAGCAATATTGTGGGAATATTTAAATTAGTGTATTAATGATACAAAAAAGACAACTTGTGTGTTCTGTGTTGTTTTCATGTATGATTTTTTTTCAGAGAAGCTCTGATAGGTAGAAAAAATGACCTTGTGACTTTAATTGGGCAGCCATGCCAGTCTTGCTTGGATTGAGAGATTTGCAGAGGCAATTAGTCAACCTCTTAGAGTTTGAGGCTAAAATTAATATTGTAACCAATCCTCTAGCTGCTTGAAGTTTCTTGCTGCTTATTACTTTTATTCATAAATTGAATTAAAAAAAACACCCAAACCCTATGTGTATAATATTTTAGAATAATTTTTAAAACCACAGGCATATCTGAATGCCTTCTGGTAAAGCAACTTCCTGAAGGTTGCCTTGTGACTGCACTGAACTGAGTACGGAACTGGTAGGGTAGGGGTCATTAAATATTTGCAACGAAAGGTATGCTTGAGTAAAGTGTATGTTAGCTAAAGCAAGGCTGAGGAATGGTGGTTTAAATCTTGCTTTTCCACTTTTTGCTTAGTCCTCTCTGAAAAGGGTTAGCCCATTGTTTAAATTAGATCTATGTGAGGACTGATCTGTCTTCAAAATGTTGCCATGGGCCAAACTGGGGGGACAGTTTGCACTAGAAGTTGTTTCTGGGCTAAAAACTCTTTCTCTTGCTACACTACACTTCTGTTTCAAAGCTGCTAGGGAGTCACGCTATTTAGCAGAGGAACTGCTTGTCTTTGAGGCAGGTGCAGCGATTCAAGGGCCAGCTTTAACACATTGTGGGTATGAAGTCCTGCTCTGTTCTGTGTGACTTGTAGGCTCTTGGAGGCAGAGAGATAGCAGTTAGTGATACTGCTATTATATTACTGTGCCTTCTGATGTGAGCGACGAGATGGTATCAGTGATATATAGCACTGCTGCTGCAATACTGGTATAGTGTATGATGCTGTGCCTCAGCCTAGGCCCCCAGCCTGGCTGTGTGTGTCTCTTACCTGTCTCTCAGCCGTTTTCCACAGAGCTTGGTGGTGCAGGTCTAAGGAGACCAGCTTGGCTGCTGAGCAGAGAGTTAAGTCAGGCTGCTGGAGAGCCAGTAGGTTCCCCAACACACACTAGTCCATGTCCTTGACGCTCTTTAAATAGCTTTTGCCCTTCTTGGAAGAATTCAACAATAATGCAGCAGTAGTGCTATTACAATACTTATGTTGTTAATTTAGAAAAATCAAAATATATTTTGTATTGCTCCTGTGTAAAGAATGGGTCTCTGATCTGGAGCACCAAAGCATTAGAAATACTAAAAAGCAGACTATGGGTCTATAAACTTACTGAGGTGTTTCTCAAAGTCTGTTATTGTTGCAGCTGAACACGTTGCCTGTCTTTGGTTACAGAAACTTGATGGCTTTATGTTTTTAGCATTTGCTTTCATTCATTTTTTCTTTGGGGAAAGCTGATTTGTTCTGCATTTCTGACTGCAGATCATCATTTCTTTAGAGTCTACTTTCTGTTTGCTTGGCAGAATATAGTCTGAAAAAATAGGTGGGCTACATTCTCTCAGACTGCAAGGCTAAATGTTCAGGAGCTTGCAGTGTTTTTGCAGTGTCTGCTATGTTTACAGTTGACAGTCTTGAGTTTCCAACAGTTGTTTTTTGCAATGTTCAATGCATGTGTTGCCAGTGGTGAGAAGCCTGAAAACGAGAGCCAGCAACACACAGACAACTTGTTACTTACAGCACTTAAGATGTCTGAACATGAATCAGATCTCTCTACAGAATGGCTCATTATTTTCTGCAGGTTTAACTGTAAATGACAAGCTTGTGGGCTGTTTTTTTTCCCCTTCAGGTCTGACTTGTCCTCACCTTCCTCTCAACACCTTTTTGTCCCTTTCTTAACCAATTCTATACGCTAGGGAAATGTCAAATGTTATTGGTGTAGCTGGTAGGGGATGTGAGAGAGAAGACAAGACATTTATTTAACTTTCAGCTTTTCTTCACTTATTCAAGTTCAATTACCAAGTACATTAAGGTTTACCATTTCAAGAATGGCTGCTTACTATGTAAGTAGAGGACAGAGATATTTTTCTTCCTCTTTGATTTGATTTATACTTCAAAGTTTAAGAGGTGCAGACAGTCTTAGCTGTTTTCATGAATTCAGTCTGTAAAGATGGCATTGCTGTAATAGCAAAACACACGACAGGAACGAGGTTTTGTTTTTTTTTTAAGAAAAAGGTGGGGAGTTTTCTATTTGTCACTATTATGGAAAAGTAGATAAAATGCAGTTTAATGTCCTGAAGCAGTAAGGTTGCCTATGGGTATAAGAATGTGTGCATAAACAGGAACTTTTGGACCTGGCTGGTTGATTTTTGGGATAAACTTTACAAACGGAAGATCTTCAAGGTGCCAAGTTCTTCCTTACTGCTTTTGGGAAAATAGTTGGCCAGGTGTAGAATGTCTCCTGTTGCAGACAGTGTTGCAGTGTGAGCTCCCACTGAGAACAAGAGTTGGAACACATATACACCTTATCAGTGCCTTGGCTGACAAGCAGGCTTAGCCACAGCTTGTATCTTATTAGGGAATTGAAATACCAAGCAGAAGGTGGTAGGAAACTAGGTGTCATAGTTATGGTCATTATGGACCCACTTATTTATGCTACCTTTTCATCCTTTTTACTGTTTATTTGACTCATCTTCTGAATTGCTGAGACCAAGCTGAATTTCTGTTACGTGTGCCCAGTTTTCAGGAGAGTAGTGAAGAGGAAACAGGTACCTTAGATTTGGCATATGGAATAGGCATGTTATTTAATGTCTCATGTTTCTGTTTTATTTCTGGCTCTTAGCATGAAACAAGCAGGCCTTTCTGTGAACTGCCCTTCAAAAACATGTCTTCACTAGCAGCACCACAGCAGCCCAGAGAGAGAATAGATCTCCTGGAGAGTAATAGGCAGGTAGAAGTTTATAGAGGCCAGAGGGCCTGAGATTGTATTACTAAAGATGTTAATAAACTGTTCTTCAGCAAGTCTCCTCACCTTTTTTCCTGATTCCTTCAATTTAGTCTCTAATAAATTATAAACAGTCTTGGATTTAGGTTGTGCTGGGTACATGTAAGAGTTACCATTGTACATGCAGGGCTGATGAATTTAACGTGCACAGCTAGGTTTACTCATTTAATATGGAACCTTCAATTGCCCTTCCATAAATACACTTTAAAAATAGAGAGTGATCACATGTGGCGGGTCAAGCCATCTGTGGTTTTTTTTCCTGGTTTCACACACTCTGGCATATATATACACACTCTCTTTCATTTTCTATGTATTACAGAATTAATTCATATAGAGGCTGCAATGGAGTCTCTACTGCTCTTGTGCAGACTGTCAACTTTGGATTTAAGCTAGTATCAAATGGCCTTTTTAAAGTCAATAAAGAGTCCCATCACTGGTGAGTATATAACTCTCCTGTTCCTCTGGGTTATTTGTACCTTGTCTTTAGCATATCTATTTACTTCCTTCTGTACTTTACAGAGAGGAAGAAATTGACTTTCTGCTTTTATTACATTGTTTTGTGTTCTCAGTAAACTATTGTCAGCTCTGTGGTCGAGATGTTCAATTCGGTACGTAGGGTTACAAGTATAGTCTCACCAGTGCTATATGAACGAGGACTCTTAACAGGAACCTGCTTTATTATAAGATAACTAGGTATGTGTAGGGAAAGGGGCATCATAATCATCATTTTTGTGATATGCGGTCTAACCATAATGGTTGTATTGACCCTTAAAGTTACACTCATACTTATTTCAAAACTTATGCCCAAATGCTAGAGCTTTTCTTTAGCTTATCCCTCTTCTCGCTGTGCTTTTCAAGAGATGTGTTGCTAATGAGCGCTCCTTTCAGTGGCGTAGTCATGTGCTTGTCTTTGAGGTTTCTTATGTTAGGGGGTTACTCACATGATGAGCATTTTGCACATATTCTCAAGCAGCCTACAGTCCGGAAAGATGTCTGTCAAGGTTAGAACGGGAAAGAAAAGGAGGTCTAAGATCGTAACATTATTCCCATTAAAAGCACGTTATCAGAATTGTTCTTTAAAATTAGTTTCCCTTGGTGGCTCTTCACATGAAAAAAAATGTCCTGAGATTCCTATGCAGTGAACCAAATTCTAGTGTAATGACTCCCATGTGATACCATTGAAAGGAATGTGAATGCACAGATAAAACTTAAAAGAAAAATTTGTCTCCATGTTTTTGGTCCAGAACTGAGGAAAGTCAGAGCAATTTAGTTGCTTTAAAGGGGGTCTACACACAGTCTGACTCTTGTTTGTGATGCTCATCTTTCCCATTGCAAAACAGTTCTGAAACCCAATTAATTTACAGCACCGAGTAATGAGCAGACTGGAATTCTTAAGGTTTGCTCATGAGAGCCCCTAAAGCTGTTCTTTGCCCCTCTACCCACACGCTCAATAAGTAAAATCCTAAGATGAAGGCAGTGAGATGGGCAGCCTTTCAAGATGCATCAGATTTTAAGTACTAGTAACTCTGACTCGTGGTACTACTGCCAAATGATCTTGGGTATGTGAAGGAGCAGCTATAGAAAACAGTGATTGAATTATTTTTCTGCTTTGAAGGCATCTCTGATAGTTAAAATAAAGAAGGTTGTACAGGACTTCATGAAGTGTAATTATTAGTTCACAAACAACATCTTCCTTCCAGGAGAAACACACACATAGATACAGCGTGGACCTGAGCTACAACCTGGGTCATTTCCAACTCATTGACACGCCTGAGACCACCATGGATTTGTGCATAGTTTAGAGTACTATTCTCATTTGTACTGATGAATGCTGCCCGTAGAGAAGGTAGACATTAAAAATTGAGGTATTTTTAAAGAATGTTTGACAAATGAAACTAACATCTCTAAGCTGTTCCCACTGAGAACAATTAGTAAAGTTTCCACCTTGTTGGGTTGTTTTTTTTTTTGTTGTTGTTGTTTGTGAGATCTGAATTGCTTTTGAACGCATACCTTCAGTAGGCCAACAGACTCCAAGCCTGGGTTGCTGCCAACAGACAGATGTCCTGGAAGTAAAAGTAATGCCCTTCTGCGTTCTTAATATTGTTTGTATTTTGAATTTGGGAAAGAAATGGCACTTCTCAATTAGTCTGTGTGCTATCTCACCTTGTATGCAACTGCTACAAAGAATCTCACTGTATTTTTAAGACTCTCAAATTGGTAAAAGGTTATGGTTCTTACTACATATGACCGATCTTTATAGAGGTTCCCCGAACACTTTCTATAGAAAAGAAATGCTGCAGAAAAGAAGGTATTTATGAAGGAGTTTCAGGGGGCTCATTAACTTCCAGAACATGGATGAACTTCAGGTAAAATAAACATTTAAAGGGCAGCCTTGCATTTTAAAGGGACAGGTGGCAAGAGTAATTTGTATCTGCAGTTACATCTCTAAACATGGCATTTAAGAAACATCAGAAGCTGTAGAAAAGTTTGTCACCTTTTGGTTGCTTACTAAACAGGAAGAAAAATTGCTAGTAAAGAAATTCTGTAAAAATAAGAGACACACAATGTCAAACCTAAGGAACAGAAACAAATAGTTTGTTTCCAAGGTCTCATTAAAAACAAGCAATTCAACATTTTTACTCTCTTTACCTTGGTTTTGATTTTAATATTCCATGCTTAGAATGGGAAATGCTACAAGTGAAGTGGAAGAGTTTTGACTTTTTAGGAAGAGATTGTGATGGGTCTCATTGCCAGTGTTAGCTTTACAGTGAGAATACCTATATTTGTGCAAACTGAAGAGCCAACTAGTGATATTGGGTTGCTTTTTAAATTTTTGCTGTAGCTATTTCTGCATCATTACAGCTCTGACTTGAAATCAAGTACTGGATTAACACCTTTGTAGATGTTGCAAATTGTTTCTTGTAGGAAGAGAAAGCATCAGTTGTTGACACTGATGTCTTTGAAATTAACAAGTGGCTACTGGAAAAGGCCAGCTTTCTCATTTGCCAAGTGAGGTGGTTCTTTATTTCTGGCTTGTGTGTCTTCCAAGGTAAATGCTCAACAATAAAAATCTAGTTAACTATTTTGTTATTTGTTAAATATTGGTCACTAGAGAATTCAGTTTGTTTTTTCTTTCCAACATTGGCATTGGATTTGGAATGCTAGCAGGGAAAAATAAATCAAAGTCAGACTTTCATCTATTCTTGTTTTTTCTTAATATGCACTGTCAGGCCTGTGGCATAAGAATAGCTTCGTATTTTCTATGCAAGGTATTGTTTATGAAGCTTTTCTCTTCAGGGTGAAGCTATGATATCAAGGTTGATTTTTGTCAAATGTTTTTGCTGTGTTGGTGTTACAGATTACCAAAGGCCTAGACACTGTGGCTAGCAATGTCTCTTAAAGTCAGAGACTTGAAGTTAAGTCTGTTTTTCAATTGAAAAACACAAGTTAAAGGATGACCTTATCATCCTTTATCAGAATATTTAAACGAGTGAGGGGTAATTGCATGTTCATTAGACAAAAAGCATAGCAAGATGCAAAGGTTTGAACCTTAGACTAAGTAAATTCAGATTAGAGACTAACTTTTAATGACCAAAGTAAATGACAAGAATATTTTTTAAATTTAACTTTAGTACTTAATGCGTTTTTTGTCCTTAAGTAAAGACTGCCATAGTTGAAACATTGAGTTTGATGCAGAATATACCAGATAAAACCTGATCTGGATTAAGCTTTGGAAAGACTGTTTAAGGTACGCTGCAAATTACTGTGGTCAACGCAAACCTGGGTGAGATCAGAGAGCTGCTACATGGGCAGTCGTACTTAATGAGCAGTGGGGCTTTCTGGCCTTAGCCTGTATATATAAAGAACTCTTATACAATTCCTTTGTGCATGAAATTAAAGTATAATGTTTTGCAGGTATAGGGGTTGTTGGATCAGTATAAGGACATGGGGTTACATTGTTCCAAATTAGTTAAATCTTAAAACAGTGTCATAAATTAAAGGCACTGCTTTTGTTGTCCTTGCCATGAAGAAGCTTGTGGTGAATTTAATGCCCACCTAGCCATCAGAATTGCCATGGTGCTGTTATTTTGTAGGTCGTAATAGTCTTGAATAGTATATAGTTTATACAAACAAAAACCGTGAAGGAATTGCAGAAGACATAATGGCTTTTTGAGACGCGTGCCTTTGTGTCCAGCTGTGCTTTTTTTTTTTTTTTTTTACTCCAACAAAATTAAAATGGTCTGTTAGTTATTCCTGCAATATTTCCCTCCCCCTCCTGGAATTCAGCAAATTGAAAATTAGTGTTCATCCAGTCATAGCAGCAGTAGCTGTTGATAACACATCTGAAGTACTATTTCCTAGTTCCAGATCATTTTATGTCAGAACAGATGAATGAGTCTTTTTGGTGGTGTATATATGAGAGAAAAATTCTAAAATATAAAAGGCAGCTGAGGAAATAGAGGCGGACTTTTCTGGCTTTTGGAGTAGAGAAACGGGAACCAGCCATGCTTTTTTTACTGCAAGACTGTGTACAAGCCACTGCCTGTTTCTGCCCTACTGCCTTCCCCAGTTTCTCACTTTGTAAGTGAAGTTAATGATATATTTTAATTTATGAAGTGCTGGAAACCTCAGTGTTATACAAGGGTGGTACAGGTTGTGGATAAGCATACATTAACACAGGCTTTCTGATGAGGAGCCATACAGAAGCACTGACTGTGCAAAAGACATTTCTTATCATGGACAGTAGAAGTTCAGACTTGTAAACTGGGAATTCCTTTATGCAATCTCCATACCCTCATGCCCTGGAGCATTGCTGTAAAAACGGGGGTGGTGGTGTTTGTAGTGTTACTGTTGCCAGAATGTTCCTGTTTCGAGGAGGGGTGTGGTCCCCTCAANAAAAAAAAAAAAAAAAAAAAAAAAAAAAAAAAAAAAAAAAAAAAAAAAAAAAAAAAAAAAAAAAAAAAAAAAAAAAAAAAAAAAAAAGAGGGGGGATAAATGAGAGCCATTCTCCACTTGAAGTTGTATTTGAATTGTAATTAAAATTTAGGATAAAATGGAGAGCTGTAGATAAATGAGAAGAGAACAACTTGCTAAATTAGCTGAAGGGCCCCCCTCTTGTCATTCTTGAAGGCCTCAGAATTGTTACTGACTTTAACCTGGCTGCAGGTGGATATGATTTGACATGGGGCAAAGGTAGCACATACTACGTTATAGAATTCGATGCAGTCAGCTATAGTTGCAAAAGATGTTCCTCAGGTCAGTGCCCAAGGTCTTCTCCAAATTCTTCTTCTCCTGTATCCTCATTTTCCTTTCTGCAATATGATCTATGTCTTATTTCCCTTAACCATCTTCTTATGTTTTCCCTTTGTTGTTCTGTGCCACTTTTCTTCTTCCCCACATGCTCGGAGTTCTTCCACCTTTCTTATTACCCACTGAATCTCACTCGCTGAAGTAGAATCACTTATCCTCTCTTTTTTTGGGAGGAGATTATCCAGAGAACTGATGTGTAAGTGCCTTTGGAAGATGGGGTGCCTGGAACATTCACCAGCTATGGTATTCACAATTTATCTTGTCATCTCAGCTGACAAAGAAAATCTTTTTTGATTATGGGTCCTAACTTCTCTTGGATGACAGCATAAGTGATCAGGATCTGTCTGGGTACTGCTTCTACACTTATCTGTCAATCTTGAACAACTCTGATGATGTCCAGAGTCACAACTGTCCATTTTTCACAGAGCTACTA